>JARQZK010001448.1:1455000-1612500 GCA_030704885.1 Cynegetis impunctata | reverse complement strand
AGAGGTGGCATCCACGCCCAGGGCAAAAGCAACCCCCGGCACAGGGTAGACTTTGAAATAGATGTTAAGTAGAACCTTAATCCAATTTTTTATGGAAATCGGTGCTGTATGGGATAAATACACGGGAAAATGGTCATTGACTGGACTATCTTGGATAAATTCAATTATATAATACGTTGATTTTCTTTTATTCTACCAATTCGAATATACGAAGTTGTAAGGAATTAATTTGAATAAATTATTGGCAGAACCTATTTCGTCCAAATATTTGCTAATAATTTCAATTATATTCAAAAACTAAAATGTTACAGATGTATTCAGTTGAATGTGTAATTTTTCAATCGTTATACAGTTCATGAATGTCGTGACAAAAGATGAACTTTTCATACGTATAATTACTGAAGTAGATAATATGATGAAAACGAAATATTAATTTAATTAATTTCCACGTTATCATCAAAAATTATCGAAAAGAAACTCAAACTTAGTAGGTAACATATAATAAAGAAGATGAATCACCTTTACGAATATAAATTCATTGAATATTTCAGTTCAAAAATATAGGAAGTAAGTATCAAAAATTATATATTAATGCTATAATATGTTGGTGATTAATTCGGCTCGTTGTGTTCGTCTTGACGCGGAAATATGGCTAAAATACCAGAAATTAATTCTATTAGATTATTTCCCATGATCTAACCACTCTAATGGATCTCCGATTATCATGATCTCATTACTTTCTATTGTTCTACTCCATTCATTCTGGAGGTCATTTGTTCCGAGTTTGCTTTCCAGCCATAAGTTCCATTGAAAATATGGAACAATTTAGTTTTCATCCTGAAATGAAACAGACTTCATGAAGATTTTATTATACTGAACTCACTAAATAAATGATTCCAAAATGTTGGTAAGTAGATAGCAGATAAATATTTGACAAAATAAATATATAGTTATAATACCATATGTACATACATATGTTTATAAATATATAAATATATATATATATATATATATATATATATATATATATATATATATATATATATATATATATATATAGAGAGAGAGAGAGAGAGCGCCCGGCCCCGCGTTTGCTGCGATTTTTAAATTATAAATAGCGAATACCCGGTAACACGTTTTGCAAAATTGATATCATCAGAAACTACATAACAGATTTTTATAATGCTTTCACATAATGACCTTCTCCATAAGAAAACACTTACATTTGCCAAGTTTGGTGAAAATCAGTCTAACCATTTTGAAGTTATGCGATCTCATAGGAATAATAATATATATATATATTATATATATATATATATATATATATATATATATATATATATATATATAATCTCTTGATAATTATTAGCAATAACATATAATAATTATCAAGAGATTAAAAATAGATCACAGGCAACAACAATTCGAATAAATAATTATATATATATATATATATATATATATATATATATATATATATATATATATATATGTATATATATATATATATGTATATGTATATGTATATATATATATGTATATATATATATATATATATATATATATATATATACGTATATATGTATATATAATATATATGTAGGTATATATTATATACCTACATATATATAATATACATATATATATATATATATATATATATATATATATATATATATATATATATATATATGAATGAATTGCGGTTTTCCCTATACATAATCTGTTTGTTAGTAAATGTGATTTTTGGCTAAGTAAAACATGAGATAAGTCCAATTATCTTTCAATTTCAAATGAATTCGCCTAGACATGAAATTTCGCTGAAAGTTTATATATACCGATTAGTCGTCATATTAAATAGTTTACAGGTGCTTTAATATGCAACAGGCTGTTACGAAATTTGAGGAAGGACACGGGTGATTTTCAAACGCACGATAATACCTTACATGGATTAATTTATACATCAAGATATACTGTATTAATTATTTGTGGTTATTGTTCCAAATTTGTCATCAGTATAATTATTAGGTATAATATAATAATTCATATTTAACTTTAGTAACGATAATTTTCATGTCGTCAACCGTATTACTCTGAATTGTACCATTATTACTTTATTGTATAATCTCAATTTCACCTGTCCAATCCCAATTACGTTATCTTATGACACAAAAAATGAAAAGCAGAGGCCGCAATTTCTATATATCTCTAGCAGCTTGCAGCATTTATGATGATACAACAGGAAACAGCTGAGGTACCAGTTGACCTGGAAAAATTGAATTCAGCAAGAATGTTTCATTCGCAAAAGAACAGATGAATCTACTCATCGAAAGAATTTGTATAATATGATTCCTTGAGAGAATTTATCAGAAATTTGGCTAACTATGTAAGTGCATGATGAAGATGAAGATTACAAGTGAAGGTAGTTGTTAAGGTGATTACCCTTCGGGCAAATGGAAAGAGACATTTTACGTTCTTCTCAAGTTTGATTAGATTTTTGAACGTGTATTGAATATCTTCAGGCTTGAGTGCTATCTGCAGTTGCTCTACTGAGAGTCTTTCATTGGAGGAACTGCATATATCAATCAAGATCTTCGCCTTTAGGTTTTCAGTGCTTCTTGTACACTCTTTCATGTGAATATATGTGATTCGCTTATTAGGTATATTAGTCTCTTTGCTGTATTTTTTCTGAAGAGATTTTCTCTCGCGCCATGGCTTGAAATCCGAAGAGTGTATGAGTGGCTGCTTCTACTCCATATACCTACAGCCTGCATAAAGAATCTTCCCATATCTACCAAAGGTTTTCATATGTTTGCTTAAAGTTCAATGACCTGTTAATATTCCCATCGCCTATCATTGGGTAACGATTCCTATAGTTCTTTTACCATAAGTTTGCTAGGTTCTTACCATGGTACGATATTCCAGTATGTGTGATGTTTATCCTGGACTCACTGAGACCTATAGACGTGTGCCAGTCTTTTTCGTATACCAAATACTGGTTAAGAACCAATAAACTCTATGTTACAAACATTACTTATATTTTCTGTCCCGAAACCCACCTATGACGTTTCGTCACGACATTCGTGGCTTTATCAAAACTTTTGATAAAGCCACGAATGTCGTGGCGAAACGTCAATGTAAATGTGACCTCATTGTGGTGAGCTGGGATCAGATATTTCTGTAGATATTCCCAATTTAGTTTTGACTTGATCTAGTAGCTTGCTAGGGCTTTCAGCGATGCTTAACTGTTTTTGAGTTTGTATTACAAATCTTCAGGCTTGGAAGATGATGATATTTTGTACGCAGTTATATACAGATATCAGATAGGAGCAGTAGAATTTCAAGGGTTTGGACCAGCGATTGAAGTATCTTATTACAAGTGCTATAACCTAGTCTTTCTCAAGAGTAGAGATTGAAATGATCTGAAAATAACTCATGAATGAAAAGTCTTTATATTATATATATATATATATATATATATATATATATATATATATATATATATATATATATATATATGATTGCTGAAAATATTCTTCAAGCAGCGCTGTGCATGGCATCATTATTCAGTCACTATATGGAACATATAAATTTCATTATTTTTCACTTGTAAACTATATGTTTATTTCACCTTGGATACGGTTGCTATAAACACACTCATTATGCCCTAGGTCGTGATGAGCGGGGAAAAAGCCCGCTAATTGTACGAGGGGAAATGAAGCAACTTTCATTGATTAAATAATTCATAATCCTTGTCGTATACGACTCTGGATTTCTCCGGAGATGAATTATTCGCAGCTTTGGCTGCATTTTCTATGATATTCTTTTCATTTCCATTATTTCTATAATACTACACAAATAAAGCAGCGATGACGTTCACTAAATATGATGATTCGTCTCTCGGGCCGTATGTTTCCCCCCGGGCGTTAGGATCTATATAATGCACTTGGTACATAAATAACTATTCTTACTTGTAGACGATTTTTTAAAAATATTTCTACCACTATCGGATTTCGAATCAGTGCTTTTGAATTATAACGTGTCGCAAAGCCCAAAGCTCCACAGTCTACCGTGTAAATCATTGGAGTAAGTGGTATTTGTCGAAGAAGAGTGCGACACGTCGCTTTACAAAAGTAGTAATTTCACAAAAAATATGAAATGTCTGGTTTCTGAAATATTTCTTTAAAAAAACTGGGGTTTTAAGAGTTATTCAAGTGTCAGTCGTAAAGAAGTACCGTTACGTCAATTAATCCATTTTTATGTCTCTACCGGCTGCTCAAGGATCGTTTTCTGACCGAAGATCTCTTTCCGTCTATCTACCCTGCCACACCCATCTATCTCTCGCAGGTAGAACTGGCGTTTGTGTCTGTTCCAAAAATGCAGCAAGTTCGATCAGAGCGATCATTGTTACTTTGGGAACGGATTTCTCCCTCCCTGTATTCCGCTCTGTTGTCTGTAGCCAAGTTCAGGGGGGTGTACCATTCCATTATAGCACCATCCCTCTATAATTTGGTCGGTCATTGTCCTCTGTGCGCGGTTGCTGGTTCATCCGAGTCAGCTGGGTGAAAGAGGGTGGTTGTTGTTTGTAGGTGGTTGGGAAACAGGACTGGACTGGAATAAGATAAACGGGAATCTGTCGAATTAAAACTACTTGCAACAGACGCTATTCGAGAATGTGGATTTATTTTTAAAAAAATGCATTTCAAAATAATAAGTTAGCAATGACACAAAGGGTTCAAGATTTCATATGCAATTTTCTTGTTATTTATATTTATCTTCCCCGTTCAGATACTTTTAGGATTCTGTAATGTTTGTCAATACACAATGATTTTATGATTAACAAAACTAAATTTGAATTTACTACGTTTATTAACACAAAATATTTTGTGATAATAAACGTAGTAAATTCAAATTTAGTTTTGTTAATCATGTTAAATTATCACGTAGTAACGACGGATTCCATCAACCACAATGATTTGAATGATGTTTAAATCAATTTGAATTAGCTGAAATAGTTTCACCTGACGATATACCTACACCATTTGTGGAGAATTTATTTTTGCTTGTAGGAAAAGCGTATTTCTTATTTTGGATTGATTGGGCGGATACATCGAGAAAAATATAATTAAAAAAGTTGCCGTAAATCATAATTAAGACCCCATAATAATAGACAATGTGATAGATAAAAAGTTGTTCAAAAATGCGATTAGCCAGGTGTAGCCCCCTTACTAAAAATAATATCAAATATAACAGCCTCACTTTCATCGGAAATTCAAGTATAGAACTTAAATCTCTCTTATCTAAGCACAACATTACCATTGCTTATCGTACCGGTAATAATTTAGGAAAGCATATAAAAAATAATAAATCCAAAGTTCATAAAGATAATAAATCAGGAGTTTATAAAATTAATTGTGGTGATTGTGATAAGTTTTACATTGGTAGAACTTTCAGAAGTTTTCACACTAGAAATTCAGAACACAAACGTAGCTTTGTTAATCAGAAGTCGGATTCACATTATGCAAACCATTTAATCCAAGAAAATCACACATTCAATTTTGATTTTAAAATATTAAATGCTGAAAGTAAGGGAATTAAACTTAATTTTTTAGAATCATTACAGTTAAATAAATACAAGCATTCCGGTCTCCTATTGAATAGCCAAATCGATCATACTTCAAGCCCCCTTCTGAATCTTTTCAAAATTACCGAACTACCTGACTAGCAGTTCAGAATTGGTTTTCCCTATTCTAATAATTATTTGCAACCATCCTCCTATTTACCCTTTATACATAATTTGTCATCTCTTTATTTCTTGTTTTATACGGTAGAACGGAAAAACATAGTTTGCCTTTAGCATCTGGAGAAGGTGAAGTTTCACCGGAACGTGCGTCATGCGTTATTTCATTTAATAAATGTGTAAATTTTTATTATTAACCATTGTTTTAAAACGTTATTCTTTCATATGAGGTGTATTCGTAGGTATATTAATTTCACTACTATGCTCACTGTTACTTATCAATTCATATACCAATTGAATGAAGCTCTTGTTGTCATCTTCCTATAAATAGACTAAAGTGAGCCAGTAATTTAAAAAACTAAACATTCATTTAAATAGAATGTTGATTCATAAAGCATCAGTTATGGAGACTACTAAACGGTTTCATGTGCATTGAAATGTTGGTTAACATCAGTTTTTGACATAATAAGCTACACATCGGCAACTGTAACTTCTGTAAGGAGGTGGATTTCTGTCTTTTTAGAGATAGTATCATAGACTGATAGTCATTAGGTACCTAAGAAACGACTAAATTTTGAGGACATAATGGAATTGAACCCTCTAACAAGGGAAACCCAGAGCACATCGACATTATAGTAATTATAAATACATTCAGCTAACCGGTTTAGGATTTGCCGCCATGTTGAGCTCATATAATGAACTAACTCAAATTGGAATAAAATATAGAAAATAATGTCCTACTTATGTGGGTTGACGGAGATTACCAAATGCTTCAAATAAGTATGACGTGTAGGCAAGTATATCGATTTTAAAATTCAAAATAAAATATTTCTGGCAGATCGAATTTCTATTTCTGAAATTCCGAGGAATTGGTGATTTTTATTTATGCAGGTGGTTGCTAAACTAGAGTCCGTTCCCGATTAATATAGGATTTTCTCGTGAAATCCTGGAAATAACACAACTCAATAGACCTGTATTTTCTTATTTATTCAAATTAGAGTAAGTTTTTATGTGCGCTGGAGATGGCTGGAGGTTACAATTTAGTGTTTATGATACTAAAAATAGTGAATTTACTTTTTCGATATTTTCATCAAATGAATCAAATCAGTCTACCTTCTAATACAGTTTAAATATGCCAGCTTGGTAGTAAATGCGCATACACACTATAATTACTGAAATTACTCCAATTTTCCAATTATTCTTTCAAAACTCACCTTGCTCTGTGATATTAACCTTTAATTTCAATGTGAAAGAAAGCAACGTGCTGACATTTAACGAAATATAAACGTCAGTCAACGATAGTATATAGCTGTTACTTATTGCTCAGTTCTGATAATTAAAAATGAGATAATAAATAATATCTTTCTAAAAATCAATCGCTTATTGCATTTTGTTAGGCAATGATTCTTGTTAATCTTTAAAGAAACCTACAATATAAGATTTGTACCCCATGAGATAATCATTATTTGCTTTGATTATTGCTGTTGATTATTGGAGCTATGTATTTCAATACAATGGTATCATAGTTTTTACACAATTTGATTAGCTTGACCTGTATGTGACGAAAATGTCATTTTTCTAAAATTCGAAAACATATCAAGGACCAAGAAAATACAATATTTTCATCATTTGTCCTTATGCCTTCACTAAGATCATCAGAATGAAGCAAAATTAGATAATTTTACGTCTACTGTTATACTATAAAGTACTAAAAATCGAGAGTCTCATTATTATTACTTTTGATTCCGTTTTGACTCTAAAAAATGAGAAAATAAATTATAGTTAACAAACAATAAAATTATAGGAAACCGAACTATTATTTAATCGTGAAAAAGCTTAGAGGGCTTGATGCCAAGTATTACTAATAATTCATAGATAATTATTCATAAAAGATGAGAATTATAAATAATAATATGAAGCACCTCCAATTTTTTACAATAAAATAAATTATTTTTCACTTTTTAGTTCTGTTTGTTATTATTGCGTGTTTTTGAACTATAATTTGAGTTTATCAATTTTCCTATCAAAGTATATCTCGTTATTGAATGGTTGTGTATTGTATTCGAAAATTGCATAATCATTCGAATTTTTTTTCTCACGATCATAATTATATGTTTTAGTTTAGTCAGAAGTTCACATTAAATTTGAATTCCAAACCACTAGAAAATTGAAAATATATATTGAAACTATTTTCGAAATCTATCTATTTATAAAGTTACTTAGAACTCCTTTAAAATGAAATTAGGCATACTGTTGATCCTCTGTTACTTATGTTCTAATTTGCGAATACATTTTTGAAATGTTTCCATTGATTTTTTGATAACAGTGTGGCCTTTTGTTTGATTTACTCGTTGTAGTTAAAGAAATATTTACTGAATGGTATTGATGTCTTCTTCCAAATATAGCATTAGGATTTTCTTCTATTCGTTAATTGTGATTGAAAGTCTCAAGAAAAACCCTCTACTTCAGCCTTCTTCATACAGTAGTAGTAATTTAGTAATTGCAGTAGGCCTTTTAAAGAATCGAGAGTATCTTGGAGAATGTAGACAATGTAGAGTATTCGATACCTAACAGCATCTGAACTTTTTGGATATAATGGGGATTACAGCTTCTGTATTCCTCGATCACTTGATTGTGATATTTGTTCTAATATTAGTATTTAGCCGCACACGGCGTTTTCCATATAGAGAATCAGATGGTAGGTCTCCTGTGTGGACCTTGATCTCACTGGTTGCTACAGAATGTATCTCCATATGTGAAAGGAATATCTACCAGTTCAACAGATGTTAAATTATACTCATTTCTATTTAGTTGCTCCTATATACAATTTGCTACGAGTGAACATCAGACTCTAAGTTAGAGTTATAAATACAATAATGCTAACACTTTTTGACGTACGATATTACAGGGGCAGGTCCATAAGTGCATAACCTGATGTATGTTTGAAAAAGTTACTATGGTCGAAAGAACAGGACTTAAAAAGCTTACGTTTGTGGACGCTACACTGTCCGTATTCATGTACTACCTATATCATTTAGAGCAGAAATCCACTTCACACATTTCTCGGAGGAACCATTGAAACAATAGATGGAACATGCAGCTCCAAAGAAGGCGAGGAGCATTCCATGGTCATAGCGTCATGTTTTTGGTATGAGAACTTATCGCAGCATTTGAGTGACGATTAGGTTGCGAGTGGCTAGACGGTGTTCACTTCAGGGTATTGAACTGATTGAAATTTTTTTGATATAAGCGAGTAATTCTGTAATTTGTGTTGTACCATCCATATTTCCCAGAAGGTTCCATCATGACAACTAAAATTTACATAGGTAGTATTATCCTCTATTGGACACGGATAAGTGAATGTGCAAATTCGATAAGTAATTATAGAAAAAAAAAGGGGGAAGATAATTCGACCACGTGTCCGGAGCAACTTTTAATTCTACATTCAATTCGATTAATACAATGGCAAAATCTGCATTTGAAGTTTCAGTGCGTCCCTGATTCTCGACCCTTCTGTGCATTGAATGCGCATAATGGGGGTCAATATTCTGCCACCCCCAGAGGCTCGACGGCGTTCTTTCAGACCGGGCTGTAAAATTGGGGGGCGAATGCGCCACCCCCTCACGCACCCCGAGACCGATGACTATGATTCATGTGTCTGGCACGGGAACATACAAAGTGTTCCAGACGATACTACGTTATCGCAAGCCAACTTCAATTTTGCTACGTAGTGCTGATTTTATCCCTCCATGGGATTCTAATTACCGTATTTTTATGAAGGGGTACATTATGTACACTCTTACAAGGTTAAAATCTTCAAAATTATTTAATGTCTACGAGTTCAGACGAATGAAACCGAAATATAAAACTCTGCACCTTGCGAATTCTTTTTCACGTTCTATTCAATGAAATAGTTTTAACAAGGGCTAACTCAGTGAATTGAGTTGATTTTAGGGAATTGGAGTGAGTAGGTTAAACTATCTTCCCATTTTATTCAAATTATCTACATTTTAATTTCATCATATCGACGACAGTGTAACTATCATTGTAATTAGTAATCATTATTTTAATTGATGATTTTATGACGAAATGGTTGTTTTTTAGACTTCATCCAGATTGAAAAGTGTTATCTTTTTATATAATCACGCTTTTTTATTGTTTTTGATAATATTTTCTTTTGTTTCAGGTATGTATACCCCTGTGGATGAATCTCCAATATGAAATCTCATAAGATTGAGTCAAAAAGTAATAGACGGTAACAAACTCTTTGAAACGTATTTGTATGGAATTGTTTATTTTAGATTAATGTAGAATAAATTTATATTGGTTCTGAAAATCGCGTAAAAAGCTTTCGTTATTTCTTTTAAAACAATATTTAGTAACTTTAACCTAGTTTCAATAATCAATACCCATAAAAAAAACCATTTTAAGACATTTTAAGAAAAAAGTTCTAATGCATGTAGGTCCGCAAATGCTTTCTAACCGAAATACAGGGTGTTGAAGTTTGAAAAAAAATTTAATTTTTTTTAATATCTTCTAAACTACGAATGCTATCAAGATGAACTTCAGAACATTGTTATAACTTCTTAAGTTCCATAAAATACTGTTGAAATTTCTTCCAAAACTGTCATTTTTTACCAAGAATGACCTCCTTCAAAAATATGGTTAAATGAAACCCAAGGTACCCCTCTATTCTCCGCTCCTTAACACTTTTGGAAGAAATTCCAACAGCAGTTTATAGAGCTCAAAAAGTTATAACAATGCGGACCTACATTCATTGAAACTTTTTTTCTTAAAATGTCTTAAAGAATAAACCCTCAAAGTTTTCTGACGTTATTCTGGAATACACTGTAAATATATATATATATATATATATATATATATATATATATATATATATATATATATATATATATATATATATATATATATATATATATATATATATAATATATATATAAAATATATATATATATATATATATATATATATATATATATATATATATATATATATATATAAACTCCGAGGAGCAATACACTCATTACTTGACACTTCATGTATCGATGGTTATTATTCAAGTGGGGAGTGAAAAATGTACTCCTGGGGTCCCAGACCCCACGTAGTAGTTTAAGACTTAATTAATTCACTTAACAATATAAAATTGAAAAGTCTCGAAATGAGTACGGATATTTAAATCATTCATTCCATATATTTCACGAAAGTTATTAATGTTACGTGATATGAAATCGAATTGAATTGAAATAACTCCATTAATTGACGTATTATATTTGCTGGTATTGTTTTCGTTTATATATGGCACCAGGAAATCATATTTTTTTCGATTCGATTTTGAGTTCGGCACGTATTAGTTGGCTGATATCAGAGGTTATTGAATTTATTTGAGGAAGCGGTTTTTTCACTAATGACTCGAAACAACAATCATACATTGTTAAGGAAATTAGTTATTTTGAACGAATTGATAAGATAGTTTGAGGACAGTATGTATAGATATTCTCGTATTCATATCAATTTATTAGTAGCCGTTCTAGAAGATTAGTTGTTATTTGTTTATTTTTTTACATTTATATTTATCGCCATTATCATATTTAGATTATGCACTTTCGAATAATATTGGTATCGGGAAGGGAAAGTTGCCTTTTGATTTGATGATGGGATATTATCCAGTGAAAAATTATGTTTATATTTCAAGTATATTTGGAAAAGCCCATTTTGTCTTGATTTTATTTGAATGGAATATCGAATTCACACGTACCTCAGTTAAAAAATTTCCCTACGATATGTACTGCATCACCAGTCATACATATATTTATTTATACATATTATATATATATATATATATATATATATATATATATATATATATATATATATATATATATATATATATATATATATATATATATATATATATATATATATATATATATATATATATATATATATATATATACACTCATCGACTTAAAATTCGGGACAGCCAAAATTTTGATGAAATTTAATGTATGATAACTTTTTTCTCCATAGTCCGATTTACTTGTTTTTTTTTTCAAAATATAGATCAATGTTTTGAGTTTGAGTAATGTTATTCAATTTTGTAAAAAAATTTACATGTGGAAATATAAAGGAAAATGGCTAAGAACTATTTTTCCCTGAAGTTTGTAACACCCTGTAAAGAAATTCTGCAAGCTAAACTCCAGTGTATGTGTTTTTCTGCAGATTATGATTCATTCTTAACATTTTGCTTTTTAATTCGTCTCGATATCGTTCTCGGTTGAAGAGATACGAATTTTTTAAGAAAACATTACACATTTTGCAACAATGATGGTTTGTTTTGGATTCTTTCGGTTTCCCCATAGAAACTTACTCCGCATTCGTTAGCTAGTTCCATCTGACATTTTGAATATTCGAAACATTCGGCTTGTGAATTCCGTATCTACTTTTCATTCCGCGATGCCTTTGTCATCCGAAGATTCAGCTAGACCTGTTGCTCTTCATGATGTTGCTTATTCCTATAGACTATAGAGAAGTGGCGAATATGATGGGTTTTACAAAATCTA
The DNA here is from genome assembly GCA_030704885.1 of Cynegetis impunctata. NCBI lineage: Eukaryota > Metazoa > Arthropoda > Insecta > Coleoptera > Coccinellidae > Cynegetis > Cynegetis impunctata. The sequence continues at coordinate 1,600,179 of JARQZK010001448.1, read as the reverse complement.
GCGCGGAAAGAGCCGTGGCAAGGTTTCGAGAGACCTGTAGAGTAATTCTACAATAAATCGCAGAATTACATTGAAAAGAGTATGATTCATTACTAACATTTTGTTTGTTTACTCTTATCGGTACAGGAGATATGAATTTTTTAAGAAAGAATAACACATTTTAATCAAAAATCTTTAATTTCAATTGAAACATAGAAGAAGATGTGTTAAAAATTAGTAGGTACCTACCTCGTGTTACCTCCTCTAGCTCTTATAACAGCTATTAAACGTCGATTCATTCCTGTAATTAGACTTTGGATATCCTCTTGTGGAATATTATTCCATTCTTCTTCCAGAGCGTCTCGGAGCTGTTGGAGAGTGAGTAATTGTCCTCGATGTTTCCTGATTCGTCTATCTAACATGTCCCATACATGTTCTATTGGATTCATATCGGGACTACGAGCAGGCCAGTTCATAATATTTATTGCAACGTCTTCTAAATATTGGGCAACAGCTCTAGCTGAATCTTCGGATGGCAAAGGCATCGCGAAATGAAAAGTAGATACGGAATTCACAAGCCAAATGTTTCGAACATATAATGTTTCTATGGAAACCGAAAGAATCCAAAACAAACCATCATTGTTGCAAAATGTATAATGCATTCTTAAAAAATTCGTATCTTTTCAACCGAGAAAGATATCGAGACGAATTGAAAAGCAAAATGTTAAAAATGAATCAGACTTTGCAGAAAAATACATGCACTGGAGTTTAGCTTACAGAATTACTCTACAGGGTGTTACAAACTTCAGGGAAAAATAGTTCTTAGTCATTCTCCTTTATATTTCTGCATATGAACTTTTTTTTCAAAACTGAATATTATTGCTCAAACTCAAAACATTGATCTACATTTTGAGAAAAAGAAACATTCAAATCGGACTATAGAGAAAAAAGTTATCATACATTGAATTTCATCAAAATTTTGGCTGTCCCGAATTTTAAGTCGGTGAGTATATATATATATATATATATATATATATATATATATATATATATATATATATATATATATATATATATATATATATATATATATCTATATTCATGTATATATATATATATATATATATATATATATATATATATATATATGTATAAGTATATATATATATATATATATATATATATTATATGTATATTCATATATATATATATATATATATATATATATATATATATATATATATATATATATATAATATATATATATTTATAAATATATATATATATATATATATTCATATATATATATATATATATATATATATATATATATATATATATATATATATATATATATATATATATATATATATATATATATATATATATATATATATATATATATATATATATATATATATATATATATATATATATATATATATATATATATATATATATATATATATATATATATATATATATATATATATTATCCTCTCTCAATGATGTTAGTTTGCAGAGCCATTCAACTTTGCGGAAACCGCTCCCTCAAGTTGATTCAGTACCGTTTTTTATCAATAGACTAACGAGTACTACTCTTCCTTCGAAATGCAAAACACATAGTGTTCAATTTCCTGGCATATAAATGAATGAAAATGGTTTCAGAAATAATAACATGGGAGTTTCGCTTTTGATGGGAATTTTTTGGTGAAATTACTGTCTTAAAACAGAATAGCTTTGTTGGAGAAAAGGATTCAGAACTGATACGGTACCTAGTGCGGAGGTGATTCATAATCATAAGCAATTCGGGATTGATGTAATTCGCATACTTGATTTTGAATCGTTTCCGGATTATTTTAAACCGTGAACGATTTTCAAACTAGTTTTGGGAAATGTCAAGTTTCAGGAGTTCTTATCAAATTTGACTTGCGCAGTCTCGATTGTTTGGTTACATTACCAAACAATCGTGAATGCGAAATTACGATTCTAGTTTTATTCCTATGTATTCGCCGTAATTCAAAAATAGCTCCGAATGAGTTCTGATTACTTACCCAGACCCGAGCAACAATAAAAATTATTAAACTAATATAGTTGTTGCTCAATATCTCCAAGTCGTTTTTTCTTCTAAAATTGCCAGTATAGTATTTCGTACAAGCAAGTCTTACGTCCGGTTTGTAACTGAGCAGTACCTAGTGGTTATTAAATCAAAACATTAAAGGTGTAGAAAATTGCAAAAAAATATCGGCTGGGTTGGATAATCTTTCTAACTAGCTGGATTTGTTCAGCATTTCCTTAAAGCTTCTGCATGTACACACCTCGACTTGAGAGGTCCTTATTTACAGATCTTTCAGGAATTGTTACAAATAAATTACTACCAGATATGAATAACCTTACTTACAATCAATTAAAACGCCCTACCGCTAAACTGTTACACCAATGTATCTCATTGACATTATTTTCGTGAAAATATGATGCAATGGTTGAGATATACTAAAATTCTTGAAGAGAATTTCAACAAAATCAAGATAATATTCGTCTGTGATTACGATAAACTCTCAAGTGACTGTCGTCATCGCTCGACTGATGATTTATTTATATTTTTTAGTCATCATCATACCAACCTAATATCTGTTGACAGCATATCGACATATTTATAAAATTAGTTTGAAAACACCTATAAATACTTCGAAAGGTGGACTCTGAACATTTTCGAATAACACGATGGCCATAAATAGCTACCTACTTTGTATATAAACTTTATTTTAAGGACCAATCACTTGGTGAGACCTTGTTGTTGAAACTTTCGCATGATATTGTAAATAATATAAACGCCAGTATAATATTTCAAAAGCTTAAGATCAATCAAATCTACGTCGAAATGACGTTACTTATTAGATTATCAAATTTTTGGCAAAAACAATATGATTTTCACGAGTGGTCCTGAAAAACATTCACTTAGGTTAAAATTTTCGTAAAAAAACAGTGTTTGTGGGTAGTATATTTGTTCATAAAATTTATTCATTGTGGGGACCATTCACTTGGTAAATCCTTGTTGAATTGTTGAAACTTCCAAATGATATTGTAAATATGTAATATAAATGCCACTGTAATATTTCAAAATATTATGATATTATAATTTGGGATTTCCCGACATGCAAATGTCATTCTAGAGTGTCATCATTGAAATCAAGATTTTTAGCTAAAATAATATGATTTTTAAATGATCGGTTCTGAAAAATTCGCTCAGCTTGTAAAAAACACATTTTGTGGCTCAGTATATATAGGGAATTCAACATTGAAGGTTGAAGGGTGTTGTATTTGTTGTTTCTTTAACGAAATTCTTGAAATAATTACAAACGTTCGGAATTTAGGTTTCAACTGCTTGAACGCATATTGTGAAATTTAATTGAATGACGCAAATTTCGTAATGTTTTAAAAACTTCAGTTAACAATATTTCGGGGTGTTACCCATTACCGAAAATTTCTTCAAACTGTACGTGGTGTAATCGCCAAGTAATCGGCGATGAATGAACGCTTATGTAACAATGCTTAGTTACAAGATTCACAATAAATAATTTGGGAAATTTCAATATCAATTAGTCATTATATAATGGCATTCTCATGACGCACGTTTTGGCGAAACTTCACCTTGTGTGGAATTAACACGGGCATCTGGAAATGGTGCGGCGACAACCAAACTAGCGTCTTGCATTTATCTTTTAAATTATGTCGTATAGGCCAGTCAGTTTAGATCAAGGCTGCACAACCTTTTTAACAGTCGGGCAAAAAGGACGATTCAAAAATCACAGGCGGGCCACTGACCACTGACAGTTCAATTAAAATAATAACATAAACAGCATATTCTGCTATTTAAAGAAATACAATTGACAAAATTTAAAATCAAACTTAAAAATTGGCACAATCAATGTGATTTCTGAATTTTTTTTTGTTTCAATAATTTTCCTATATTAGGCGTCAAATGAGATTTTGACAGACACAACAATAGAATTTATTTTTTATATAAGTAATTCGGATTACAAACATATGTTGAACCGAAACTACTTAGAAATTGGAAGGCCAGGTTAGTTATTGCAGGGAAATTTTCTTTTGGTACCAGTTTCCAAAAATCTACAAATTCTTCTGAAGAAGTTTCTGACTTTCAGACAATATTTTTTCTGAAAAGAGTTTTTTATTGCAGAATAATTTTGACGATTTGTGAGTTCCAACTGAATATTAGCAGGATGACTTATTATTTCAGTCAAACTGTTCGTAAAATGATTCACAAAAATTTGTCAATTTGTTTTTATACTTCGAACTCCTGGAATCTGCTTTGAAACGACATTAATAAGCATCTAATTTTAGATTTCTACTTAGTACAATGGATAGTGTCGATATTGAGCTTCTCTTTCACTTCTTTGAGTGTAGGAAAGTGGGCAATATTTTCATTGGCTTAATTCATTGAAAACAGATTTAATTCAGCTTTGAATACTCTTATCAAAGTAAGCATAGTCAGAAGCGCGGTCGGAAGTGAACAACTTTTTCCTTGTTATTTGAGATTTAAAATATTGAGGTTATTGATAATGTCAACAGTAAATGCAAAATCAGTCATCAACCAGGATTCTTTTTTCAGTAAATCAGTTTCCAAATGAAACACCCTTTCTTCTTCTAAAATTCCAACACCTGCTCTCTCAAATGAAGAAATTTTTCAACATGATTCTCTTTGAAAACAATCTCACAACGCAGTACAGTTGTAACTCTACATATTCGCTGATAACCCTGAATTGACGTATGTGAATAGTCCATAATATAATCCAACTGCATGTACTTTAGACAGGCAATTTTGCTCACGCGGGCGGCGGGCCATTCAAAATTCGTTCGCGGGCCACATCGTGGCCCGCGGGTCTGAGGTTGGGCAGCCTTGGTTTAGATAATCAATTGACAATAATTCCAAAAGTTTTCAAACTTTAATGTAGGGTCGGGAAAGAGATAAAAATAAACTATGAAATTTTGCAACCTTTTCCGAAGTCCGGAACACTTGGAGTATCAAATTTGCAACCAATTCAAGGGTACCGAACATTTTTTTAATTCAAAATTAACGTGTTTATTCGATAAACTGACCAAAAAACATTTCCAAGAGTTCTGCAAACTTGACAGATACTTTGGAAAAATATACCGAACAGTTGTATAAATTTGCAACCTTTTACGTTGACCGGAACATGTTTATTAATAATTTTTCAACTGACTGGCCTATTTGCATTGCAAGCTTTGTTGAATCCTTTCAATTTAAGATTACTTACTTCTCTAGGAAGTTTGTTGAAAAGTTTATAGTAAGGATAAGGATATCAATTCCATAAACTGTAGCATTCAAATTGCCGCAAATTCCATCCCTGTATATAGATTAACAGATTCTTTATATTTTTCATATGTTCGTTAAGGTTCTTCCTCGCGAACGACAAACATAGTATCTAGTCCAAGTTTTTATAAGATATAGAAGATAAGTTCTTAGAGCTCGCGGTAAGAATTATTTCAAGGCACAGAGAGAAGATTGTCGTTGCGAATAAATGAGAATTTGGATCAATGAGTTTGTTAGTTATTTTTGGAAAGATTTCCGCAATAATAAGTTTTTCTTTATTCTAATCAACTCAAACAAATAAATCTCAACCGAATAGGATTTTCATTTGGATAAACTCTTTTAGAAAAGGTATGTGAGTTAATTATTTTGTAACTGTTCTAATTTTTTGTTATCATAATTTTAGGGTTTTATTTCAAGAAAGAGTCTATTTCTCATAGCAGAATATACAGGAACTTTCGTTTAATATTTATGGACGGTGATCAAAACGAAGTAGCTGATCCTGAATTACTCGTTTGAAATTATTTGGAGAAGTAATCCGAAGTAATAATAAGTAGTTCTGGCTGCATTTAACAAAAGGACGGTAACTATAATCTAAGTTATCTTTCATGAGGCCTCGGTAGACCAGCGGTAAGGTATACCGCTTGTAAGCCGAGGATGTGGGTTCGAGTCCCACCTTGCTCTTGGGTGTTGTGTATGTCAGGAATTTAGTGGTTATAATTATGAGATCAATTGCTGGGTAATGTACTTCGTTTACAAGCCCATTGGCCGTTCGGAACCGGCGTTAAACTGTAGGTCCCTCGAGATAAAAAAAAAAAAAAATAAGTTATCTTTCTTACAACGGACCTGAAGCACCGTATTGATTGTTGTTTATTCTTTTTTTTGCTGTGAAGCGACACTCCGAGTATAATCTCTTTTGAACTTTTTATTAATCAGTGTGAACAATCGAATCGTTAGATTCAACGCAGTTTATGCCGTGATATCTTTGGACGTAAAATAGTTTTATATCTTATATACCATAAGTTACCTAGGTACCTAATATCCGATAAATCGAATTTGTATATTCCATATCGGAAAATATTGAATGATAAATAATTGTAAACACCAGTGATCACTTGTGGGAACCTTATTGTTATTGAGTAACAAATTAAATTTTGATTTTCTTTCTATAATTAAATTTCATATTCAACGATAGTATACCGTATGCTTATTTAATATTTTCCTTCTAATAAGTCTCAAGCAAATTTTCTACATTTTCTCAAGACATCCCGTAAAATGTAGTGGCGCCCTTTCAATCATATTCTTTGATAATATTATATAAATATAGAAATTAAATTAATGTACCCCGCCTAAAAAGCTCCCCAGACTGAAAGCAGCCGTGCAGAGTGGCCGAATATTTACCAACAATTTTAAGTTAATACTACAGGGTAAGTAGGACGCCACAAAACTGCTAATATTCGTTATATGATCCTTGTTAAATTATATCGACCAACGTCATACATATAACGTAGCTCTTTCGAACATTCTGCAGATATGAGATAAATTATTTTTCACATCATTTCTATTGTGTCGATATTATCACGGAACGATTTTGAACTCGTGAAAGCCACTGAGCACGGAGAAACGCCTGCGGAGGAAATGACGAAACGCCAACAGATGTCAAACCGGGAGCGATGCGATATTTTTCTTCCTTCGCATTACCGCCTTTTTTCTTTTTTTTTTCTCTGCTCGTTCGTCGAGATACCCGCGGAGCGCCAATTGAATCGGACTTTTTTTTCTTTCGGAACGTGGCAAAATTCAATTTGCGAGTGTACGATGACTGCTCCTGTTGACGCTTCTCAAATTAATAATAAATTCAGCCGGAGAGAACTCCGGGAGAGGACGCTTCAGTCGGAGTGGCCTCGTGAGTGCCAATTACTCCTCGTTAAAAAAGGAATTTCGAAATGACCGATTCCTGAATTACAGAAAATGTAGTCAGAATAGGGAGCCAGTATGTGAATATTCAGGTAAGGTCCCTACACACGGGCGTTGATGTCTTAATACGTCAATGTGTTGAACAAAACTAAATATGAATTTACTACGTTTATTATCTCAAAAATACTTTGAAAAATATAACACTGCGATTGCAATTTCGGTCACTAGACCATCATCGGGCAGATTGAGTTAGGAACTGAATACATAATTATAGATTTGCGCTTACGGTTGGGAAAGAATTATTGCAGGTACCTAAATAGACAAGAGGAACATATTTCAAGAAGGGCTAATCGAGTGAATTTCCCAAATTGGTACAATACAATGTTCTTAGAAGAGTCGTTATTGTTTGAATACACTAAATATAGGAGAATATATCAATCTGGTCGTTCAGCAAGGTATCTTTTGCATTATGATTGAGTTTAAAAATTTCTAATGATTCTAAGTAAGTAAGTTTGGTTCGTTTCGGTAATTTGTGCATGATTTGAAAATTATCTATTTGTGGAAATGGGTGGAGGTTTTCACGGCAATGATTTGAAAACGTTGAATCCGTTTTATTTTTCAAAAAAGATTGTTGGTGTTCTTTAAATCTTGCCTTGAAAGATCGACCAGTCTGACCTATATATACTCCTTTACATACAGGACAAATCAACTTATAAACTCCTGAACTTTCAAATTTTAAAGTGATATCTTTGGCATTGAATAAAAATCCTGAGAGTTTTGTCTTAGGTTTGAAAGCAATTTTAATAATACATTTAAGTATGACATTAGCAACTTTTTCTGTTAGAGGACCAAAATATGTTAAAGATTTTTCTACTTTTAATTGAGGATATATGCTGTTGTACGCTAGTTGACTACGTTTCTTGTTTATCATTGCCGTGAAAACCACCACCCATTTCCACAAATAGATAATTTTCAAATTATGCACAAATTACCGAAAGAAACCAAACTTACTTACTTAGAATCATTAGAAATTTTTAAACTCAATCATAATGCAAAAGATACCTTGCTGAACGACCAGATTGACCTGATATATTCTCCTATATTTAGTGTATTCAAGCAATAACGACTTTTCTAAGAACATTGTATTGTACCAATTTGGGAAATTCACTCGATTAGCCCTTCTTGAAATATGTTCGTCTTGCCTATTTAGGTACTTGCAATAATTCTTTCCCACTCGTAAGCGCAAATCTATAATTCTGTATTCAGTTCTTAACTCAATCTGCCCGATGATGGTCTAGTAACCGAAATTGCAATCGCAGTGTTATATTTTTCAAAATATTTTGTGATAATAAACGTAGTAAATTTAAATTTAGCTTTGTTCATCATGTTAAATTATCACGTAGTAACGACGGATTCCATCAACATCAATGTGTATCCAAAAACGCGCAACACACGTACGTACAAAACTACAGTTTTGTCTTGATACAACAACGTGCATCCAATAATGTACAATCAATAGGCCCCTACACACGGGCGTCGATGTCTTAATACATCTACGTGTATCCAAGAACGTGCAACCAATAACGTTAACGTGGATGCAAAAAACGCACGTTTTTGAATGCACTACACGGATGAACGCCGCGTTGATGTTTTAGGGAATCGCTTGAACTTGTGGATGAGCATTCCAACGAATGCATTCAAGTCTCTACGTGTGGATGCAAAATTCCGTGGAGTGTGCGTTTTTGAAGCAGTAGCGGCGGTGAAGTTTATGAAATAATTTGTTACTGCAGTAGGTATTTAAAATAATAAGTTAAATATTTCATGAATTTGTATAATATTTACTAAAAATATTTGCAGATAATATCATCATTATGTGTGTACTGCAGAACAATGTGCCGGGATTTTGTGGAATTGTACAGGGACCGACCTACCCTGCTTGTGGCAGACAAAATTAAAGCACTATTTAGACCGAAATAAAAAAAATTTAGCATACAAAATATTGATAGATAAGCTGCAAATCATTCAACCAAATGCTACAAAAAGTATAGTTGTCGCTAAAACCAATAGTCTTCGTGGTGGGTTTCGGAGATAAAATGAAAAAGTTTTTATCTCGGAGAGAATTGGTACGGTGAGGCTTTCGGAGATATTAAAGTAGTGAATTTTAAATCTTTGTAATTTCTTGCAGTAACTTATGCAGTTATTGCCAATCTCATAATTGTTTTTGACGTTTTATTAATGGAATAACCATGTCCAATAGTTACGAATAGGTTTCTTCGTCCATCCTTACGTAATTACAGGTGAATGTGTGAAAAATTTTATGGCTTCAGAAACCAACCTTTAGACCACATTGCGCGACGATTTTCATTTTCCTTTTTCTTTGTACACGCCACTGCCACCAGAGCTAAATATTCCTCCTGCTCAGACATCTGGCCATACATTTTAGCAGACTGGACAAAGCTATGGTTTTGTACGTACGTGTGTACGCAATCAGGTTGCGCGTTTTTGGACGCACTTAATACAGCGACGTCCGTGTGTAGCCCGCCGTAAAAACCAAATGTATGCATACCTATCCAGGATAATTTATCTGAAAAAAAGAAATTCATCTTCTTTAGTTATTTTATATTTAAATTGAAAAACTGTTAACAATATTGAAAAAACTGTCAGAATATTACGACCCAAAGTAACAGGAGTAAATTATATTCTGAATCTAGTATGTATATATATATATATATATATATATATATATATATATATATATATATATATATATATATAATATTCGTTAGTTTAATTTAATTAAGGTTTCGTTTTCATCGATTTTCTTTAATACAATTTGTAAAATTGTATAAATGTCACAGTAGTTCATTTCATTTTTTGAGAAAACACATATACATATTATAATTTTGCAGGTTTAAGAGCTTATATTTAGAATATTCTAATACATGCAGTTGTTATTTGCTTTAGATTGATATATGACTATATTGAGTGTCTAATAAAACCGAAACAGGCACTTTATCACTTCAATCTATAGCAGTGGCCGTCTCGCGGTTTTTAACATTCTCTACCTAAGGTTGAGTGAAAATAATCAAGATATCGATCGTATATTCAGTCTAAAGTCAGCAGTCTAATCTTTAAATATTATATGATGGGGAAAACCACAGAAAACTTCTAATTATTTGATATTCACATATTTAGATTATGAAAGACATTACTGGAAATTTCGATCTTGATTAATATTACACTGAATCCAGAAAAAAATAATGTATTAAGTGATTGATGACTGATATGATGTTCTAATAATGTGGATGAAAAATAAATCTGCATAAAGAGTTTTTTTATATATATTTGTAGTTTACCATAGTGGTGCAATTTTTATATTAAGTTTCTCTATTTGTGGAGAAATATTCGAAATGTTATATATTCAGTAAAATTTGTCCAATACTGTAGACAACAAAACATAAATAAGAACCCGGGAAAAATATAGAAAAAAACGGTACTTATGAGAAAAGGAACAAAATACAATAAATTGATAATGCCATACACTATTCACATCTTAAACATATCTTTGAAACCAACGGAAATTGCACCATAGATTTTCACAACCATTAAATTCTTTACATTAAACAAAACAATACTCAAAGTATTAACAAATAATTAAACCTTTTTCTAATGAATTATTTCAAAATGGTCCCTATATATTTTCCGCCTTTATATATATATATATATATATATATATATATATATATATATATATATATATATATATATATATATTAACTAGCTAAATTGAAACAAATTATAGTAAATTATACACAAATCACTTATCTCAAACCTTCACCCTTTCGCTTGCTTTGCGTCAAAGTTACAGTGTTCAAGGAGAGCAATCTCATAAATTGATACTATCAATATCAATTTACAGAACTAATGAATGGTGTTTTTATTTTTAATGAGTTGTTTAGCTATATTATAGCGACGTTATCTGTTGAAGTTCAATCACCCAGTTGAAGAATAGGGAATGTTGGAATACCTGTTTCTGTGGTCCAATAAAACCAGCTTTTGCGAGGATTTAATTTGATTTGATTTTTATTTTGCTCTTCAAATTCTGTGAGCAGTTACCTGATATCGTTGCAAATTATAGTCTCATTCTGGTGCTGAATTCAGGAATAAATATCAACGGTTTCATTTTTTCTGCGAAGTTTCATTTTATTTAATCCCAAGGAAGTTATTTAATTTTTATTGAAATAATTTTCATGTTTGACTAATATTTACGAGGAGCCTTTGGAATAAATGATATTAAAATTGCAAATATATATATATATATATATATATATATATATATATATATATATATATATATATATATATATATATGATTATTTATTCGAATTGTTGTTGCCTGTGAACTATTTCTAATCTCTTGATAATTATTAGCAATAACAGGCTTGTTGAATCTTAAAAAACTCGATTTTATTAAAAAGTTGACGTTTCGCCACGACATTCGTGGCTTTATCAAAAGTTGCCTGCGTCCCTGACACATACTTCAGGGAGGAATGAAACACGTGTGTTTCCTTTCCTTTTTCCAGTCAGATATGGAATGTTACGTTTTGTTACCGAAATAACTTATGGTTACTTGATTTATCTTCATTATTGCTGAAAAAATCTAAATATTCGCGTTTTGAGAACAGAATTCCTGAGTTCCCTTTCTTTGATCGATTCGACTTTTCAGTAGGTATGTTTTAATTATGAGATTAACAAAGGATAAAAGATCATAATCTATCAAGGAAATAAAAAATTTTTCATTTGTGTCTGTTATTGCTCATAAATCGCTGTTAGACGAATGCAGAAACGTTGAAGCATGTGTTGTATTTTATTGCCATAAATACTGGAATCGAAATGTTAGTTCGTTGCGGTTTTCAGTAGGTATAGACCTTAAATAAATTTTTGGAGTACAACCTGCATTTTTATTAAACTTCTTTGGCATATAATATTCAAATAATTTACGCGTCAATTTCAACAGATTGGAGTTATAGACGATCTTAAAGGCGGGCTACACACGGACGTCGATGTCTTGATACATCGACGTGTATCCAAAAACGTGAAACCAATAACGTGCAACCTGATTGCGTACACACGTAGGTACAAAACCATAGTTTTGTCCAGATGTCTGAGTAAGAGGAATGTTTAGTTCTAGTTACAGTGGCGTGTACTTATGCACTTGAAAAGAAAAAGGAAAATAAAAATCGTCTCCGAATCTTGAGGAAAGGTTGGATTCTAAAACGACAAACGTTTTCACACATTGACCTGTTGTTGAGGTTAGAACAAAAGGACTCGCGCAATTACATAAGGATGGACGAAGAAATCTATTCGTAACTCTTGGACGTGGTTACTCCATCAATAATACGTCAAGACATAATGATGAGATCGGCTATAACTGCAGAAGTTACTGGAAGAAATTACTAAGATTTAAAATTCACTACTTTAATATCTCCGAAAGCCTAACCGTAACACTTCTCTCCGAGATAAAACTTTATCATTTTATCTCCGAAACCCACCACGAAGACTATTGATTTTAGCGAAAACTGTACTTTTTGTCGCATTTGGTTGAATGATTTGCAGCTTCTCTATCAATATTTTGTATGCTTAATTTTCTTTATTTCGATCTAAATAGTGCTTTGATTTTGTCTGCCACAAGCAGGGTAGGTACCTGTACAACTCCAACAAAATTTTCACATTTAACTGTTAGAAAAATTGAGTTTGGAACTAGAGGAATCTCGTAATTACGCAAGGATGGACGAAGGAACCCATTCGTAACTATTGGACTAATTGGACAAGGTTATACCATTGATAAAACGTCAAGACACAATCATAAGATATGCAATAACTGCAGAAATTACTGCAAGAAATTACCAAGATTTAAAATTCACTACTTTAATATCTCCGAAAGCCTCACCGTACCACTTCTCTTCTAGATAAAAACTTTTTCATTTTATCTCCGAAACCCACCATGAAGACTATTGATTTTAGCGAAAACTGTACTTTTTGTAGCATTTGGTTGAATGATTTGCAGCTTCTCTATCAATATTTTGTATGCTTAATTTTCTTTATTTCGATCTAAATAGTGCTTTGATTTTGTCTGCCACAAGCAGGGTAGGTACCTGTAAACAACTCCAACAAAATTTTCACATTTAACTGTTAGAAAAATTGAGTTTAGAACTAGAGGAATCTCGTAATTACGCAAGGATGGACGAAGGAACCCATTCGTAACTATTGGACTAATTGGACAAGGTTATACCATTGATAAAACGTCAAGACACAATCATAAGATATGCAATAACTGCAGAAATTACTGCAAGAAATTACCAAGATTTAAAATTCACTACTTTAATATCTCCGAAAGCCTCACCGTACCACTTCTCTTCGAGATAAAAACTTTTTCATTTTATCTCCGAAACCCACCACGAAGACTATTGATTTTAGCGAAAACTGTACTTTTTGTCGCATTTGGTTGAATGATGTGCAGCTTCTTTATCAATATTTTGTCTGCCACAAGCAGGGTAGGTCCCTGTACAACTCCACAAATTCCCGTAGAAATTCCCGGGACATTGTTCTGCAGACATAATAATGAAAATATCTGCAATCATTTTTAGTAAATATTATACAAATTCATGAAATATTTAACTTATTATTTTAAATACCTACTGCAATAACAAATTATTTCATAAACTTAACCCTTAACCGCCGCTACTGCTTTAAAATCGCACATTCCACGCGACTTCGTTGGAATGCGCATCCAAAAATTCAAGCGATTTCGGAAAACATGCACAACGCGGCATTCATCCGGGTTGTGCATTCAAAAACGTGCGTTTTTTACATCCACATTAAAGTTATCGGTTGCACGCTTTTGGATGCACGTTGACGTCCGTGTGTAGGGGCCTAAATTAACCAATTAATTCCACGTCTTCCTTCGATATTGATAAATTCCACACAAATAACACGGGCAGCTCTCCCAAATATTCGAAAAATTTAGGTTTGGCCTCTAAAACTGCTCGACGTCTGTCCGCAACGAAAAAGTTCGCACGGCTGGGAATTGGTAACAGCACTAAAAATCAGCCAGCTACAAAGCGTATGTCGATTGCGTTGTTACAGTGTTACTCGTTGCGTCACATGGACGTAATACGATTCCCCTTCTACTCCCGCGATCGGTAAAACTAAAAAGTTAACAATGAAATTTCTCAATTAAAACATATCTAAATGAAAGTTACGCGTAGGAACACATTCGACTCAGTCCGGGCCACCTCTAGAAGCGAGCGGAGCGCACAACGAAACCGACCAAGCAAGTTCCTGCGATTTTATTCAGTTACTGCGTCCGTCCTCGCAGCCACGCCAAACGATTTTCAAGTTGTTCGTTGTCGGGAGAGTTTTAGTTGTCAGGCGGACTTATAGCTCTGTGGAAGTGTGTCTGTGCGCGGCCGTTAGCCGTGAGTTGCTTATATGTCTCGCGGAGTGGCGTTGCCATCGATTCTCATTGTTCACGCACGTGTTTTTCGGTTTGAAGTTACAGTGCGCGCGGCTCTATGCCGTTAATGTGTGCCGAAGGCCGTTGTTATTCATCGAAGAGTTTATGGGAAATAATCGGATCGGATTAGCCGAAAGCATGAAGGTGGCACATCAAAAGTGAGTTTTCCCGATTTCTGTACAGATTTTCGTTGTTTTTCCGCGCTTTCTACGGTAAATTCGCCGAATATCGGGCAGTTTCACACCGTCTGCGCCGCTCCGGTTTGACAGGTGTCAGTAACAGCTGCGATGATGTCACTAGTGGCGCGGCGCTTTGTTCTTCGGAACTGATTATTTGTTCACATACTGACTAGACATTTGTAAATTATACTTTCTAATTTCGACGAATGTGTATGCGAAATATCGCGCTTTGTCCTTGTCGCAATGTGAAACTGCCGAATTTCAAATCGTTCCCCAATGATGGATGCCGTTGCGAAACAAGTACTTTGGTTTCTCGAATTTGAAATCGTTCACGTTCTGTCACAACCTTTGTATGTATATTGTAACGGTTGCTTTGGGTGAAATAATGAGTTAATTGTGGTTAGTTACCCATCGTTCATTTTTGAAAATCGGTGTGAGATATATCTTCTAGGTGCATCGTTAAAATATAAATGGACCATCTGCTTTCATTTATATATGGGTAATTTGTTTCGCTCTCCGTTTAAGTGATGAATCATCTGGCTACCATTTTATCATTTGACGAAATTAACGCCCGAATATTCATATGTGAGCCATAAAGAGAGACGTAGTAAAACTACAATTTTTTGCTTTCTGTAAAACCGATTTCGAAATTGATTTATCGAGATATACATAAATATGTCAACAACGTTTCTCTCTACTGAGTATTCCTGGCATCAATTTTTCGTATTTCACCGCATCCGGTGACTCATTCATGAAGTTTCAAATATTGTAAATTTTTTACTGGTATTTTCCCGTAAAAGATACTGTTGCGATGTATCGGGAGTTGCGGGAGTGGTTTTCATATCCGTTTGAGTCCTCCTGGACCACGATTTTTGAGGTGAATGTTTGGTATCCAAGGTTGTTTGTTCTTGAGGCAGAAAAAACTATAAAAATATTGTTGGATTCAGTCATAATTTAGAAATTTTGAGGTCATGAGCTGGTGGCAAAATATGTGGAAATTAGGAACCACACATCTGACATTCAACGTTCTAGAGCTCTTTGGAGGGTGTAAGGTGTTGAAACCGGTTTTTGAAGAATATTGACACCTCAAAACCTTCTTCAAATTGAGTTAGAGGATTGAAAATTTGTACGTAGATAACCTTTTCTTCTAACCTATGCTTTTTTTATGTAGAGATTTTTTGTCTTCGTGATTTTTGAGATTTCGCACTGCGCCTGCAGATTGAGCTAGATCAGCCATACTCAAACTTTTTTCTTTCTTGGGCCACTTTCTGATTTTAGTTGTGTCTCGCAGCCGCTACCTACATAAATCACATCTGTTATATATATAGGTGTTGATAAAAAACCTATTTTTTAATTATTTATTTATCATATAGTGAGAACTATGATATTGGGATCATTTTAACGTCATCGAGATGAGAAACCGTAAGTCGGTTTCTATATACGTTCTTTGCATACCTATTTAATTTTGGAATAAGATGATTCACAAAGAATGTCGATGCAAAACAACGTGAGCGGAATTTGAGCACATTATATTATCACAGTCATAATTGGTTTGGGCACTATTGTCCAAATTTCAGCATACTCCTTCTTCTCTCTCGTCTCTTTAAAAATAACTTTGTCATTTTTCATTTCAATGAACTCGTCAAACAAATCTACATAATTACAATCCAAAACTGAAGCCAATTGTGAAATACTTATCGGCTACAAGTATCATGTATTTTCTACAAGCAGTAGCAAATTTTTAATTTTTCTTAAGTCATGAAATTCCCTTTCAAATTCGTCTGATAGTGCGGATATATAATTTGAAATTATCCAATAGTTTCCTTCGAAAATATCAGTGCAGTCCTGTGCAGGTAACACTTGTAATTGTTCGAAAATTTTGAAGTACTTGGTTTTGAATATTTTCGTAATAAATACTTAGTTTTTCTTCTGAAGCAAATATTGTATTTGCCATTTCTGAAATTATTTTGTTTTCACCTTGCAATCTTCGATTAAGGCTGTGAGTGTCTCAATTATGTCGCATAGAAAAGCTAACAAATGTTGGTGTTGTTATTTTGCAGTTCATGATAATTTATCATTTTGCTGTAAAAACAGCATTATTTCTTGACGTAAAGAAAAAAACTGCGCCTATTATTCCCTCGGAAATTTAAATTGTTGATATGTAAATAGAATTTGGAGCTACAACGGGTGGGCCACTTTCAAAAGCCTGGCTGGCCGCAGTTTGAGTGTCGCTGAGCTAGATCGTTGAAATCTGGTATTTGGGTTGATTTGATATAACGATATTATAATCTTCTGTGGTTTTAAATTTTTCCTTAATCAACGCCAATTTGATTCAGAAATTTCATGTTTCGAACTACTTTTCCTGGCGCTAATTTGAATTGAAGATTTCATGTTATTTCTTGAGTTTCGAGGATTTGTTCAGCTCCATAGCACCTCCAAATTGAATAGGTTAACAATTCGTATGTAGAAAAGAACAAAAAGAGAGAAACATACAACCTAATTGACAAAGCTTTTTTATATTTGTATGTTTTCTCTAACTTACTCTTTCATTAAAATAACGTCGTAATGCTCTCTTTATTAGAGCAGTTAGTAAATCTTACCGAGAAATAGGTTGCAATTCTCGGTAAAAATGCAGTTAAAACCCAAAATCGTCATTTTTGTATGATGACTTGGTGAGTTTCAAATATAGTAAAATAATTAAAGAGGTAATTTATCTGACTTTTCACGTGCGGTTCTTATTGAGGAAACAATAACACACGCAGTTATTAGTCGTCCGGGAAATTTTGATATTTTAAACTGTGTGTGTTATCAGGAAAACCCACAATCACTGACATTTTCTCACGTGATATCCGAGAATTCAGCAGGGTAGGGTATCAATTTTAATTCCATTCATGGAAAATAACTTGCATCATACTATTGATTACGCTTAATAAATGCAAATTGTTTCAAATGACTATACTGAAAATTAGTTATTATTCACAATCGTGTATCACTTCAAGATCAAACAAAGTATACAACTGAGAAGGAACCTATTATTACGTTACTATCTCCTGATTTATCTATTTTTCTACGGATCCAACAGTGCGCTATTTCCGAGATTATCTCATGGTTTACGAAATTGAATATTATATATAACGTGATGGATGAATGGGAATTCCATATCGTCCAGTCCCATGAAACTAGTTCCGTTGTAAGATTACTTCGATTAATCATAAATTATATACATATACGTATCTGTTTGTTCTCCAATAATAATTATGCGATATTTGTTATTCTTTTTCTTCTTCCGGTGCCGTGCCCGGTTTCGGGCGTAGACAACCTCTCTACAACTATTCGTGTTGTGCGTAATACAGTAATACACAAATAGAAGAGACCTATAGTTTTACGACGGTTCCGAACGTCTTTATAGAGAGGCTTTACTAGGCAGAATTTTTCTCGGTGGTTTGCCATTGCCTTCCGAGAGGTGGCTCTGCATTAATTCGTTGGTTCGGCCGGGATTCGATCGTCCGACATTCTGTTCAGTAGTCCAACGCACTGACCACTGAGCTACGGAGCCAATAAAAACAATAAAGTAGCCTTATACAAGTTCCCGTATAACAATGGGTAACATTGCTCCAAGAAAATCTTCATGTCACTTCGCTAAACATATTAATGTTTACGAAGAACTGCTTCATATAACATATCGAAGTACTGGACTACATTTTTTATTATTTCCAGAATATTCCGCTCTCGATATCATTATATGAGTCTTAATTGTTTTTGCAATTGGCACATTCACAATAGAAGTTCACGCAAACCTTCATCAAAGGGCAAACGTGTTCCATGATCAATGAATTACTTCTCAGATTTTTTTGAGATCTTCTTCAAGTGTTTGCGGTTTCTTGATGAAGATAATTTAACAGGTTCTCCGAAAAAATTCCTTTTCGCTAGACTTCATATTCGCTACACAATAGTTATTTAATAAACTAGTTCATTAATGACAGCGATTAATGGTTGAGATATTTTAACGCGCTCGCTCCGCTCGCGCGTTAATAGTTCGAGACCATTAATCGCTACATTAATAAACGAGTTTATTACAAGATTTTTCCGTCGACCTCATCATGAATTGAGTATAAATTCTTGATTGAAATAAATTTTTATTTTGCATGACAGATAAGTACACTTGACACAATATAAATTTCTATGTTCATTTCGATATATTTATATTTATGCTCCCGATGGAACAATTTGAGAAATTCATTGATGGAATATTAAACATGTGACATTCTGAATAGATTACCTACAATATCCGATAAGGAATATGTGGAACTGGTGGAAGCTGAAGTGTTATTTACTTTCGAACGATTATTGCATAAAATTTTTTCCGCAGTTTCTACTTTATTTTGTATAGAGTTAAATTTTTCGATTTGAATTATGAATTCCTTTTCTCTGTGGAATAACAGTACAGACACAGAATAATTAAACTATTCCGTGCTGAATACTTATGTGTTTGGTTGCCCATGACAATCATACATTAAAATAGGAGAAATTGCACATTAAAATGGGTCATTAATGATCAATTTCGTGACGTTAAAGTAAGCTTTTATTCAAGGGTCGAAGGAGATGGTATTTTAGGAAGAATTGAATCTCATGACCAAAAAGCCGTTTTTAATCGTCTACCGCAAAAAGAATTTCGACGGTAATTGAAGAAGTTCTCTTAGGCGAAAATGTTATAAAACCTCCCTTGAGCACTCAAGTTTCAGCTCATGTTTCAGCTAACAGCTATAGTTTGTTAATTTTAGCTAAACAACTAATAGTTCTTTTGTTTTTGCAAGATTAGGAACATATAAACACTTTGCATCTTGTGTTCATAAATAATCATGGAATTTACTTGATACCTCGCTTAATACTCACATTTAGACTCAGAAGAAATTTGTGGAAAGTAGTCTACATACATGCGGAGAGTTTGTGGTTATTTATTGTACACAGAACGTTAGAACTGGTACTAAATGTCAATTTTTGTGAAACCTCTCATTAAATAAACAACGCTTGAATGATTCTTCCGTACTCGATATGTTTAATGGCAAATAAGTACTTCCTAGAGAGGTTCCTATGTTCTTCGTACTGATAAGTCTAATGGAATCATATTTTCATAAATCATTGTATGAAAATTATCTCTAAGATTGAATCAAGCGGAACCCCCTTCACTATCACCAGCTGGCAGTCTTATCTAGAAAATTGCTCTGGAAACTGAAGAATATTCAGCCTGTGATTCCATCTCTTACAATATAATATATCAACGACTATCAATACGCTTTATAGAAAACGAATTTAACATCTCCATAGATAATTAACTTTCGAAAATTCCAAAGTTTCATCTTAATATCTCAACCTCTATCTTTACCATGTTTGGAGATATTGATTAATTTCAATTTTTTGAATTAATCTGCAATACTTAACATTTAAATACTATTTTTCATCGAATGATCCTCTGCTGCTGTTTATATCACTAGTTATGACGTGATAAGGTTCTAAATTACGAAAACAAATTTAATTTGATGAATTTTATACTCTTAAAAAAATTCACATCTCTAACATATTTTGGTCCTCTAATAGAAAAAGTTGCTAATGTCACACCTAAATTTAATATTAAAATTGCTTTCAAACCTAAGACAAAACGATTAGGATTTTTATTCAATGCCAAAGATATAACTTCAAATTTTGAAAGTTCAGGAGTTTATAAGTTGATTTGTCCTTTATGTAAAGGAGTGTATATAGGTCAGACTGGTCGATCTTTCAAGACATGATTTAAAGAACACCAACAATCTTTTTTGAAAAATAAAACGGATTCAACGTTTCGAATCATTGCCGTGAAAACCACCACCCGTTTCCACAGATAGATAACTTTCAAATTATGCACAAATTACCGAAAGGAACCAAACTAGCTTACTTAGAATCATTGGAAATTTTTAAACTCAATCATAATGCACAAGATATATTGCTCAACAACCAGATTGACTTGATATATTCTCCTATATTTAGTGTATTCAAACAATTTTTTTAAGAACATTTTATTGTACCAATTTGGGAAATCCACTTCGATTAGCCCTTCTTGAAATGTGTTCCTCTTGTCTATTTAGGTACCTGCAATAATAATTCTTTCCCACCCGTAAGCGCAAATCTATAATTATGTATTCAGTTCTTAAGTCAATCTGCCCGATGATGGTCTAGTGACCGAAATTGCAATCGCAGTGTTGTATTTTTCAAAGTATTTTTGTGATAATAAACGTAGTTAATTCAAGTTTTGTTTTAGTTCATCATGTTAAATTATCACGTAGTAACTACGGATTCCATCAACAATTTTATACTTTTATATTATTTATAAAAAAATATAATTTTTTCGTACTATATTGGAAAATAGGAGAGTGTTGTTTGGATAAATTATTGAGTGGTATGGTAAATTGAGGTTGTATAATTTGATGATAATATTCGTTGGCACTCTTTGAAATTGGATACAAAAACATAATGAAATGTCCGAGGTCAGTGGTCATTTCTCATAGACTATCTAGGATTTCCGGTAATAATATTGAATTATCGAGAATATTAAATACGGATAATGAGACGATTGAACTCGAATGAATATTCCGGCCGAACTTCGTGGCGCTAACAAACTCGTGATTGGAATTTGTTCGTTAGTTGTAGCTGTCGCAATAGAACTCTGATTTACGCGAATCATTTTACAGAAGACATGCAAAACGTACATTTCCTGATTATAGTGTAATCATCAAGAGTGCCATGATAATTTGCGAGAAGTTCTTATTTTTCGGAATAGGTAGAAGGAGAAAGAAATTCGAAAATGATAGATTCACGACGAACGCTTTATGATTAGATTAAAGTACTTGCGTATTGAGCGAAGAAACATTCTGTTAACCGTTTTATTTCTAGGTTATGATTGTATGATTTCGCTATAGTGTTTCAGTTTATCTTTAATTAATAAACTTATAAATATATAAGGATATGACCGCATTCCTTACTACATACCTATAGCATGAGCTTGCACCAGTTGAGCATGAAAATTTCGTTTTATCTTTGTGGAAAAATTCATGTTGCCTGCCCTGACTGTGGTGCAGTCAGGTAGGAGGGGTTAGTAAGGTTGCGTCTAGATGCACTCTGTATATCGGCCGTAACTCTTGTAGGAAACTTGTGCAATTGCGTTTCACCACGCGTTAAGTAATTCCTAAGGACGATAGGAAATACCTAACGTTAGGATAGCTTTTTAAGAAATGCTTAACCTCAAATTGTTTAGTTGTCAAATGCACATCAAATTTGTAGTTATTTTCATAGAAATATAATAAAATTATTATATTTCTACAATTTTTTCCCTTTTTCTTACTGTCCTGTGTCAAATTTACAGTCTAGTATTAAACAGTGGTGCCAATGATATGTACAAAACTTTCCAAATCAAGTTTTTAACAAGGTATTTCTTACCTAAGGATTTCTTAGTTGGTGAAATCAGATTTAGGTAAGTATCGGATTTAGGTATTTCCTATCTTAGGAAATACTTAGTTAGGAATTTCCTCGGGAATTTCCTAACTAGGCCAAGCTACAGAGATTTTTTCATGTAAAAAGTGTTAGAAGAAAACCAGCTGCGCTATTGTTTGTAAAATAGTTCCATATGATATAGTGATATGTTTTTCACTCGACTTTATTATTTATAACTTTATTTTTAACAATTTTATGCATTTGTTTTGGGTACGTATCCTTATGTACTAGCAGAACAATTCAGGAACTACGATTCCCGCGTAAGTATGTTAATCGGACACTCACGCGCTTTAGTTGACCACTTAAAAAAAAGAAATAATGTACTTTTTTTCACAACGATCTATTTAAAATGCCTCCAATTATCACAACAATTCCTAATCACTAATTTATAATACATATAAACATATATACATATATATATATATATATATATATATACATATATATATATATATTTATATTAATTTATATATATATATATATATATATATATATATATACATATATATAAATATTTGTTACGTGCTAACTGCCACGAAGCAGGAGTGTTTTCTATCTATATTAAAAGTGAAAGAACGAACTTTCAGACACTAAGACTTAAAACGAACTAACTTAAATACACGCTCAACTATCTGGCTTTGGTATTTGTGTCATATTCCTACGTTCCCACGTTATCTGCGCCCTTAAGGCTGACAAGTGCCAGAACACTCGGAACGTAGGTCCATGTAAAATTTCCAAAGCTGACAGTTTTAGAGCCATAAATTGAATGTAATGTATACAATAGTCTAGACAAAAAAGATTCACTACCTATATGAGTTTATCAGTCATAGAAACGAAACATGCCGCCCGCGTTGAAAGGATCGCCTTTCAAAACACCTAACACAAGGACACGTTACACATAATGTTTCGAAGCACCTCTAATCATTGTTTGATGGAATAGCGCACAGTTTATTTGCTGCCCGTTTCAGTTCACTTCCTGAAGCGGTTTTAACGGTGGCAGCTCGAACTACTCCATCATCGCCGGGGTGGACTGCAACAATTCTCCCGGATTTCCAATGGTGGGGTGGTACATTTTCTTGGCGAAGGATGACTAACTGTCCAACTTCCAAATTTGAACCCCTAGATTTTCTCCATTTGGATCGTTGATTCGCCGGGGTGGACTGCAACAATTCTCCCGGATTTCCAATGGTGGGGTGGTACATTTTCTTGGCGAAGGATGACTGTCCAACTTCCAAATTTGAACCCCTAGATTTTCTCCATTTGGATCGTTGATTCAATTGGGCAAGAAATTCCCTCTGCCAACGTGACCAAAAATGCTGCTGCATCCTCTGAACGCGTTCCCAACGCGTGAGACGATTTATCTTGATGTTCTTTATATCTGATTCTTCAATAGACATTAAGTTGTCTCCAATGAGGAAATGCGCTGGAGTTAGGAAGGCATAGTCATTTGGATCATTGGACATGGGGGTTAAGGGACGAGAATTCAAAATGGCTTCGATTTGCGCGAGAAGGGTGCAAAATTCCTCGAAAGTTAGATTGGCATCGGAAGCAACTCTTTTCAAATGATGTTTAGCAGACTTAACAGCTGCTTCCCAATCCCACCAAAATGTGGTGAATTAGGCGGTATGAAATGCCACGTGACTGGGATCCGAAAGCGATTCTAACTATAGATTGCACTTGCGACTTCGATAAAAAATTATGAATCTCTGACAATTTTTCACGCGCCCCTTGAAAATTAGTTCCGTTGTCAGAGTAAATATCAGACACCTTGCCTCTTCTGGACATAAACCGTTTCCAGTGCAGCCACGAACGCATCTGTCGTCAAATCCGAAACTAACTCTAAATGAACAGCGCGCGTAGTGAAACAAATGAACACTGACACATAACCCTTTCTATAGCGTTTACTTTTTCTACTCCCTTCCTTAATCATAAAAGGACCACAATAGTCCATCTCCGCATACTGAAAATGGCCTAGAAGGTTTGACTCGGGATTGCGGCAGGTCTCCCATTTTTGGCTGTGTACTTATAGGTTTCGTGCGAAAAACACGTAAACACAATTCTTCAGTACACTTCGTACACAGCAATTTCGTGCATCAATGGGCCAAAAATTGAGCCGCACACGGCTGCCAAAGTGGTAGAATTGCCCGCATGCAAATTAGCCAGATGTTTCGCGCTGTATAATTCTTTTAGTTAATATATGATTTTTAGGTAAAAGCAAAGGATGGCGACTATCATATGCTATCAGAGCATTCCGAAGTCGGCCACCTACTCGAATTAATGAATATTTATCTAAAAAGGGACTGAGAGCCAGTAACCTACTATCATTATCAACGCAAACCATTTTTATTCAATTTGTTGTATTTCCTTTGAAAAACAATTATGCTGGACAATTCTCACAAAGCGAATTTCTGGCAAACTTTAGTTCATCAAATGTTAAATAACCTGTCCTTCTAGCAGTGCGTTGAGACAATTATGACGAAATCGAAAACAGTATGCCACAACACGAAATAATTTAGTTACTGACGAAAATTTGATGAAAATGTCTTCAAATTCCAAAGAGGAGCTAGTTACATTACAGGTATTACTTTATCGGACTCTTTTTAACTCAGGTAGATCATTATTTTTTATAGTATTGCCAATGGTAGGAATTAGGGCAATTCGAACACTAGAATATAACCACTGCGGTCCGTGCACCAAAGAGCATTACTATTATTTCAGACGGTGATATCCTCTGGTAAATCAAATCCGCAGGGTTTTCATGCGTTCTCACGTGATTCCATGAACCTTCATCAGACAACTGTTGAATTTGACTTATTCTATTAGCCACGAAAACGTTGAATTTCCTTGATTCCGATTTTATCCAAGCTAAAACAATAGTGGAATCCGTCCAGAAATATTTTTTAGAATATTTTTAATTTTAATGTTTTAAGCAAGTCTTCCATGAGTTCAGCCAACAACAAGGCTGCACATAATTCAATCGTGGAATGCTTATAGCCTTAAGAGGAGCCACTCTTGACTTAGAGCATAACAAATTGCTAAAAATTTCATTATTTTCCGCAACACTCGTACATATATGCAAGCACAATAAGCCAGTTTCACTGGCGTCAGAAAACCCGTGCACTTCAATCCAAACCGGATGACTGCACGAACCACGTTTCGACTAATTTCCAACTGATTTATATCAGTAATTGCCTGCCTATAATTTATCCACTGAGACTATGTAAATCGAGTGGTAGAGATTCGTCCCAATGAAGTTTCATTTGCCACATTTTTTGTAGCATGATTCTAGCACTAATAGTGATAGGTGTTATCAATCCTAGTGGATCGAAATCTTGGCTATTTTCTGATAGGACTAAACGCTTACTTATTTTCTTCGTTATCTTCATAAAATCTATTGCAAATTTGAAGATGTCCTCATTAGCATACCATAACATACCTAATGTTTTGGTGCTTCGCCTTTATCCGATCCAGAATCATGTTATCCTGTCCATTTTCCATAACCTGCTAGTACTTCAATATTATTGGAAGCCCATTTACGAAGCTCAAACCCAGCTGATTTCAAAACATTAATGACATCATTTTTAATTTGTTTCAATCGATTCAATTGATTGAGAACCAGTAAATAGATCATCGACATAAAAAGCACGTTGAAGGCTGGAAGATGCTAATGGAAAATTTTCTGCCGCCTCTATAGCTACTTGATTCAATGATCTCGTTGCCAAGAATGACGCAGGGGCAGATCCATAAGTCACGGTTTTTCAATTCATAAGTCCTTATTTCTTGGGTTGGGTCAAATCGCCATAAAATTCGTTGGAGCGAAGTTTGCGAATTATCGACAAGAATCTGTCGATACATTTTAGCGATATCTGCATTTTATAACGTACATATGAGTTGCTTATATCTACTCAAAATGGAAACAAAGTTTCCTGTACGCACGGTCCAACTCCTAAAATGTATTTAGGGACACCCCTGATGTCGTTTTGGCGGAAGCGTCGAAAACAACTCTTAACTTAGTTGTAAGACTACCTTCCTTCAAAACGGCGTGATGCGGAAGATAGTAAGATATTTGAGAATTTAGTTCCCTGGCGTTTGACTAATTGCATGTGACCAAGGTCTAAATATTCGCTCATGAATGTCTTGTAATCTGCATATAACTGTGGCATCGACTTTAATTTCCTTTCTAAGTTGAAAAATCTTTTCAATGCGACATCTCTGGAATTGCCCAATTCGTCAACCATTTCCCTTGAAAGGAAGTCTGACAATGAAACGGCCTTCATGATACGTTGAAATGTAGAAAGAAAATTATTTTCACAATTGACTTCTTCAGTTGTGCGAAATACACTTGACCTTGAATCATGAATTTTCCAGAATTTTACGACATTATTTTCTAAATTAGAAAGCGATAAATGACATAGAACATTAGATTCCTTTACTTTCGATTGAGCGCTTATTATTCCGCTAATTAATCCAACCAAATTTAGTTTTTTGAAATATTGGCTGATCCTTGTTCGTCCATATTTGAACCAACGCTCAGTAAGTTATAAAAACTTTCAGCACCAATCAACATATCAATTTCGCTAGACAAATGAAACTTTGGATCGGCAAGTTTAATATTTTTTGGAACCTTTATGTTTTTTATAGCTACCGCTACAGTTTGGAATCCTATCAGTAATTCTATTGACTATGTGACATTTTAACTTATCACTAAAACTAGTTGTACGGGAGAAAATGGAAACAGTAGCACATTTATTTGATATTTTTGAAACTTGATTGACTCCCGTTATTTTAATCATAGAATCCTGTAACGTCAATCCTAGTTTATTTGCATATGATGAAGTCATTAGATTCACCTGAGAACCTGAATCAAGTAATACCCTGCAGTCGTGCATATCCCCTTTGAGTCCTTTACGGACACTATTGCGGTGGAAAGAAGTACTTGTTCATTATCAATTGAATGCAAACATTGAACTTGATGCGCCTTTGATTCATCAGCTGTTGTGGACCGCGGTGATTCTTCGGATTTATCATTTTTATTGATTTCGTCTGATTCGACCAATAAGTTTTTCGAAATGCAAAAGACTATTATGTTTCTTGTTACAACTGTCACATTTTTTAGACTTGCACACGAAAGTCTTGTGGTTCGCTTTAAAACAATTTATGCATAAACGCATTTCCTTAATTTTTGTTAACCTATCACGAACCTTCAATTTAAAAAATTGCTTACATTTCTCTATTGAATTGATTTTGCGAGCAAAATAACGCATTTTAATGAATCCGCCTTCAATAGAAGTTAAGTGAAACCGCTGATTTTTCCCGATGAATGTTTAGATTTTAAATGTTTCGACTCTTCTGAATATGCGACAAGCCTTTTTTGATAATTTCATCAAGCGTTTGACATTTACGATTAAGAAAGTCTATTAATTCGTTAATTTTTGGAATTTTTCTGATCTAACGATGCTTCCCATTCTTTAATAGTTTGTTTGTCTAATTTATCGCTTATGAGAATTATCAAAATATCATCCCATTCATCAACAGACTATTGAGTGATTTGAGTGCACGCATATGCATTTGTAGAGAATCTACTATAATTCTTAATCCGTGATACGACTCCTTGAAATGCGGTCGGAATTTCTAAAATTGCTCTTATATGCCTTTGTGTAATTAAGCGCTTATTGTCATACCTCTTTTCCAATAGTGACCACGCCTCTAAATAATGGCAGACGACATATCTAATGAGAGCAAAATGTTTACTCGCTTCGCCCTTCAGTGATGATTTTAGGTAATGGAATTTTGTATATTAGACAAAAGATTCGTTGCTATGGATCAATGATGAAAAAGTATCGAAAAAAGACTGCAACAGTGTTCGTATTCCCCTGAAAACTGGGGGTAAATCAATGCGTGGAAGGCTTTAATTGATTATGGACACTTGTTTCACTAACTAGATGAGCGCTATTATTTTGATTATTTCTAACTACTTTGACAACAGATGTTCCGCCTTTGCAGCCACAGCAAAATAATTATTTTCAAATGATTTCGCGTTCATCGCCTTCAATCTCATTTTCATCAATAAGTTCAATTTGATCTTGTATATCATTAAATTTATCGAAGATCATTTCTACCTGCCTTAACCTTTTTCTCTGTCTCATTACCCTTCAGATCTTCAACTGAACTAACAGAATCTAAGAATTTTTGAAACGCGTAATTTGTGCTTTCATTGACCCCTTTTTGTTATCAATGATTTCAATTCGTTAGCCATTATGAATGCAAGGAAATATATTAAAGGAATATTAGGTACAATTGGAGACTAACCTTCTATTGACGGTGAAATTATAGACCTCTGGACTGTATATCATCTAAAACACCTGAAGTATAATCCGGCTCGAAGGACCAATGTTTTGGGTACGTATCCTTATGTAATAGCAGAACAATTCAGGAACTACGATTCCCGCGTAAGTATTTTAATCGGACACTCACGCGCTTTAGTTGACCACTTAAAAAAAGAAATAATGTACTTTTTTTCACAACGATCTATTTAAAATGTCTCCAATTATCACAACAATTCCTAATCACTAATTTATAATACATATAAACATATAAACATATATACATATATACATATATATATATATATATATATATACTATATTATATATATATATATATATACATATATATATTATATATATATATATATATATAATATATATATATATATATATATATATATATATATATTATATACATATATATAAATATTTGTTACGTGCTAACTGCCACGAAGCAGGAAGTGTTTTGTATCTATATTAAAAGTGAAGAACGAACTTTCTGTCACTAAAGACTTAAAACGAACTAACTTAAATAAACGCTCAACTATCTGGCTTTGGTATTTGTGTCATATTCCTACGTTCCCACGTTATTTGCGCCCTTAAGGTTGACAAGTGCCAGAACACTCGGAACGTAGGTCCATGTAAAATTTCCAAAGCTGACAGTTTTAGAGCCATAAATTGAATGTAATGTATACAATAGTCTAGACAAAAAAGATTCACTACCTATATGAGTTTATCAGTCATAGAAACGAAACAGCATTGTTTTTAGTTTTTTGCTTATAAAAATGAAACAATCAGAGAAAACGTGATGGTGTTAATAGACTAATTGTAGAAAATGAAAAGACGAAGAAAATGAGAAGTGGGACGACTCGATCAGACCCTTAGTTTGAGAGGAAATCGGAAAAAACCGGCCAAAATGCAGTTTTTGCAAAAACTCTTAACTCGCTTATTTTTTGAGTTGTAGCGTAGATCCTCCGCTCAGTATTAGCTATTGATATAAACTTCATTTGTGCGAAGATCAGAAACTGTCCGATGCATAGTTTTTGATCTGTGGCCATTTGATTATGTTACCATGCAATTTTCCAGCAGACCTGAATGCGACAGGTATGGTCCGATTTCAATTTACTAATAAGATTTTGAAAGTAGAATTCTCATAGTTCAAAACGTTCATCTTGGTTTTTCATAAAAACGCTGAGAAATATGTTAAAAATAAAGCTGAACATGACAAAAAACGGCCGAGCGCGTGAGAGTAGTTGAAGAGTGGGGGTTTACAATTATTATCTGACAACGTTTAGAAATTACTGTCATGTTCAAAATACCGACGCTTTCGAATATCATACTTCTCCTTGTCTCCTGCTCTACCCCCACTCTTCAACTACTCTCACGCGCTCGGCCGTTTTTTGTCATGTTCAGCTTTATTTTTAACATATTTCTCAGCGTTTTTATGAAAAACCAAGATGAACGTTTTGAACTATGAGAATTCTACTTTCAAAATCTTTTTTGTAAATTGAAATCGGACCATACCTGTCGCATTCAGGTCTGCTGGAAAATTGCATAATCAAATGGCCACAGATCAAAAACTATGCATCGGACAGTTCCTGATCTTCGCACAAATGAAGTTTATATCAATAACTAATACTGGCCGGAGGATCTACGGTTCAACTCAAAAAATAACCGAGTTAAAAATTTTTGAAAAAACTGCATTTTGGACGGTTTTTTCCGATTTTCTCTTAAACTAAGGGTCTGATCGAGTCGTCCTACTTCTCATTTTCTTCGTCTTTTCATTTTCTACAATTACTCTATTATTGACACCATCACGATTACTTTGATATTTTTCATTTTTATAAGCAAAAAACTTTAAAAAATGCGATTTTTTTCATTAAATTGTTAATAACAAAGTTATAAATAATAAAGTCGAGTGAAAAACATATTACTATATCATGTGGAACTATTTGACAAACAATGGCGCAGCTGGTTTTCTTCTAACACTTTTTACACAAAATGCTCCCTACAAATCTCTGTAGCTTGGCCTAAACATTTAGTTGGTTAAATCGGGCATTAGTCGATAATTTCTGACGTAGATTGACTAAGCATTCTACAGGGTGTCCACGGATACAGTGCCCAAGAGGAAGTAAGAATAAAGTTTTGCTTGTTCAAAAACCCTATAAAATTCAAGTTTTTCAACACCTGTTTCATTTTGTATTCAATGTCATGGGAAACCCTATTAATTTTGGTACTTCGAGCATTGTTCATTAAATTAATTAATTGCGTACTTGTACGAAACAGCTTCAATACCATAGCACTTTACAAGATATATTCTCTATTGAAGAGTTAGCATAAGTGAAAAAGAATGACAATTAGAAAATTTACCGAAGTTGACAGTTACCTAGGAATATCGCGAAAGTCACTCACTAGATTATTATTACATTACCGAACATGGTGCAAAAATGCATAGGGTTTTACATAAAATTGAATATAAAATGAAGCAGGTTTTCAAAAACTTGGATTTTATTTCATTTTATGGGGTTTTCGAACAATCAAATTTTTTTATCAAGAATAGAATTTTTCCCTAAAATTGAGGATAAAAAAAGTTTTTCCCTTGGGCACCTCATCCGTGAACAAGCAGTATACAAGTCCTAATCGTTTTTAACAGAGTATGATGATATTTAATAATGTTTGCACAGTATTTTAGCCTAACACAACTTGAGGTTAGGCACTGTAATATACAGTGTAAACATCATTCAATTTCATACTTTGCCAGCTGGTTTTAGGTATTCTAGAATGACTAAGCATTTTGTAGAATGCGTCAATTTTTGTGTGTCCACACGAGGGGCTTCTCGTTCATCGAAATGAGTTTGAGAAACTCTTGTCATTTCAGCAATACTTGAACTGAGACAGATTGCACACTAGTTCCAATTATCAACAAGTTTGTTTTGTCATCATACATTCTGAAATATTTCCCATGTACGAAACTTGGCTTACGTTCAAGCTGAAGTTTCACTTTTTTATTAATATATCTATTTATATATTTGGTTGCAAGTCGATTCTCTAGAATAATAGATTGTTGCATTACTCATGAGAATGGACTCGGAACCCGTAATTAATATAATAGTGAATCTTGAATAAAAGTTTTATTCAATTTTTCACGAAAGTAAAAGGATAGTTATATAAGTGAAGATAAACTAATCATTTTTCAAGGATTCACGATAATTGCAGTAAGGTATTGAATAATTCAGAGATGATAACTAGGCAAATTCACAAATGTTCCTCCATTAGTTCTTGTACAGATTCGATTAATTCTGTACCTGCCAGTGGTGGATTTAAGGGGGGTGGGGGTGTCGATCGACAGAACATGCTATCGTCTTTTGTTTTCCAAATTATAGAAAAAAGTTCGTTTTTGGACTTTTAGACAAGTGTGAATAGCATGGTTGTTTTTGAAGTTAGTTGTTACTTTTACATTTTTAAGGTAGGTTTTTCTGTGTAATCCAGTGGCGTCAAGAAAATTTGGAAAACAAAGTGGAGTTTCGAGTTATGGCCTAAAGATTTATTTTTTAAAATGGGAATCTTAGTTGGCTGTGGTTTGGTTGGAACAGATTTTTCTCCCATTTCTAACGATGTATCATTTATGTTTGATGTGTAAATCTTTAATAGCGAAAATAATTACTTTTTGCGCATTCCAAGTAGGCGGGTGTCATCTACGACAGAGTTAGTCCATTTATTTCCGTCATAATATCAATTAACTGATTTAATCGTAAAAGTCAGGATGTTGTACAAAAACTACGAGAAATATGATATGTTAGAAAGCTGTATTCAAAGCAATTGCAGTTGTGATATTGCATCTGAGATATATTTCAATAGAGGAAGACAATCACCCTTCGAACATATTTAATGAAAAATAAATTCAAACGCTTATTTTAGCCACCTGCTACTTTCCTCCAAACATTATCAATAAAAATAAATTCAAACGCCTATTTTTGGTTGCAGAAGTTTTTTCTTGAAAAAAACACTTTTTATGTCGTTTCTCCATAATAATTAAATTCACTCCTTAGAGTGAATTGAGGTAGAATTCAAAGAAAAAATGTTTTTAAAGAGGTTGATTTTTCCGGAGCTTTCCTGGCAAATCATATTGTTGCGGAACAACTGTTATCCAAACGTATATTAAAAAATTTATATATGAAATGGGATAAAACAAATTAAACCACTTCACTCCACGAAATGTATTCAATTAAAAATAAATTCAGAGGCTTATGTTTGGTTCAAATACGAAGAAACAAGAAGAGTTTATCGATTTCAAGACATAGTGTTGGAAAACGAGGGTAAACGGAGAATGTAGGTGATACGTTTCTTAATATTCGCATGAAATCGCCTCCGCGCTCACCAGACTCATTGTTCTTTGTTCTTCGAAAGCGAAAAGATAATTACGAAAGTTCCACGGACAATCGACTGCGTTAAAATGCGCGTTGCGTATAAATACGGGGAGGCGTTGTTGCCTGGCGCGAGAAGTGAAAGAAACCGAGAAAACGGCCGGGAAAAACTGAGAATATCGAAAGTTAACAGTGCGTACAATTAAAAAAACATTTCGCCCGATTGCGAGACATTACAAATCGCTCGAAATCGTTTCCTGATTATTACACGCCGATCAACTTTCAAATTTCACGCGGAGCAGGTAAAAGGCGAATCTATTATCATCATCATCATCATCGATTCCGACAATAACGATTGGCGGTTTTTGGCGCAATTAGTTCGCGATGATTCAATTCGGACCGGGAACGGAAGTGAATCGCTGAGCGGGGCTCGGTTAAATATGAAATACGAGGCGGGGGGACGGTCCGGCAATTTTGAGGTTTTAGCTATTGATTTGGTGGTCCAAACTCCATTACTGTAATATTTTGGAAATCTGGTTTGGTATTAAATGTGATATTAATTGAAAAGGCATTTCGAATTTAATCAATTTGAATGTACATGCTATAACATTATTTAATAGGTACTTACTTTATATATATATATATATATATATATATATATATATATATATATATATATATATATATATATATATATATATAATATATATATATATATATAATATATATATATATATATATATATATATAATATAAATTTTATAAATATATATTATATATATATATAATATATATAATATATATATATATATATATATAAATTTATTAATATATATATATATATATATATATATATATATATATATATATATATATATATATCAATAAATATACAGAGTGTTTAGTAAAAAAGGGGGCCTCGTTGGTAGGGCAGATAGAACACTGCAAAATAAGTTGAGTTTTCTCAATAAAAAATGTTCGTAACGGCAACCGTTTTCAAGATACAGGGTATTGAAAACAAAAAAATTATAGAAGTTAGAAAAAAAAATTTAATTTTTTTTTATATCTTCTAAACTACGAATGCTATCAAGATGAACTTCAGAGCATTGTTATAACTTCTTAAGTTCTATAAACTACTGTTGAAATTTCTTCCAAAACTGGCATTATTTACCAATAATGACCTACCTCAAAAATATGGTTAAATGAAACCCAAGGTACCCCTCTATTCTCCGCTCCTCAACAGTTTTGGAAGAAATTCCAATAGCAGTTTATAGAGCTTAAGAAGTTATAACAATGTTCTAAAGTTCATCTTGATAGCATTCGTAGTTTAGAAGATATTAAAAAAATTACATTTTTTTTTCAAACTTCAACACCCTGTATTTCGGTGAGGAAGCATCTGCGGACCTACATTCATTGAAACTTTTTTTCTTAAAATGTCTTAAAGAATTACCCCTCGAAATTTTCTGACGTTATTCTGGAGGACCCTATATATATATATATATATATATATATATATATATATATATATATATATATATATATTTATATATATATATATATATATATATATATAACACAAAATATATATATATATATATATATATATATATATATATATATATATATATATATATATATATATATATATATATATATATATATCCCAACCGGTAATAATATTGGAATACCTATTTAGAATAATAAATCTAATATTTTTGAAAACAAATGTCAAAAGAATTCAAAATGAATTGCTTTGTTATATTGGTCGAACTTTCAGAAATTTTCAAATTAGAATTTCTAAAGGTTGAAAATTGAATTCCTCAATGGTCAGGTAGAATGTACAAATAGCCCTTTACTCAACTTGTTCAACACTGCAGTACCAGGTAGTGTGGTTCAATTTGAATTCCCAGAATATTTCACATTAGCTCCTAAATAATTGAGATTGTATATTAATACCTGTATCTCTAGAATTATACTAGAGTTAAGTCATCATCTGACGAAGAAGTAGTTCGTCGAAACGTGCGTCATCCTTTTTAACAAATATATCTTGAGTTTACGGTGTTTCGGAATTCGGTCCCGCTACCTGCAGAAGGGACTACCTGCTCACAGGGACCTTAGGTTAGTAAGGTTAGAAAAAGTCAGGTCAGCGGGACCGAATTCCGGTCCGTCCTGAGTTTAAAATTCATATTTCCAGGAACGTCAAGGATCGACTTGTAATAAAGGTCGTTTAGTTTTAAATTTGCATTCGAAGGAATATAAGTTTTTAAAAAAAACTACCCGTCCAGAATTTTCTATTCAATAATAAGTATATGAAAATATTCGAAATAAGAAGTTTGTAAAAATCATAATTATGTATGTCTATGATTTTATTATTCTGAAACAAACTGTTATGATATCATTGTGAAGACGAAGAATTGTATCAGATAAAATAGCATGGTACTTAATATATTGTGGAATATTCAACATTATGTTGAAATTATAATGTCTAAATTCTTCTTTTTTCGTAAGACAAGCATTCTGTCCGCTTCGAACCATCTCCTTGAAGTTCAGATGTTCTAGTGTAAAAATAAACGATGACCTCACTATTAACCCAATTTTAGATTACATTGAGTTCATGGAATTGTAAATGTTGGAATCTATCAACTTCCAAGAAATAAAAATAATAAACTAATAATATGAAACGAGTCATAAATCCTTCGGTTGTGGTGAAAAGATTAAAAATTATTTGGCATTTGTATTATTTAGAATGTTTGAACCGCCTCTGCGTTTCTACCTTTCATCAAACCTTCAATGTATGGAAGCGCATTTAAAAAAATTACTCGATAGACCGATCGACAATGGAAATGTTCAACTTCAGAAAGTATGGAAAGGATAAGGCTTAACCCTTTCGCTCGCGCATTTTGTTTTTCAAGATACAAATCTGAAATTAGGAAAACTTACACTTTTATTTTTTACAATTTTTTGGTGTACTCGAATAAATTCTTTGTCATCCATTTTAGGGAGTGTGATATGTACAATATACTGTACATTGTGAGTAAACGATATATTAGACTTGTACAATATATTGCACATTTTGAATAAGTTGTAGTGTATTTGCGATTTTGTAAAATGAAATGCAATTGAAAAACAACATAAAGTTACAACTGACCATTTATTTGTATGATATATCAAAAATGCATAAATGTATATTGCACTTAGTACAAACAAAATTCGTCCTAGAAGTACCGGGTGTCTGATTAAGAGAGGCACGCGGCTGTATCTCACAAACTACTTGTCGTAGAGACTTACGTTAAAAAATTTTATAATCAAAGTGGCCAACAGAAAATCCTGGAAATTATTTTCAGGTTTCTGAGATGGACGCCAGGGGGCGTAACCGCCATCTGAAACTTTTAAAGTGATTTTTTTCTGAAATTCATCTAGTGAATATACCAAAAAAATATTTTTTGTTTAAAGCTGAGCTTTATTCGAGTTCTTTTTATTTGACACTTTTTGACGTATCTATTGAAATAAAGTGGTGGGGGGCGATTCAATGTTTTTTTGAATAAACAGCTGTAACTCCTGAACGGATTTCAACAATGTTAATCTCGTTGGGAAAAGCATTTATTGCTTTATCGAAAACATTTTATCTGTGGTCTTTCAAATTTTTAGTTATGCCGGTAGTGAGCGTTTTTTGATATAATAACAGAAAATTGCTAATTTCTCTAAAAAATTGAATGCAATAACATAACTTTTTTTTCCTCAAAAATGTATTGTGATGATGCCAAAATAGGCTAGTGAAAACCGTATCTCGATACCTTATTCCTAGCCTAAAATATCGATGAAAGAAAATTTAGTTATCATATGATTCAAAAAGATGCCATTACACCGGTATTTATTTTCATTTATCTGTATTTTTTCCAAGAACCAATGATGAAATTTAATAATTTCATGATTTTCAAGAAATAACATTCTTATTTCAAAAACTTCAGAAAAAAATCGAGTGGGAGCATAATAACCAATGTAATAATATGCAAGTGCAATGTAGTCAGTATATGAAGAGCAAGCCATGGAGGAAAATCATATGCCTTAAATCAACTTGTCAACAAATACTAAAATTATACATATAGTGGCAGTTTAATAAGCTTTTGTGGCACACAGAAGTAAGGATTGAAAAAGATTAGAATACATTTTACAAACAATGAAGCGGTAGACCAGCAGTAAGGTGAACCACCGCCTTATACCGTTTGTAAACCGAGGATTGTGGGTTCGAGTCCCACCTTGCTCTTGGGTGTTGTGTATGTCCAGAATTTAGTGGTTATAGATTTAAGAGAAATTGTTGGGTAATGTGCATCGTTCAAAAGCCCATTGGCGTTTCGGAACCGGCGTTAAACTGTAGGTCCCTCGAGTTAAAAAAAAAAAGCTGTTGATATCACTGACGGTATATTTTGAAATTCTTCAAAATGTGGCATTGGCACAAAGAATATACAGTGCTCTATATTCGGCGTCTACGCCATGCGAGAATTTTTCCGCGTTTAGTCCGAAATTTGCGTAATACTGGCAGCTTCGACCCTATAAATTTCAGATGAAAATTCTCTATTTTCTTCAAATTTGCCCAACAAATTCTCGCATGGCGTGAACGCCAATTTGGATAATCTTTGTGCCATTGCCGCATTTTGAAAACTTTCAAAATATACCGCAAATATATCAACATCTTCATTGTTCGTAAATGCATTTCAATAGTTTTCAGTCCTTACTTGTGTGTGCCACAAAAACTCATTACACTGCCATTATAAGTTCATTTTTAATATTTGTTGACAAGTTGATTTTAGGCATTTATTTTTCCTTCATGGCCTTCTCTTCTTATTCTGACTACCTTCTTGCACTTTCACAAATTATATTTATTGATTATTATGCCCCTAAACGATTTTATAAAATTTTGTTGAACTAAGAATACTAGTACCTATATGATAATCATTGAATGATGAAATTTCATCATTGATTCTTGGAAAAATATAGATAAATGAAAATAAAAACCGGTGTGATGGCGTCTTTTTGAATCATATGATAACTAAATTTTCTTTCTTCGATATTTTAGGCTAGGAATAAGATATCGAGATACGGGTTTCACTAGCCTATTTTGGAATCATCATAATACATTTTTATGGAAAAAAAGTTATGTTATTGCATTTAATTTTTTAGACATTTTCTGTTATTATATCAAAAAACGCTCTCTACCGGCATAATTAAAAATTTGAAAGACCACAGATAAAATGTTTTCGATAAAGCAATAAATGCTTTTCCCAACGAGATTAACATTGTTGAAATTGAGGCCTCGGTAGACCAGGTGGTATGGTTTACCGCTTGTAAACCGAGGATTGTGGGTTCGAGTCCCACCTTGCTCTTGGGTGTTGTATATGTCTGGAATTTAGTGGTTATAGTTTTAAGAGGAATTGTTGGGTAATGTGCATCGTTCACAAGCCCATTGGCCGTTCGGAACCGGCGTTAAACTGTAGGTCCCTCGAGTTAAAAAAAAAAAATTGTTGAAATCCGTTCAGGAGTTACAGCTGTTTATTCAAAAAAACATTGAATCGCCCCCAACCACTTCATTTCAATAGATACGTCAAAAAGTGTCAAATAAAAATAACTGGAATAAAGCTCAGCTTTAAACAAAAAATATTTTTTTGGTATATTTACTAGATGAATTTCAGAAAAAAATCACTTTAAAACTTTCAGATGGCTGTTACGACCCCTGGCGTCCATCTTAGAAACCTGAAAATAATTTCCAGGATTTTCTATTGGCCACTTTGGTCATAAAATTTTTTACTCTAAGTCTCTACGACGAATAGTTTGTGAGATACAGCCGCGTGCCTCTCTTAATCAGACACCCGCTACAATATATTGCACATTTTGAATAAGTGGTAGTGTATTTGCGATTTTGTAAAATGAAATGCAATTGAAAAACAACATAAAGTTACATCTGACCATTTATTTGTATGATATATCAAAAATGCATAAATGTATACCTATTGCACTTAGTACGAACAAAATTCGTCCTAGAAGTACATTCAGAAAATTTGCATCTGGAAGAAGGAAAAAGATTTTTCTTCAAAATTACCTTCCATATCATCTGAACTTCTTTCTTTTACCATATTTTCATCATCATAATCATTGCTTACTTCTACGTCCCTATTTCCCCACCCAAAATTGTCATCACTAAGCCCTTTAATATCTGATAGGCCCTCCTCAATTAATTTAAATAGTTGCTCTTTAGTTAACTGCACTTTTTTTACTCATTTTTCAATACGTACTACTATGAAATGAATCTAATATAACAAGAACTCTAAATAACGTGGAAATTTTTACCATACCTGTCCATTTCCGTTTACTCACAATATACAGTATATTGTACAGTAATATTTACTTGAATATAGAAAAAACAAACTAAATTTTCAGCAAGTTCACTATGAAAGTAACAAACACACGTATCGGTTATTACCAAAATGAAGATTGCAGACATGTCACATCTTTTAAAGTTTGAAGCGCCACCTCATTTCAATATTCTGAAACAACTGCTACAACTCAGTAACAGGTACCATAATTAAATTTTTTTTGGGTAAACTACTGAACGCTACGTGAAGGAAACAGTTTTAAATAGTAATAAGGATGTTTACAGAGTACTGTACTTTGTGAGTAAAGTGAATAGAAGCATACTACAAATTCGTTAGGATTTACGTAAAGTGATTTACAATATCTTGTACACCGTGAGCGAAAGGGCTATACCTAAAATGTGACTACATTGATTAATATCCAGTTTGCATTAATTCCCTTGTTCGAAGGAATTAGTTCCCTAATTGGCAACGTCGCCGGGGAGTCACCGGCGCGTTCCAAGTTCCAAGAATGCCTCGCATCCGAGAAGAGTGGAGTGGGCGGCGATTTCGGATTCCCCGCGTTCTCGGGAGAGCTGGCTAAGTGCGATTAGATCATCAGTCAAGGTCAAGATCTCGCGCTCTTTGGCGTTGTTATGTTCGACCATTACTCACTATTGTCATCATTGGGGGAGCTCGTTACTCACTATTGTCACCATTGGAGGCGCACTCGATTAATACTGAGATACTTTTGGTTTAATGTGTAGGGTGATCGTGTAATGATGAAAGATTAACGAAATTCTTTTTATTTTTCACTTGTATATTATTGGTCGATTTTCCCTTAGATTTTCCTTTTTCTTTGTACACGCCACTGCCAGCAGAGCTAAATATTCCTCCTGCTCAGACATCTGGCCAGACATTTTAGCAGACTGGACAAAACTATGGTTTTGTACGTACGTGTGTACGCAATCAGGTTGGGGGGCGTTCAAGTATTTCGTAACGCAATTTGGGGGGAGGGGGGGTCTTGTAAAATGTTACGATGCGTTACAGGGGCGGGAGGGGGGTTCGAACAACGCGCTACGTAAAATTGATTTTTATTGAAATAAATAACTAGAGAATTTGAATCTCCGAAGTTGTTAACTCTTTTCGTTTATTTTTTACGGGGAATCCCTCGATTGTATTGTAAGTCAGTTTTATTTTGTTGTCCCAAGTTGGCAACTCTATCCGTTTATGTTTTATGGGAAATACCTCGACTGTATTATTCGTCATTTATATTTTGTTTCCGTTGCCAGCTTTCATTAAGTGTTTTAAACACGTAATACACAGGAGCGAAACTACGAAACTATCTACCTACATACATACGAACATATATATATATATATATATATATATATATATATATATATATATATATATATATATATATATATATATATATATATATACATATACATATATATACATATATTATATATAATATATATATATATATATATTATATATATATATATATATATACATATATATATATATACTTATTTACATATATAAACATATGTATATTATATATATATATATATAGATATATATATATATATATATATATATATATATATATTATATATAAATATTTAGAGAAAGAGAGACTTTTGAAATTGGGTTTTTGATGCCAAGCATCCTGAAATGTCATGAAACGAAAAACTATCTTGGGCCTAGGCCTTACTTTGCTAATCGCACCCATTTCAATAAGCAGGTTTTCAAAGTGAAAACCTGCTAATAAGCGAAAATTGAATAATGCATGAGAAAAATAATGGTGGATGAAGTTAGCTAAAAATGTATGCAACGACAGGGCTAAGTCAGGAAAACGGCATAATTAAATGTAAGATTAGTAGTAAAAGTTTATTAGGACAAATTTGAGCCCTTTTCAACATATCACATTATGTATGATTGTTTATTAAATAAAAATCTCTTGTTTTGTTTATTATTAACGAAAACACGATTAAAACAATAAAAACGGTATTTTAGCAACTTTCCGGTACTTTGCGCAACATATTTGTGACTGTTAGGTAAAAATGGTCACTTGGGTGTTACGTAACGTTTATAGGGGGGAGGAGGGGTTCATGAAAACGTTACGCAGCGTTACATAGGGGGGAGGGAGGGTCAAAAATCTTCAAAAATTGCGTTACGTAATACTTGAACGGCCCCTTGCACGTTTTTGGATGCACGTCGATGTATTAAAACATCGACGTCCGTGTGTAGCCCGCCATGGAATGGGGCTACACGAACTTGAATTACAAAGGAAAATTAAAATTTTGACAGCTCTGTTTTTCAGAAAGAAAAAGAAAGTTGAAAATGACAACTAGTCTGGTCATCTCTTTTTTCTAAGTATTTAATAGTTCAATTCCACAATGCATTTTTCTTCCTTCAAGGTTTGGTCGTACCCAGTATTAATGTCTGCGTGTTTTTTTGCTCAAAATAATAAATACTGCAGCTGCTTGCATAACATCATCGTCGGTCAGAGACATGGTTGGGACAGCTTGTTGTCAACTAAAATGTTTCTCTAATTGGTAGCAACTCAACGTGGGCATCTTAATGGAAACAAAAGTTGGTGATTTTCTGAAGATTTACAATCAGTTGTAAACACTTAAGTTGCCAAAAAATTTCGTTGGAAACGCACCTTTATACCTTAAAATTTGAGGTTTCTGTTCCATTTTAACGTGTTCTGAAGTATTTCACAGACTAATGTTTATTATTTTATATCTCGTTTCGACTGGCTTCTATATTTATGTGATATTTAAAATGTTTGTTCGTATTCATTTATAATGTGAACATGTTTCGAATTTTATCCTCTGGTTATCTAAAGTCAACACACCTATTTGGTCTCTCTATTCGCAAATATGTTTTTGTTCGATAAGAGGTTATGCTAATGGGCTAATTTCATAATGATTCAGCAAATTATTATTGTCGAGTACTAGTCAATGAGTTTTTAATTGATAT
This sequence comes from Cynegetis impunctata, assembly GCA_030704885.1. Classification (NCBI taxonomy): domain Eukaryota; kingdom Metazoa; phylum Arthropoda; class Insecta; order Coleoptera; family Coccinellidae; genus Cynegetis; species Cynegetis impunctata. The sequence continues at coordinate 1,557,686 of JARQZK010001448.1, read as the reverse complement.
TCAGTCAATAGGATGCGCACACAATTTTTATCACTTTTTCAGAAGTGAGTGATTGTATAAATAGACAATACAAGATCGTTATCAAGATTTGCAAGAACGGATACACTAAAATGTTTCATTAATAAAGAAGATAATATTGGATTATATCAATATAAATCACCCATTGATTATACAATTGTTGTTCGGCTTATGTTTTCCAATTTTTCTGGTGCCATTTCCTCTGGTTGAAAGTAATGTGAAATTACTGTTACTTTCTCGTGATTACCTCATTCATCTGGTGTTCGTAAAAAAATAATTGCTCAGAAAGAGAAATGAAATATAAATTTTTGAGAAAATGTTTATTATCATTGTGAGTATTGTAATGTTTACTCAACTTACTATTCAAGTCATTTTTCTCTTCAAAAGCTCCCGTCATTGTTGAAGAACGAAGAATTCAAATATATATGTATCTATATATATATATATATATATATATATATAAATATATATATATATATATATATATATATATATATATATATATATATATATATATATATATATATATATAATATATATATATATTATATATAATATATATATATATATATATATATATATATATATATATATATATATATATATATATATATATATATATATATATTCTTTCAAATAATGCGAATGCACATAAAATATTTCATTCATCATCAAGTTCTCATTTATTTTTAAACTACTTATAACTACTCTTTTATTATTGTTTTTTTTAATATTTTTATAAGGGATTTAAAATAGTATTTTACATACCCTTGCTCAGTAGGAAATGAGTAACTGGATAATTTTCTCTGATTGAATGTCAATATCTGATTTTAATAAACTTCAAAATAATTTTCTTCACAAGAATTCTATAGTAGGTACTCTATTTTCCTTATTGAGGAACGTCTTTCGCTCTTTTTTTGTCTTGGAAATCAACGAAAATATAAAACGACATGGAAATCCAGTTCGTGTATCATTTTATAATTTAATTTTTTATTCTCAGATCTTTTAGACTTACATTGATATGTGAAAAACGGCTAATGACCTGTCGGAGCGAAGGCTTACCAGTACAAATACAGCCTGAGCCACTCGATATCAGTCCAATTAATGATTACCACTACGGCTTTATTGAAACAGCTGATCGTTTGTGCGGTGCACATGTTCGTTTGCCTCAGCTAGGAACCCGGTGGGGGCCCCAGCCGGCCGACCAGTCGTTCGTATGTTGCCCCGTTCCAGATGCAGGCACCTTTTTCATGGATTTTTTTTATTACACACTGGGGGCGTCGTACGGGTCATTGCTATCGTTGTTACTCACATGAAGTATGTTCTAAAATTAGATTACATTGGTAGCGACCCATACGTTCATGTCATATTTTATCAGGACCGCGCGATTGTTGCTATTTTTCTCGGATGTTGAGATAGGAAAATATGGAATGGTGGAAAAAATTCAAACAAAGCAGGTTTTCACTGTTTGTGGGTTCTTCGTTACAAAATATTTAGAATAGTTTATAATAATGTCTCTTTATAACATGTGAAAGTGTATAAGAATGTTTTGTTTTTACTGAAAACTCCTGACTAAAATCAAGACACATTCTTTTCAATTTTTCTTAATGTTCTGATTAAGAAAGAAAGTATTATAATTTCAATAGTAGAATTTGTTCTTCGTCAAAAATGAAGACATTTAATTATTGAATTAATATAAATGAAAAATTTTTCTATTTATGAGACCCTCCTTCCTCCGGTCATTTCAAATTCATAATTGAAATTGTTCTTTCTATGAATGCCGAAATGACTGGAACAATGAACTGAAATTAAATAAAAGTGATGGTTGTCATGGTAAACAATTAATTTCTTTTACGTTGTCAATTATTTTGACATTGAAACGCAGCAAGATTATAATCACATTGCATCAGTTGAAATTTTAGGAAGTAAGGGATTAGCTTATTATTAGATTTGTTATGATACAATATTTATCCATTCAACTAAAATATTATATTTTTGCATACTATATATAGGTATATATATATATATATATATATATATATATATATATATATATATATATATATATATATATATATATATATATATATATATATATATATTTAAATTCTTGACTTTTACCTGTTTATCGTATTTATTCCAAGAGATATCAATTATTGGATTAACAGGCTTATTTCAAAACATTACACATCAAAATTAAAAATTACAAGGCGTTTCAGTGGAGTTTCCATCTTCATAATCTTCATGAAGATGGACTCTATTGTAACGTCCTGGTAATTTTTAATTTTGATGTATAATGTTTTGAAATAAACCTGTTATACCAATAATTGATATCTCTTGTTATTTATATATATATATATATATATTTATATATATATATATATATATATATATATATATATATATATATATATATAATATATATATATATATATATATATATAATATATATATATATATATATATATATATATATATATATATATATATATTTATATTTATTGATAAGTTTGTAACTGACCTAATTTATTAATTAAATAATATTTATACTGGTATGAGGTCATTTATTAATAATAAAACTTTCTAAATATATTACGCGTACACAAAATAAAATAAATTTTTCTAGACATCTCGCTAATAAAAAATAATGATGGTACTATTATCACTAATTGGTTCAACAAAAACACCTGGACAGAGAGGTATTTAAATTATAATTCCTTAGTACCAAGAAAATACAAAAAAAGTGTCATTATTGCTCTTACAGATAGGGCCATTAAATTATCACACGGACAATTTAGACCTGAAAACTTAAATAAAATAAAAAACGTATCAACTAATAATGACTATCCAAGTGAATTTTATGAACCTATAATCAAGAAAAGAATTCATCAAATTTATAATAGCAAAACAAATAGAAACACACAAAACAATCATGACAGTTATGTTAGTATGGAATATATACCTCAACTGTCTGAGAAAATAAATAATATGTTAAAAAAGTATGACATTAAAGTATGCAATCGTCCAAATACTTCCACAACCACAGTATTCACTAAATTTAAACCTAAAATAGATAACAAAGATATATATATATATATATATATATATATATATATATATATATATATATATATATATATATATATATACACGTTATATACGCACACCGTATATAAGGTAAATTGCAAAGAATGTGATGCTTGTTATATAGGAAACACAAAGCAATATCTACATAAACGAATGTATGAACATAAATATGGGAAAGGGGAAAAAATGTATACACACTCCGAGAAGAATCAATCGTCGAACCGATAACAGAACCGATTTTTTGTACAGCCTGGCATATTTCACTTTGAATATTATAATTCAGTATATATTTGTATTTGAGAATGGCTTAATAGCCGAAACGCGTAATATATTTAGAAAGTTTTATTATTAATAAATGACCTCATACCAGTATAAATATTATTTAAATATATATATATATATATATATATATATATATATATATATATATATATATATATATATATATATATATATATATATATATATATATATATATATATATATATATATATATATATATATATATATATATATTATATATATATATATATATTTGTTTTTTTTTTCAACTTGAAACCTTATGAAACCTGTCGTCCAATATTTGAGCGTCACAAGATTTTACCATTGTACCTTGTATCTACATTTTGAACTGTTTGTTATTGGTTCGCTGTCGGATCTTAATACGCTTTCCAGTGTCCACGGTTACGAAACGCAACATACTAACACAATATGTATTCCATTGCACAGAACAACCAAGTTTGAATTATCTCCGACATATGTAGGTATAAAGCTGTATAATCACCTACCAAACCGGATAATGAACTTGAATCCGAGTAGTTTCAAAAGGAAATTTAAAAAATATTGTCTACTTTTTGTTTTTATAGTTTGAAGGAATATTTCTCTACTGATATTTGTTAAATTTCCATCTCGTTAACTTTTTTGTATTTTGTATACTGACATGTCCTATATATTTGTGTAATATCTAAAGGATAAATATATATTATTATTATTATTATTATATATACTAGTCAGAAAAAATCCATTGCGATTGGTTGAACGTTATGGAAAATTGATGCGTTTCTTCGTCATTCAGGTGTGTGTTGAAACAAAGTAGATTGCATAAAAATTTTCTCCATGAAAAGCACTGATTTTTGCAAGGTGCGGCGATGATCGGTATAACGGTGAAGGACTTGTCTTAACCCAAGATCTCTTAAAATTCCAAGAAAATTTATAAAATATATATATATATATATACATATATATATATATATATATATATATATATATATATATATATATATATATATATTATATAACTTAAGAGTGGCAATCTAAGGTAAACCCGAGAGGGAAAAATATACATCTCATTTACTCACAAACATTCCTGGTTGAATTGGTATAAACCATTTGCTTACACTATGCTATACATTTGTCAGGTAGTTGAATATCCCTGAACTTTCTACTGCTGGTTGAAATATGAGTAGGTATACGTTAGACTTGAGCTTTTGGTTTAAATTCTAATCTCTAATTGTTGTAAAGAGGAACTTTCCAAGATATGTCTTTAAAATTATAAACAATCGTTCCTATTATGAGGTATCTTGGTGAAGATACTCAATTCCGGAATTGCAGGTAGAAATACCGATTTTCAAATCACCTTTTCGCTGATACAAGACATAAATAAAGCCCAAGAATATGCTATTCGTCCTGTTGTGCGGATCACCGGCCAATTCTGAATCTTTTAACAGTACCTCTTTGCAGAGAGCATTCGACTTGGGCGAACCCCAATAACGCAGGCAGAAATAATGTTTTGTTGAACAACGTTATCTCCCTTTAAATTTCGGTACTATGTCAGGTCGGAATTCATTCTGTCCTGAACGGCTAATGGTGAAATAACGTTAAGTGCGACTTCTGCTGTCCATCATCGAGCTGGTCCTCGATTCCCACATTTGCTGGCTCTCAGAGCGTTTATAAGTGTATTTTTCTTCGAACGTTATGTCCGATACGTTACTTATTGAGTTCAATAAGAATATCACCGAGGCAATCCACGTGCATATGAGAAGGTAGGTTCGAAAATATTTTGTTTCTTTGGCGTTGTGTTTTGAACACGTGCTATTGTTATTATCCTTTTTTTAGTAATGTTTATCTACACATTCAAAACGCAGATTTCATTCTTCACATATTCCGATTATTTCGTATTTTAAAATTGATGATAACATTACTACGTCCAAATATAAATTAATTTTATTGAGTCCACGTGTCTATGTACTGTAGCTTCTTCAGACAAAATCGAAAACGGAAGATTCGTATACTGAAGTAAACGTGGAATGTTATAATTAATCTTAAACAACAAAATCTAGTGAACTAATCTAATAAAACATATCGCGTATCGTACTTATAACAATAAATCTTCAGCTAAAAACGTGTGAAATGCAGTAAGTCTGAAATTGTATAATGTATAATGAAAGAACGTACATCTGTTATGGAAAGAAAGTTAACAAATAAGTGCACAATATTGAAAATAAACATCTGATTAACTATATCGTATAGTAAATATCGAAACGGGACCAGGAAATGATGTAAGAAAACAAGAAAAAAGTGTTAGTTCTAACAATTATTTATTTTGGGGTTAAATAAATTTGTTATTATAGAATTGAAGATTTCATACGTTTCATATTTTTTTATACAAATGATTATATATAGAAATAATTTTTCAAGTAAACTTGATTCATACGGTTGGATTATCTACTACAAAAAAAGTTTTTTCAGTTCAGCTACTGATCTAGTCAATATATATTAATCATCTGCAGTATGTATTTATGCATTTACACAATAAAAGATTGGTAGATTCATATTGATATCTGTTACTCATTACGTTAATTAATTTTTTTTATTCATATACTCATAGTGTTTTGAAATCTTATATATTCTATTCGAGTTTTATAGTTAGTTTGATTTGTTACTCTATTATTATTACCAAATAAGTGCGTAGTTAGTTGTATTCAAAATATTGTGATATTTGGTTGAAGGAATTTTATCTACACATTTGGAATCTTCTGAATCTCTTCCTATCACATTGAAGTAAGTTTTATTTACTTAATATACTTATACTTTCGTACGTAAAGAATAACGTTATATATTGATAAATATGCTTGAATTTTGATTTCTATTGTTATGGAATTTATATCACAAGTATGTGCACACTTCTGCCGAAATATATAATACACATCGACGAAAAATTTAATTTATAGAAAGCTGCATAACAAAAAAGGACCACCACCATCAAAAATAAATATTAACATTAATGAATATTCTAGTGAAAGGAGTGCTTATTTTGGAGAAGCAACATTTCAATTCAAGTTCACAAATAAAGGACGGTTTTCCATCGCACTTATAAAATATTTTTGTTATAAAAATTGTTCACAAATATAATGAAAATGTATATAGCAGTCTGCTTAGTAAATAACGAAAATACATACTTATAGAATCGAGAAAGTCAACTTAGTAATTATTTTCTTACAAATGCGCAGAATACTTCATAAGCACAACGCGCAGGTGCATTAGCATGTTTTGAATAATAGACTCTCTGGAGTTTTTATCAATGTAATACACATTCAGAGTTAATAGAAAATAGTGCTCAAAGTTATAGATATATGATATTTAGGCAAGAACTAAATGAGGATGACAGTGACTCCATCTACTATAAAAGACAAACAAATTTAGAAATTTGTAACTTCTGTAGTATGGTTTTATTTTTGGTCACAGTTATTGCTAAATTTTCCTGTTACATTTAAGGATTGCGTTTATATTTTGAAATAGACATTATTGTATTTATTCGGATTTAAGTGCGTGGAAATCCATTTATTAGGTACATTTTGTGAATGAGTAAATAGCTGTGGTCTGTGGTAGTTTTCACAGTAGAATTTCCATAAAAGAATACCTTTTGTCTGTTCAATGGAGAGCGATACTTTTTGACCCTTCGCATACATATTAGTTAACTAACGGTTTTATTTGTTGATATAACCGGTCCATCATCCCTTTAGTTTCTTCCATAGAGGGTTGTCATATCCTCTCTTCATTATGTTGATAACATACCTATGAATTTCGTGCTGCATCTGGTCTGATGCTGTTAGGATATAAATGTTCTTGTTATTTCTGTTTTTGTTTATGATTGCAATTACTTAATTTTTTTAAATTATCAGTTTAGGTGTCATTTGTTATATTTTCTATGTACTTTGTATAATATTGAATAATGTAAAAAATATCAGTACTTCTATGAGACCAATCTTAACTCTTTTATTTATTTTGGAAAACGTCAACTGTGGAAAGACGTTTTTACCTTATTCTGTAATTGCTCCATCATCCCTATGAATAGTATTTCAACTAAAATTGTTATATATAACACAGGAAGATAAAAACTTTCAAATCAATGAGGTTTTGCTTTATTGTAAAATATTTCGGATATTAAATTAATTGCTTGATTCTCATCTTGTAATTAATTTTTGTATGATCTTGAAAGGACCCCGCACGGGAACCCATATAAAATGGTTCTCGTTGGAATTTCTTCATTTTTTTGTATGTTTTTATATACTTTGTTATCAATAAAATGTCAAGTTTTTAAACAGTTTCTATGTCTAGTTTCGATTTTATGGATATGGCAAATGTGATAATGCTTCAAAAACTGGCAATGATGCCTCACTATTGCACGCAGAATTTGAAAGAGATGTCAATGGATTGCAACAATGGCTTCAAGCGGGTGATATTGTAATTTGCGATAGAGGGTACCGCGATTCAGTACCGGTACTAGAAGAGTTGGGAATGTCATGTCTACTTCCAGCTTTTCTGCAACCCGGTCAAAACCAGCTGTCAACTGAAGATGCAAACCAATCTCGTCTTGTCACGAAAACAAGATGGGTTATTGAAAGTCGAAATGGACATCTAAAAACTATTTTCAAGTTGCTAGAAGAAGTAATCCCAATGTCCCAAGTAACTCATTTAGGAAATTTTTTCCGTATTACTGCAGCTTTAATCAACAAAGTCAGGCCAACTATAAACATACGGAATGCAGACATTGCTTTGGCAAGGAGAATGCGAGAGAAATCCATCAGGGTTAATCGTCTACGACTACGTGTTTTAGGGAATAACTTGGCCCATATTCGTGCAAATTGGACACGTTTGAATTTAAATCATTTTCCGGATTTTCCTAATTTGCATTTCGAATACCTAAGTGAATTTTCATTTGGAGTTCACCAAATTGGATTAGCTTCCTCTTATATTCAGGATAGGTTTGAGGAAGAAGGAGCAAATGTCTTCGAAATTGATCAAAGGATCATAGAACCAGGGCTACTGAGATGTCGTTTATCCTCCAGGTTCAGAAATGCAGTGAAATATCAGTTATGGATTAAATATAATACCAACAATTTAGAGAATAACTATGAAAAAATAGATAATGACAATAGAATCATAGGGTACTACTGCACTTGTAAAAGTGGATGGAGAACAGTGGGGTGCTGTTCCCATATTTGTAGTGTCTTGTGGTATTTGGGCTATGCACGTCACCAAAATAATATTAAATATCCCAGTAGGTTTCTTTTAGAAAATATCTTAGATGCAGGTAATAGGCCACCATAGTTAATAAACAGTTTTTTGATATTGTTAATATACGTTCTAATATTCAATTTTATCTAAATATAGTTTGAATATTACCATCATAACTGCGTTATATGTATATTATAATATGAACTAGATACCTTCAGTACTTAAAACATTCCTAATGTTTCCTCAAAAGAGTTTAATATAATACCAATAAAAGTTTTAAGAAAATATTTCAAAAACTGTTATGAAATTTAATTTTTGACCAACTCTGTGACTATTTCAGAGCCACCCTGTAGGTACTGATCTGAAATTGTTGGAAAAATGATAAAATATATATATTCTCTGGAAACTGTTCACATAATTTTTCTAAAAAATATTATAATAAATTAATTGCACATGGAAAAATTCTTTTAAACAATTATCGGAATTGGCTTAATCGCAACATTTCAAAAATTCATAAAATCGAAACTAGACATAGAAACTGTTTAAAACTTTCACATGTTGGTGATAACAAAGGATATAAAAACATATAAAAAAATTGAGAAATTCCAACGAGAACCATTTCATATGGGTTCCCGTGCGGGGTCCTTTGTGTGATTTCAATCTTACAGTGAAATTAAATGTGAGGTCGTAGGCTTAACCTTGGTAATTAAGCTCTATTTATTCAACCTAACGGGGCAATCTGCTTCTCATTGATAAATTTTGCAATTATATTAGTCGTTAAACTATACAACTAATTGCAAGACCAATCAGTATTACTTTTGAGTAATTGCCAGGATTATATTGCGAATAAGGCTTAATTAGCTGGTTAATCTAGAAATTAGTGTAATTGTGAGATTAAATCTCGACCATTGCAAATGTATATTTCCATTTATAAGTTTTGTTTATGTTTGTGCGCTCGAACAAAAAAATTGTTATTTATTTGACTTTTTTTCATCAATGACAGGCCATTAACTCTTTGATGAAGTCGGTTTATATACAGGGCTATTCAAATTCGAGTCTATGCATGGGGATTTCGATAACGGTAAGAGATAGAGGGAAGGTTAAATGGTGGTAAAGTATATATTTCAGAGGTCAATTATATGGATTTAAAAAAGTCTGATGCAGCTTCTTTAGTTCTGGAGTTATACAGGAAAAATCGAAAATTTCGAAATTATTCATTTGCGCATGTATCTTTTCATTTTGAAATTTTTTTTAACAATTTGTCACTTTGCGGTTGCAACTTTTTGTAGGCTATCCGAATATCTGAATAAAAATTATATACAGGGTATCGTATAAATTGGGCCACTCTCAACTTTCAATTTTCTAATACGGACCTGTCATTTTTATTGCATGTCTTTGAATTCCAAGAGTCATGTTTCATATTGTCGTAGTATTTTCATCTGAATTGCAGAATGTTTTGGAAATATTGTACTATTACCAGTAAAATTTAAATTTTTTTTTTAAATTTTAGCGGTAATTAAAAAATATATATAGAATAGGGTTTAGAATGCCTAGTATTGATTCAATATTTCCAAAACACTTTATGATTTAATATTATAAAAATATAACGCCAATATGAAACATGACTCTTGGCATTTATACAATAGAAAATACAGGTCCGTATTTGAAAATAGAAAGTTGAGGGTAGCCCAATGTGTACGATACCTTGTATAAACATTTCATTCAGATATTTGGAAAGGCTACAAAAAGTGGCAAAATTTTAAAAAAATCTTCGTAAAATAAAAAGAAATTTTTGATTTTTCCTGTATAACTCCAGAACTATAGAAGCTAGGTTAGTTTTTTTTTCATATAATGAACCTCTGAAATACGCTACTTTGCCCCCATTTAACAAACCCTCTCTCTCTTACTGTTATCGAAATCCCCATGCGTAGACTCGAATTTGAGTAGCCCTGTATATATACATATATATATATATATATATATATATATATATATATATATATATATATATTTATATATTTATATATTTATATATATATTTATATATATATATATATATATATATATATATATATATATATATATATATATATATATATTATATATATATATATATATATATATATATATTATATATATATATATATATACAGGGTTTATTTCACTAGGTTAATGTCAACATTTAATAACTATTTGCATAAAACATTTACTATTCATTAAAATACACTATAGTTTACGCGTTTCGACTTCTAGTCATTTTCAAAACAATTTATTAAATATTTTAATGAATAGTAAATGTTTTATGCAAATAGTTATTAAATGATGACATTAACCTAGTGAAATAAACCCTGAATATAAAAATGTCAGTAAATACCAACGAATTATATATATATATATATATTATATATATATATATATATATATATATATATATATATATATATATATATATATATAATATATATATATATATTATTAATATATATATATATATATATATAAATATATTTATTTATTTTATATATATATATATATATATATATATATATATATATATATATATATATATATATATATTTGTGACATTTTATCTGGAATCTTTTAATTATAATCTTTGAGTTGTTTGTTCTTGAGTTTGGTAGGTTTTTTTAACATCTTTTCTGATCAAGGCAATTACTGCTTAAAAGAAATAAACACTGGGAAAGTTAAAAATTAGTTGATATATTTGAAAGAACCTACCTAACCCAAAAGCAAATAAAAAAATCCTACACATATATACATATATATATATATATATATATATATATATATATATATATATATATATATATATATATATATATATATATATATATATATATATATATATATATATATATATATATATATATATATATATATATATATATATATATATATATATATATATGTGTGTGTATATTTTATGCTTTAGGTTTGATAGAAAAACATTTCCAATCAATGATGAATGCTAATAATACTTATAATAAATAAATCGATAAATACTTTCAATTTCTCTTGTTAAAATATTTTCACACGTTCATTATTCCACAATGAAGACGACAATAGTTGCATAAATATGGATGCGAACTGTTAGCAATGTATTTCGTTATAATATGTGAAATTACATTGCCTAACGTGAATCGGCATTTACGCATTTTATACTCGCTATAGCCTTACCCGATTACTAAATTTTTCTCATCGTTTCAGGTACAAAAGCGGAGTTCGGCAGAGCGCAGTAAGAGGCGGCGGTGCGGCTGCGGTCGTCGGCGGCGGCAACGGAGGAGGCGGCGGCGGGAGCGCGGGCAGCGCCAGGGTGTGTGAAGTGAGGCGGGCGTACAAGGCGGCCGTGGTGCCGTGCAAGACGGGCCGCCGCAGGGCCCGGGGCATGAGCATGGGCCAGAAGGTCTCAGGAGGAACCAAGGCTGTGAACAGGGATTCGACAGCACCCTACAAGCCGGTCATACCGAGAGAATTGGCGCAGGTAAGACTTTCCGAATCGAATAGCTCGAAAAAGGTTCGCCTTTCTGCGTTAAGTTTGTCCGTACCTTTCATGTATATAAGCACATTTCGGTCATTTCGGCGTGCTGTATTATTACTTGAACTTTCAAATGAATTTGAATTGAAAAACAAAGTAAATTCTTCTTGTATACTCATTGCTTGATACGTGGTATAACTTATGTATGTGTCTGGTCATTTAAAACATAAATAAATTTATGGACGTCGACTATGGAGCAGGTAACTCTCTTTGATATACTAGGCCAGTCAGTTAAGACATTGAAAATCGAAAATTGAAAAATAATTCCAAAAGTTTTTAAACTTTGGTCAAGTGAATGCTACATAGAGAAAATAACAAATCTCATTTTGCAACCTTTTCCGAAGTCCGGAACATTGTTAAAATTGCAATAATATTGAATTTTGCCTTATGCTTGTGAAAAAAATTCCAAAACTTGATAGATACTTCGGAAAAATATACAGAACAGTTGTATAAATTTGCAACCTCTTACGTTGACCGGAACATGTTTATTTATAATTTTTTTAATTCGTGGTAATTTTTTCGAGCAAGATGGTCTCGAAATAATTACAAAAGTTTTGAAACTTGATTGCAAATTCAGAAAACATCTGTTTTGATGCATTTACAAATTTGCAACCTTGTACGAGGCCCGCAACTTTATGCAATTTGCAAAAATATGATTTTTGGATTTTTATATTTTTGCCAATTGCATAAAGTTCCGGGCCGCGTACAAGGTTGCAAATTTGCAAATGCATCAGAATAGATGTTTTCTAAATTTGCAACCAAGTTTCAAAACTTTTGTAATTATTTCGAGACCATCTTGCTCGAAAAAATTACCACGAATTAAAAAAATTATGAATAAACATGTTCCGGTCAACGTAAAAGGTTGCAAATTTATACAACTGTTCGGTATCTATCAAGTTTGCGAAACTTGGAATTTTTTTGCTGAATTTATCGAAGAAAAACGCTAATTTTGAATTTAAAAAAATGTTCCGTACTCTTAAATTGGTTGCAAATTTGATACGTGATATGAAATAATATATTCAATACTACAAGTTTGCAGAACTTTTGGAATTTTTTTCACAAGCTTACAGCAAAATTCAATGTTATTGCAATTTTAACAATGTTCCGGACTTCGGAAAAGGTTGCAAATTGAGATTTGTTCCTTTCTCTATGTAGCATTCACTTGACCAAAGTTTAAAAACTTTTGGAATTATTGTTAAATTTTATATTTTCAATGTCTTAAATGACTGACCTATACTTGAACTTTCAAATGAATTTGAATTGAAGAACAAAGTAGATTCTACTTGTATACTTTGGCTGTTACGTGGTATTATACTTATGAATGTGCCTGGTCATTTAAAATATAATTAAGTTCATGGACGTCGACTATGAAGCAGGTAACTCTCTTTGATATACCTACCTACTGACTGAACCTTCTACATAATGAAAATGGTAAAGGAATCACCTCGCGAAAGAAAATACGAAAATAATATATCTACCATCTGCGTCTTTTATCTTGACTGTTCACCTGGCGAGTGAGTATTTATTTAGTTATTTCGTAATTTGCCTAGAACGTAAACGAATGAATGCTCGAATATAATACGAATGCCTACCTAAAATGCACGCGCAACTTTACCCATTTGCGTATATATACCACGAAATATCCACAAATAAATTCTTTCTCGGAAAATTTGCCATTTAAAAAAGTGCAGTACATGGCGGAATTAGTTGGCACGTTTTTTGTTAGTATGTGCCCCATATTTAATGATATAACTTGCGATATTAACAAGGGAGGCGATGATATCATATGTCCAAATGTGCTGAACGTTAGGGGAACATTTTAAATGAAAACGTTGTTGAATGTATACTCCTTCCTATTTCGATGAATTATTATTTCTAACTCGCCACTCATGAAACCGAGGTCTACGTTATATTTTTCACATACCTACGTCGATTCTGTACATCGATAATCAGAAATCAACTCAAAAATGCGACCGCGTGAATTAGTTTATCGAAACTATTCCAAGTTTATTGTTAAAATCGCTTGGAATAATCTCTTTTCAAATGACGTAAGTGCAATCTAAAACGACATTTATGTTCTTCAACACGAATGTTTATATTCCTTCCTGTTTGTCTGATATAGAAAACAGGACATTCGTCGCAAAATATTTTGTAAACACCACCGTTTTCTCCGATGTTAGATTTTTCTTTATTATTGGCCAAGAATGACTTCAAGTTTCTTTTATTTGTACAAATTGTTTCAACGTTATTTTTCGATAGTCTGTTATAAATTAAGCTACTCAAATTCGGCACATAATTTATTGGGAACTATTTTTGTTCTTCATTAATAGTTTGCGTGGGGTATATGAATCAACAGATTCTTTATTCGTTTTTTTCCAATAAGCTTATCGATAAGACTTTCATTGTAACCGTTATTGGTGGCTAATAATTTAATTGTATTAACTTCTGTTTAAAAATTTGTTATTAACCACATTTCTTAATTGAACTACTCGAAGTTAATTTTTCTCACGGTATACGCGTTTTTTAAAATTATTATCGAACGATTAAAAGAGGTGGTCATCTTCGTTCAAGCATTTTTATCGTTTCTAGGACTTCGCGCGACCACCAAGGTTGGACATGTTGCTCGACATGCCGCCCGCTCTCAGGGAGACTCAGCTGAAACATAGTTGGAATCAGGACGATCGCTCCCTCAACATATTCGTCAAGGAGGACGACAAATTAACGTTCCACAGACATCCAGTCGCGCAGAGCACGGACTGCATTCGAGGCAAAGTCGGCTTCACCAAGGGCATGCATTGCTGGGAGGTGAGCTGGTCGACGCGGGAAAGGGGTACACACGCCGTGGTAGGGGTGGCCACGAAAGAAGCGCCACTGCATTCAGTTGGATACCAGAGTCTAGTAGGCAGCACAGACACATCGTGGGGATGGGATTTAGGTGAGTGGTTTCCGTATAGTCGCAAGGGCGCCCGCAGGAAGGGGCAAGGTGGGGCCGTGCCCCCTTTTCCTTTTCCCAGAAATTTGAAAAATGTTTCGATATGAAAATCAAACTGATACAGACATTTTGAAAGAAAAGGATCATTTTCTAATTCTTTATTCGTTTTGTACGAAATCTTAAAACTGCTGCTGCAAAATAAATCATTATTTTCACATCGCTGTTATTGTCAGTTTTCAAATTTGTTGAAATAGGTTGGAATTTTTTATTAAATTATCATATGGTATATAAAATCGGAATGTGCATACCTGAAAACTCCTAGGAAGACTTATAACTCAATTTTTATTTTCAATTTCTTTCACTATTTTGTGTTAAAATGTCATATCGGCAAACAAAAAACACAGAAACGATATATTACTCGATCTTTTACTTAAAAACACGTTCTTTCTTTGCTAATTATAACCTAATTCCTTTTTTTTTTTTTGCAAAAATTGGTTTTTCTACAAGTTTTAGGACAATTTACGCCGATATATCTAAAAAAATATTTCAATACCATCGTACAAAATATTCATCTCCAACCTCTTCATTGTCACATTGGCCATATTATACTCTCACGCTAATACTATAAGTTTTATCTTTTTCATTCAGCTTAAATCTTTGATAGTGGAGAGTTCTATAATTCCAATCTTTTTTGTTTTCTGAAATTGCAACAAAGGTTTCTAATTTTATATTTTTCTTTTGTATCTTCAACTGAATAACATTATAGTCAATTTTCTACTAAACTTCGAATTAATATTCTTATAAATTAACAAAAAATAATGAAGTTTTGGAAACTTTTATGTCTATATAGCTAAAAAAAATTTGGACCGTTACATCATTACATTGGCGTTATACTTTCACGCTAATAAACTGTACTTGTTAGTTTTTTTCCATTTAGCTTAAATCTTTGACAGTTGTGAGTTTTATAATTCTAATCTTTCTCATTTGAAAATGAGTTATCTGAAAATGCATCAAAGGTTTCTAATTTTATATTCTCTTCTTTTTCATCTTCAATTGAATAAAATTATAATCAAATTTCTAATAAACTTCAAGTCAATACTCTTACAAATTGACGAAATAGACCCTAAGTAAAAAAAATCTAGGAGAGATTATATATATATATATATATATATATATATATATATATATATATATATATATATATATATATATATATATATATATATATATACATATAACTTTTTGATAATTATTAGCAATAACAGGCTTAGTGAATCTCAAAAAACTCGATTTTATTAAAAAGTTGACGTTTCGCCACGAAAAAGTTTTGATAAAGCCACGAATGTCGTGGCGAAACGTCAACTTTTTAATAAAATCGAGTTTTTTAAGATTCAACAAGCCTGTTATTGCTAATAATTATCAAGAGATTAGAAATAGTTCACAGGCAACAACAATTCGAATAAATAATTATATATATATATATACATATATTTATATATATATATATATATATATATATATATATACGTATATATATATATATATATATATATATATATATATATATATATATATACATATATTTATTTTTCACTTGTATTTTATATGTCTATTTCACCTTGGATAAAGTTGCTATAAACACACTCATTATGCTCGTATTGGCGTAATGAGCGGGCGTTATGGATCATAACGCCCGCTAATTGTACGAGGATAAATGAAGCAACTTCCATTGATCGAATACTTTATAATATTTGTCGTCTACGACTCTGGATTTCTCCGGCAATGGAATATTCGCAGCTTTATCTGCATTTTCTATGATATTCTTGGGTAAATTAATTTTCATTTCCATTATCTGCATTTTCTATGATATCTCCGGATTTTCCTATTCTTTTCTTTTTCTTTTGGCGTCTTGCCATCTCGACCCCGTCTAGAAAGATGCTGAAATTTTTCAAAAGAATATTGAACTCGCATTATTTGAGCTATTGTATCCGTTATTCCTTCTGTGTATATAAAATTAGGTCGGGTGCGATACTATGATTTCCTAGGAAGCTTGAACTATAAATTTAGCAAGTTAATTAAATTTGTATCATCTTTCGATTTCACCTTTATAAGCCCATCGATCCACTTGAACTATTTTACTTCAATGGTTTATTCGGGAGAATTATCAACGTCTGTTGAATAACCTAATTCAACACTTAAGCTTGGTTCATACAGACGCGAATTGCGGATAGCAAATTCGCGGGAAAATAATTCGCCAGTTTGGACTATTTCATATACTTGCGATATTTTTGGGGATATTTACTTTTTTCCAGATTGCTAATGTTGGCGATAAGTGACTTATGACATGACATCATAGTCTGCCATTTGACATTGACAAAGTTGGCCGATTCAGCCAGCTGATGGTTTGTTTATTTTGAGAATTAATAATTATTGTTGATTTCGAGACATACAGAGAAATCGAGACTTTGTATTTAATAACAATGGATGCTTATTCCTTAAGTTTATTTCAGTGGAAACGAAGACGTAAAATCGCTGCTTATTTATTATTTGAAAAAAAACAGAATAAAATATATGATCAGTTGAAACTTGCGAAATTTTTAAATTAAGGATGCAACAAGGGGCGTATCATAATTTAGTTCAAGAAACGCGTTCCAAAGATGAAAAAAAATTTAGAAATTTCCATAGGATGTCAATACATGATTTTGATAAAAAAATCCAAAAAAAACAAGAGCAAAACAATTTCTAAAACGAAAACAAACAAAACACGTGTCCATTCAGCTCTCAACTCACGCTCAACGTTGAACACAATAAGATGAGCTAAAATGCGCATGTGCTAACCATAAAACGGTCGGTCCTAACCACAATTCGCGCGAATATATTGAACTCAATCCAATTTTCCCGCCCCCCAAATTTTAAATTTTGCGAATTCGCCAAATATTAAAAATTTTGACAGGCCGCCATATTGATTTCAAATTGGCCAATCAGAACATTATTCGCAATTCGCGATTCGCGTCTGTATGAACCAAGCTTTATCGTGTCAGTTTTTCGGCTACTTTTCATTTATGCACGCCTTCATTTATCTTCAATATTAATTTAATTGATCACGGTACGTGTTTTCAACATATGATTATGCAGGTGCAAATAACAATAGAAAAAAGTACGCCATTTCGCTATTACTTTATCAAACACCGCCATTAATTGTCAGCTAATAAGTTATCGAGAAACAGATGAAGTGTCTTATCTTATTTCTGTTAATATCAATTTAAAATATTCAAAAGATCGAACTGCGGGAATGGAAAAGAAGTTATAAACACTAGTGCAGTTTATAACGAAAAATAAAACCAAATTGTAACAAAATATGTCATATTCTAATTGTTGAAGATATCAATTTAAAATATTCAAAATATAGAACTGCGAAAAAATAAAAAACTGTATAACACCAATCAATTTTGTGATTAAGTTATAACAAAAACTGAACACCAAGTTAATCAAAATATGCCATATTTAAATTAAGGTATATAACAATTTAATAAAATATTCAAAAAAATCTAACCTATAAAATCAAAGAACGTTATATAATAATAATCAATTATATGACAAGTTATAACTAAAAACTACACCAGTTTATAGCAAAATATATCATATTTAAATTGATGTAGATATCAATTTAAAATATAGAACTGC
Organism: Cynegetis impunctata; assembly: GCA_030704885.1. Taxonomy (NCBI): domain Eukaryota; kingdom Metazoa; phylum Arthropoda; class Insecta; order Coleoptera; family Coccinellidae; genus Cynegetis; species Cynegetis impunctata. The sequence goes on along the minus strand of JARQZK010001448.1, from coordinate 1,538,892 downwards.
GAAAAAAGAAAGAACGTTATATAATACTAATCAATTCTGTGACAAGTTATTACGGAAAACTAAATCGAGTTATATCAAAATACGCCATATTTAAATTGCGTTCTATTTAAAATATTCAAAAGATAGAACTGCGAAAAAAATAAAGAACGGTATATAACACTAATGAATTCTGTGACAAGTTATAACGAAAAACTAAACCAAGTTAAAGCAAAATGTACCATATTCAATTGATGTAGATATTAAGTTAAAATATATTCAAAAGATAGAACTGCGAAAAAGAAAGGACGATATAATAATACTAATCAATTCTCTTACAAGTTATAACGAAAAAATGAATGAAGTTATAGGAAAATATGCCATATTTAAATTGATGTAGATATCCATTTAAAATATGGAACTGCGAAAAAAGAAAGAACGTTATATAATACTAATCAATTTTGTCACAAGTTATAACGAAAACCTAAACGAAGTTATATCAAAATACGCCATATTTATATTGAGATCTATTTAAAATATTCAAAAGATGGAACTGCGAAAAAAATACTGAACGGTGTATAACCACTAATGAATTCTATGACAATTTATAACGAAAAACTAAACCAAGTTATAGCAAAATATACCATATTTATATTGATGTAGATATTAAGTTAAAATATATTCAAAAGATAGAACTGCGCAAAAAGAAAGAACGATGTAATAACACTATTCAATTCTGTTACAAGTTATAACGCAAAAATGAAGTTATAGGGAAATATGCCATATTTATTAAATTTGATATAGAGATAATTTGCGTCTGTAAATCAAGTTTTTAACGAATGCACTGTCTTATTTTCACAGGTCGAAACAAATTATACCACGATTCGAAAAATTGTCCCGGGTTGACATATCCAGCCCTGTTGAAGCCAGACGAAACATTTATAGTGCCCGATAAATTCTTAGTAGTATTAGATATGGACGAGGGAACTCTCAGTTTTGTTGTTGATGGCCAGTACTTGGGAGTCGCCTTCAGGGGCCTGAAGGGCCGCAAGCTGTACCCAATCGTCAGCGCCGTCTGGGGCCACTGCGAAATAACAATGAAGTACATTGGAGGACTAGATCGTAAGTACCGACTATGAAAATCCGCAATTAATATATATAATGTGCTACACACAGGCCCTTTAGGCCCATAGCTTGGTGATGATGTTCTTCCATGCCTTCCTGTCCTTTGCTTTTGTCTTCCAGTCCTGAATTCATCTCTTCCCTAGATCTCCTTGAGCCTCAGTATACCATCTTATTTCGGTCTTCCCCTTTTCCGTGATCCTGCCAGATCTATATCTATCATTTTCCTTGTCATTCTGGACTCGAGCATCCTTTGTATGTAGCCTAGCCATCCTAGTCTTCTCGATCTTATGTTCTTGCTCATTTCTTCTTCTCCAAACAGATTCTTTATTTCCTGGTTCGTTCTTCTGATCCACACTCCTTCCTCATTTTTCCCTCCTAATATCCTCCTAAGAATTTTTCTCTCCCATATGTCCACTTTAGTTTCTCCTTTCTTATTCAATATCCATGTTTCACTTCCGTAGAGAGCCATCGATCTTATTACTGTTTTATAAAGTTGTAACTTTGTTTTCCTTGATATATTATTTGATCTTATTATTTTATTCAGTGTTCCTGCTTGTTTACTTCCTTTCATTAATCTCGCCTCTATATTCCTCTCCTCATCGCCATCATCAACGATAACTGTACCCAGATAGACATAACTTTGAACCAGCTCAAAATCCACTGTCCTCTGTCCTTTCAGCTGTACTACTAGATTTTTCATTGTTCCTTTCCTCTGTGGTGTTGTCATTTTCATATATTTTGATTTTTCTTTGTTAACTCTCAGATTCACTACCTCTGCTGCTTCTATTAAAGCTATGCAAGCACTCTTTAGTTCACCCACTGAAGTTGACAGTAATACAACATCGTCTGCATACGCTAGCAGCTGTACTGTTTTTGTTTTCAGTGTCCCATTTCTGTTTATTCCGCTTCTTCTTATCATTAATTAATAATTCAAAGAATTAAAGGAGAAATCCTCCTACGATTTTTTCATGTTTAACTCGAATTATCACAAGGAAGTAGAAGATATTTGAATTCGTCACCGTCTTTACTATGAAGTAGTATAATTACTCGTCTCGCCTCTCTAGATTTGCTCAGTATTGCCTAATTGGATATAGAATTACTCATTAGAGTCTCAACGCCAATTACGTAATTATAATGCATATATTCATTATTGAAGTAATATCTATTCACGGAGAGGTTCTGTACTATTACTATTGCGATATCTAATTGATTAGAAGCTGCAATGTGCGACATCAATTATCGAATGGATATTCGCTAATAAATCCAATTTTCAACATGACGGTCTGAAACAGAGAATACAACTCATGAACGTTATGTTCCCTTGACATTTTTACGAAAAGTATGTGTAAATGTATACATTTATCACCAATTCGAATTGAGTTGATTCTCTAATTTATTGAACTTGACACCAATATATATATATATATATATATATATATATATATATATATATATATATATATATATATATATATATATATATATATATATATATATATATAATGAAGTGAACTAGGCCATTTATTTGAAACTAATCAAACAAACCTCCAAGAGGAGTTCACGAAACATCGAAATATTCCCATATACCTTGAGACGGTAAATGTTAGAAACATCAAGTTGTTTATCACAATCAACGGAAATGATAGACAGACTGTTTCGCCCTTATTTTGAGCTCATCAGTATCATCCATCCATCGAATGTGATAAACAACCAAATATTTCAAACGTTCTTATATTTTCCTTCTAGTCACACAATGGCATATAAATATGACATACCGCCACCACTCGGAAACAAATGAACCACATCTTACAGATAGATGAAACATTTCGGCAACGAGAACTCGTACGTCCTGACACCCGAAGGTGGTTACTATATTCGCTAAGCAAGAGTAAGGTTGCCACATCAATTCGATGTAATGCAACATTTACACACCGCCAGTAACAATCGCTCCGATTTTATCCCCTATACAGGCAGCAAATGAATATATAACAGAATTCATCGTGTTATCGATACACGTTCGTGGCAATAAAATGAAGTAAACTAGGACATTTATTCGAAACTAATCAAACTTGTTGCCGAAATGTTTCATCTATCTGTAAGATGTGGGGTTCATTTGTTTCCAACTGGTGGCGCTGTGTCATATTTATATGCCATGGTGGCAGGAAAATATAAGAACGTTTGAAATATTTGGTTGTTTATCACTTTCGATGGATGGATGATACTGATGAGCCCAAAATAAAGGCGAAACAGTCTGTCTATCATTTCCGTTGATTGTGATAAACAACTTAATGTTTCTAACATTTACCGTCTCAAGGTATATGGGAATATTTCGATGTTTCGTGAACTCGTATAAACCAGCTCCGCTAGGTGGTTTGTTTGATTAGTTTCAAATAAATGTCCCAGTTTACTTTATTTTATTGCCACGAACGTGTATCGATAACTCGAAGAATTCTGTTTATATATATATATATATATATATATATATATATATATATATATATATATATATTCGAATTGTTGTTGCCTGTGAACTATTTCTAATCTTTTGATAATTATTAGCAATAACAGGCTTGTTGAATCTCAAAAAACTCGATTTTATTAAAAAGTTGACGTTTCGCCACGACAAAAAAAAAAGTTTTGATAAAGCCACGAATGTCGTGGCGAAACGTCAACTTTTTAATAAAATCGAGTTTTTTAAGATTCAACAAGCCTGTTATTGCTAATAATTATCAATAGATTAACAATATATATATATAAATATATATATATATATATATATATATATATATATATATATATATATATATATATATATACTTATATATATATATATATATATATATATATATATATATATATATATATATATATATATATATATATATATATATATATATATATATATATATATATATATATATATATATATATATATATATATATATATATATATATATATATATATATATATATACTTATATATATATATATATATATATATATATATATATATATATATATATTTCTATCTTAAAATAAACGAATTATAGTCTAGCATCATACACTGAAAAATATAGGAGTAACTCAAAATGTCTGCAACTTTTAAACACTTTGTTTTTACATTGAAGAGAATTGTTAGAAATAAGAAGGTTGAATAAGTAAGGTTACACAGACCAAGGTCTCATAATATCCAAGAAACGTTTCCTCTTCAAATGCACTGGTTCAATTTCTTGCAGAAATAATTATTTTCTGACATACAGTCAAATTATAATGAACAAAATAACTACAATATGCTGAAAGATTACAGTAAATTCTCCAGAGTTTGAAAATATTAAGCTTCTACTTAAAATGATGTCATTCAATACAAGGTTTATTCTACCTGCTCATTGAAGATGGGCGAATTGTTTCTCTGAATTACCATTTTTCTAAGATAACAAGTTTCTTTCCTTTGTTACCTGAGTCATCTGGGTGCGATGGTTCAGTGTTGTTGAAGTCTATGAAGTAGCGTTTATCTAAGAAATTATCAGAAAAACCGGTTAAAGTTTTATAATAAGATAGAGATGGTCAGTAGACAGAAATGTGATAAGTGTCAAGACTAATGACATAACGTTAATAAAATAAGTAGGTACCAAAAGTTTGGCCCCATAGTAAATGGATAATAAAAATAGAATTGATCTATTTGGTGAAGGAGCCTCATAATACATTGCATCAAGTTTGAAATTTTTTATATAGATCAAATACGTAATTTCAACAAGAAACTTTGAAGAGCATAAAACTCTATCTTATTTAATTCTTATTTAATCAAGGTAATAAAGGCAGAAACCTAGACATCTTAGACATGGGTAATGAAAAATTCGTCCATCTGAAATGAACAGAGAAATACAATTTATTCCCTTTATTAAATGCTGTTATACTTGAGTAGAAACTACACATTTTTATTTTCAGTATCCTAATGCTTTCCAGAATACGTTGACAACCTGTAACGTATTAAAGTTAATACAGATAAAATGAAGTGATATTGAAGCCAGATGTGTTTAAATTTCGTCTCTTCTAAGTGTCGAGCCAGATCTTAACTTATTGAATTAGTAATTATTAACCATCAGATAGTTTCAGATTAGGAAAATCTGACTTTCATAACGAATTTCTAATCTTTCCTCGAGAAATACACTTCTGTGTTAATTAATTCCTGTAGTAGTTGATCTGTGAAATCTATCGATAGCCTGTCGCATCAATTCATTTTATACAAGCTTTATAACTTGGGATTCAGGGGTATATTTCACGATTGGATACGGAGTTATCTCGAAAATAGAGTCGCATCCGTTCGAGTTGATGATCGTTGTTCAGGTGAGCGAAACTTGAAATTAGGAGTGCCTCAGGGCTCTGTCCTTGGACCACTATTGTTCCTCCTATTTATAAATGACCTCCCACTAAACTTGAGGAAAATTTTCATCAAATTACTGAACTCCAATAAGACACTACACCAGACTACCAGGATAATACTGTTCGCCGATGATTCCTCTATAGCGGTTTCAGGTGAGACGTTAGATGAATTACGATCTCTATGTGAGCTCATTATGCAAAGTTTCATCGAGTGGTGTCACAATAATAGAATTAAGATGAATGTCAATAAAACGGAATGCATTCGTTTTAGTGTATCTGGCTCTGGGAGAGAAACATTTATTGTTCAGCATTTGGATACGGTTATCTCATCTAATGACCATGTTAAGTTTCTGGGTATACACATTGATAGATGTCTAAAATGGCATTCGCACATTGATGCCCTATGTAAAAAACTCAACAGCTCCTATTACGCGTTAAGTAGAGTCAAAAGTTCTCTTCCGCTAAATTCTCTTATTAACGTCTACTATTCTTTGGTATATTGTCACCTATCTTACAATGTTTTGCTAAGACAATAGCATTCTCACTTTGGCCGCTTTATTTATATTTAAATGTCTAATATATGTGAAAGAAAATGAGGATAGTATTATAAAAATTTCTAGTTTTCATTCACATGATACCAGAAATAAGAATGAATTGTATTTTCCCATTCATAAAACTACTAAGTTTGAAATGTCTCCACTTTATCAGAGTATTAAGATCTTTAATCATCTACCACGATGTATTCAAAATCTTCAGAAAAACAAATTCAAGAAGACTGTCAAAAACTTTTTATTAAAGGAATGTTTCTATAATGTAAAAGATTACTACATCTATAATTTCAGTGAATATATTTTTGAATGATGTAATCTTTGTGTGTATATCTTTATGACTTGTCCTATACATGTAATAATATGTCTCACAGGATCAATAAACCATTATTATTATTATTATTATTATCGGAGAAGTTTATTTAATGCTGTTGCTTGTTTCCGTAGATGTTTCAAAATTTTCCTAAATGTTCCTTAAAATTTCTTTATGTTTCGGCAACAAATATTGATTGTTTTTACTAAATAATATGCAACTATTGATAATTTCAGTAGCTTCAGTGGAAACAAGAAATTTACGAATGTTGCCATAAGTTTCTCATCTGATGCTTATTACCAGAAATTACGACATATGTCTACCTTTCTGTTAAATCAGCATATCGATTGAAGGGTTTGTTGTTAAGATCACCACGACTTGAAAGTATTCTTAACATTACTTGTTTATTTGCACTTTATAATCGAACCAAAAGTTCAAATGAATTGTAAATTTAAGATATGTTTTAAAAAATCATTTTTATTTCTAGCGGAGCCTCTACCTTTGATGGACCTCTGCCGACGCGTGATTAGGCAACGTCTGGGCAAACAACATCTCGAAGAGAAGGTGATGAGCCTGCAGCTCCCTCAGGCTTTACAGACATACCTCTTGTACAGGGACAGAAGATAATATCGTAAAAACTCAGTGCGGTGCAACAGTGATTTAACTGACAATTATTATGAAATGGCTGGCGCTTCGTTATAGGGCGTTCAGGTGAAAATTACCAAAAAATAATCGATGTAGATGATGCTGGATGATTTTAAGATGAAGTTAAGAAAAAGTAGGTAAAACTGCTGTTGATTCGGACGTTGCGCAGTTGTCTTCTCGCTCAGTGTGCGGACTCCCATTGTCGTTTCTTCCTTTCCGTTCGGGTGTACCTATCTACTTTTTCTTTGAACAGTCTGTGATCGGTTTCGAATATTGAAGAATCTCTCCGGACCCCGTTTTCGGCTTTTATCGACTTGAAATTACTGCCGCCTCTCCGCCGCGTGGATGCCGGCCTCTACACGTTTTCTTTTACCTCCCGAAAACGTGAACGACGAGGAACCCTATTTTAAACAGACTCGCCTTTTGATTTGTGACCGTGTTGTGATAATCTTTCGAAGATTGGATTGATTTACGATGAATTATATTCGAAAAGAAAATCGTCTTTCCGAAACTCGTTCGTTTGGAAGTGAGAGGTTGTCAATTTGAAATCGTCGACATTCCTTCGATTTCTCGATTGCGACATGAACAGTTGACGTCTGCGACGTCGACAAATCACAATTATTCCTCAAAAGGTTAATCAGTTCTCCTCAAATTAACAGCTCTCACTCTCGATTGAAACGGTTTCGACATTGCAACATCCTTGTATTAGTATATTTAAAAGTTATCATCCTTGACTTTGGAAATGTCACTATTTGAATAAGATTATCATAAAGGAAAAAAAATCGTGCTCGGGATAGGTTTTTTTTTTTTGGTTAAGTCGCGGACTTTGAGCAATTAAAAAAAATGTCTTCGAATTTACATGAAAATACGTTTGGGAAATTTCGAGGACAGTTTTGGCATCTTGTAGTTTTACGATCTCAAGTTCCGTCTCATCGAGTTAGATTTGATATTTTCATTTTTTTGTCGAGATGAGAAAATGAGAAGAAAACAATGCCATATGTTGTAAATAATTGTAAACCCTTTCTCAGTCTTCATATTTATAATATAATTGTAATAATAATTGGCACGGCTTCCTGATTGATATAGCTTTATGATAGTTTTATGGTACGAAAGGAATGTTACATTGCAGCATTGCTCTACTCAAAATTTACCTTTTTTCAATACTTTAACCAGGACAGGAACATTTTGCAACAGGCGTTAGTTGAAATGATGAGTGTGATTTTTTTAAATTTGAACAGTTCTTGTTCTGACGATATCGAGATCAACTATTTTCTCATTTACTTCAATTATTCACTCGAATATTTTCATATACTACGGAAAAAGGCGGAAGTCATTTCAGGATTTTTTTTAGATCGTCGATTATTTAAAATTTAGTTTTTAATCAAGTTACTTTTTGGAAATAAGTGAACTTGAGGAAAAATATACACAGCAAGTAATTTTTCTAGAAATATTATGACGATTTCAACTTCTATATATCATTCTATCAAGCTTTTTACTTTAAGATAGAAATACACTTTTGAATATATAATTCTTGTAATAAAAGTTCAAATATTATTTTCTATTCAAGAATTATTCGTTTTTCACAAACAAAATTTATGTCTATATGCGTTGCATCATTGACAGAAAAATTTATGTTTTATGTTTATTTTTGCCGTGACCATTTCTCGAAATAACTTTTTATAGTCTTCGACTAGTTCTTTCGTATAAATTTGTTAACTAGTTAACGTTCTTAGTAATGGAAGTGCTACAAAAAAATTATTTTAAAAGTTTTTAAATGATTGTGTTTTAACATCAATAATTTTAATATTTTTTACATTCATTTATATTTAATTTTTTAAGCATATTTATTTTCCAATTACATTACGATTCATAGTGACACCTCTGTGATAAAAAAAGCTTTATCCTCAATTATTTGCATGAACAATCGTCGAATAAGATTTAATTCTAAGCCACTCTTTTTTTTAAAAGAATTAAATTACATTTTGAAGCTTACAACTTGCATCTAGTTTGCGACGACAAAATATTTAACTCGAATATTTTGGTGGTAAAAAAACGTTCCGAATATCCAATTCATGAAGTCTTCCAGAAATGTTCAATGTATCGAATGAAGCTTCCAAATTTTATATGAATGCAAATCGATTTCGCACAAATTGATAAAACCTGCGAACAAATGAAATCTGTTGTCAAAATGTTCTTATCTGACTGAAAACATCACTTTTCACCTTTGTTTAGATTGGGATAATTGCAATGCCGTAATTCAATTTAAAAACTTGTACAATTTGATGGGGCAGAATGAAGCGAAGTTGTAACAAAATAGAAGTGAGTGCTCAGGCATTACACCAACCATAATATTATATGTACGCAAGAATATTAGACTTATTTTTGTAAATATTATGTTAAGTGCCAGTTTAATAATAATTTATGTCTATGAGCAAAGTCTACTTGACTGTCTTGTTCAGCGAGATTATTTTAAATACTTTTTAAGGTCTTTTTTTTGTAGTAAATTTTTGTTTTTGTATATTATTATTGAAATCTTAGAATCATTCAATGGTTCTTATGAATTAGAGAATGTCAAAGAATGTAAGTAAATGTGGTGACGTATTAGTTTTAGCATTATTTTCTTATGAAAATTTTTGACTCTTTGCTACGTGTTCATTAGGTAACTCTTTTATCGCAATTGTTATAATTTCTGTATTTATTCTGTTCTTTTGACTAGAGTATTGTAAATTTTAACTGAAATTTTATCAATTCTGGAATCAGACAAATTGTCGATAATACTTTGTTTTATTTTGAATCGAATGTATGAATCGAATTTATAAGGTTTTTCTAATTAATGTTTTTTTTTCGTTCTAAATAAATACAATTTCGTCGTTGTGTTCGTCTTTTTGATTTCTGGGTATTTTTGGAAAGGTATTGATGTTTGGAAATTATGCACGAATACTGTTTTGTTCTCACATTTTTGCATGTAGGAATATTCGAAATTGTGCTTTTTGAAATAGGCGTAGTTCTTGAATATTTTCAACAATGATGAAAAACGAAAATTTAGTCGTAGTAGAGATAATAAACGAATATTAAGACACGATGAATTGATATTGTTTCATCCAGTTATGAAGTAATTATAGAAGGATTTTCTCTCAATACCTTCTATTGAATTCTAATTATGCAGGAGTATTACCAACCTGAAGGAGTTTTCTTGACAATTCTGGAGAGAAGTAAATTTTTGAGTTTATTGAATTTTTCTGTGCTGAATATTTTTAGAGTCGTGTGTATTATTCTTAATAATTTAAACTGAAACGATTCATACTAGAAAGGTCAACTAATATTTTCAAGAATGTCGCCAAAAATCGAATTTGAGAATGACATTTATTGAGCGTGTAGTATTATTTAAGAAATTTGTCTGTCCCTCCATCTTGAGCATTTTTTAATTTTTCACTTGTTAATCACGAAACTGATATTTTCCTTCACGTATAACAATTTCCTACATTTCCTTACTCTAGACTACATTTTTCCATTTGGTCTGTCGACAACTGTAATTTATTAAAAACTGCAATGAGTAGTGACCTGGACTACGATTATAGTAGTTTTGTTGTGTTTCTAAGTTTCGCTGTGAATGTCCAGGCGAATAAGTTAATCGATGTATGATTATAATAATGTAAGTAAACTCTTTAAACAGCTGTTCGTTTATTTCTGTACCATTCAAACAATTACGTTACTATGTATTGGAGAGCACTTCATACAGGATCGGTGAACTATGTTCAGTGGCGTAACTACTGTCGATTTTGATGTGTTCCACCAAGAAAAATGGGCCCCTCTTCTCTATTGGACCCCCCCCCATCAATTTTACGAAAAAAAAAACGAATATTCTTTTGCGCTAAAATTTATTTATTCATACAATGCATATTCTTACTATTTTAGTACATTGAAAAGGCTTCATACATTACTAAAATTCTTCTTGCGAACTTTCATATTCGCGAATACATTGATTAGATTGGATATATCTAGATTTCTTGCTTCTTCGTTTTCAATAGAAATAATGGCCAAAGAGCTCAACGTTTCTTGTCCCATAGTACTCCTGAGATAATTTTTGAAGAGTTTCAATTTCGAAAAAGATCTTTCTGCGCTTGCTACTGTGACAGGAATAGTTAGAAATAAATAACAAGCAGTTATTATTTCTGTTTCACTTACTTTTGCATTTTTCTGTACCATCAGCGTCACCCGTGAAAAATGACGTTATTTTTGATAACTTTTTTTTCTCGTTTTCACTCACCACAGCTTGTTTACGTTTTTGAGCCCCCGACTTTGGTTTACGGATCTCACTCGACATTATTAGAAAACTTGAATCGCCAGTTGTCCATAAAAACTGCTTATACAAGTAATTTTAGGGAAACGCGTTGAACGGATAATAATTCATAATCCAACCACGACTAAAAAAACTCGCGTACACGTGAATTGTTACCGATTTATATTCTTGCAGATAAAGGTTATGTTTTTTGTAATGTTGTGACATTCACATATACTCACGAACTCTTCTGTACATCAGATCGGTTTCACAATCTTATTTGTATCTGTCATAGGTGGCACTGGTGGCAGCAAATATAATTTTATACAATGAGCGCGAAATAGGAAATTTATGAACAATAAGTTTCCAGCATTGATTCGTGCTCAAGCTGACAATTTTTGAAACTCAATCAGAAGCGAAATCATCATGATGAAAACTATTATTTTTGTACATTATCTATGTGAAAAGTCCGAAATTTTCGGGTTCGCATGCTCTTCAAGGGGCCCCTTCAGAGCCGCGGGGCCCGTGTTCCGTGGAACACGTTGAACACTGGTAGTTACGGCACTGACTATGTTTCTGATTAGGCCAATAGCCCAGTCAACGAAGACCCGAAAACATGAAACCTGGAAAAAAATTAGCGTAAGGCTGAATTTTTCCCCATCGATAAACCACTACTAGAGGATCATTTTAACAAAAGTCCCCTAAAATCCCCCTGGAGCTTCACCCCCTACCCCCTCTCAAAGAATGAAAATGACAATAACTGCGGAAAGCCCTAAATCTACGATACTAATAATCGGATCAAGTTGAATTTTTTTTTGTTGTGTTTGCTATAACATGAGCTACAATAATGGTCCTTTTCATTTTTACGTTAAACCTTATAGATTTCCCATAAATAAATGTAAATGCCCGAAAAAAACAATTTTTTAACTCGTAACACTTTATATTTTTGCGTATAGGTTTTTTGGATGACACATTACAGGAAAAAGACTTTTATAAAAGTTGTAGAATATTGAATTCTGAATTTAACTATGTCGAGATGTGTTTCTTTACGTGCGTGGTGGTGCAGTAGAGGGAGGAGGCATTAACACACTTCTGCTGCGATTTCGGTCGGCCGACTAAGACAGGCGGCCGGAAACTGGCAAAATGGTTGGCATGGAACATTATATTTATAGCACCTCTCTCCTCCCTATTCACCCAACTGACTTTGGCAGTAGACTTAAGTCTGTTGAAGGAAAGAATGATTTTCTTTATTTTGTTGAAAGTGTTAGTTTTAACGACTCTTTTATGAATTGAAAGTTTTGTTTGTTAAAAATGGACAATAATTCTAGTTTGGTTTGCATTTTTTGTGAAAACGAGTTGTTGTCGAGAAGGGACTAAAATCCATTAAGGAAGCGAGTTCACTATTAAATGGTGGACTTTATGAAAAGATTACTGGGAGAACGAAAATTACTGTCCATAAATCGTGCAGGTAAAAGTACACTCGTCCAACCAGTATTCGAGCTGCTGTGATGAAAAAAAAACCTGAGGCTTCCACTTCTTTTGTTCTGGGACGTTTAAAAGAAATCTTCGATTTCAAAAATGATTGTTTTTTTGTGGAAAACAAGCTACGGTTTACTCTTAATCTCCCTATCATCGCCGAAAACCTGTCCATCTTGTGTCTACTTCAGAAATAAGGGAAAACATACTTAAAAAATGTGATGAACGAGATTATAATTGAGGGCAAAGAGTCAAATGTAAGCTTCTTAATGTTGCAGACCTTGTCGCACCTGAAGCCCGTTATCACAAAAATTGTTATAGAGAATTTATAAAAATTACACCACATAAACATACTTAGAGTTTTTTTTACAAGTACAGAGTTGATTAGGAAATAAACTTCCCGCCACAGAGTGGGGATGGAAAATGGAAACTACAGAAAACAATGGAATATTGAAAAAAACACTGAAACCGGTTAAAACATCAAAGCCATTTTCCCCAGATGATATTTTGCATCAACTGTCTTGTGCTTGCAAACAAGGACGTGGAAGATATTGTGGGTGCAGGAAAGCCAACATAGTTTGTTCTGCAATGTGTGAGAATTGCAATGAGTTGACATGTTCAAACTCGCCGATTTCTTCCGAAGAATATAGATTAGATCCAGATACAAGTTCAATAGAATAAAGACTTATATATTGTGAATAGCATACTACATACTTTTCATTAAATTTCTATACTAAAAATTATGAACTATTTGTTATGAAGAGTAAGAATTTTAAAAGGAAAAAGATATATTTTTACTATATTTTAATGGTGGGTGGATGGTCTGTGATGCTGTTAAAGCTGTCACCTTGTGGTAAACAGCTACCGGTTTTGCCATTATGAGACACGGCAGATCCATAGGTGGTGGATAATGGAACGTAAGTCAAATAAAATGGATAGGGAATTCCTTGCCCCCGAATCAAAATTGGCATAAGCAATAGATGACTTCATATTTCGTATATTTTAATACGCCCGTAATCGCAGCTAAAAATTGCTGCATCCTCCCCTCTATTGTGCCAGCCCGCACGAGAATAAGCAAACCTTCACACCAATAAATTCACAATTGCATAATCTACAATTTTCATTTGAGGTTTTTTCCTATAATATATTATCCAAAAAACTTATACGCAAAAATATAAAGTTTTAAAAATTTTTTTTGTCGCGCATTTACATTCATTTATGAGAAATTTACTAGGTTTAACGTTAAAATGAAAAGGACTTTTATTGTAGCTCATATTATAACAAACACAACAACACAAAATTCAACTTGATCCGATTATTAGTATCGTAGATTTAGGGCTTTCCGCAGTTATTGTCGTTTTCATTCTTTGAGAGGGGGTAGGGGGTGAAGCTCCAGGGGGATTTTAGGGGACTTTTGTAAAAATGATCCTCTAGTAGTGGTTCATCGATGGGGAAAAATTCAGCCTTACGCTAATTTTTTTCCCATCAAAACCTTTATTGACTGGGCTACAAGCTACAGAGATTTTTTCATGTAAAAAGTGTGAAGAAAACCAGCTCCGCCATTGTTTGTAAAATAGTTCCACATGATATAGTGATATGTTTTTCACTCGACTTTATTATTTATGTCTTCCTTATTAACAATTTTATGCAAAAAATCGCTTATGCTTATAAAAATGAAACTATCAGAGTTAAAGAGATGGTGTTAATAGACTAATTGTAGAAAATGAAAAGACGAAGAAAATGAGAAGTGGGACGACTCGATCAGACCCTTAGTTTGAGAGGAAATCGGAAAAAACCGGCCAAAATGCAGTTTTTTCAAAAATTTTTAACTCGGTTATTTTTTGAGTTGTACCGTGAATCCTCCGGCCAGTATTACCTATTGATATAAACTTCATTTGTGCGAAGATCAGAAACTGTCCGATGCATAGTTTTTGATCTGTGGCCATTTGATTATGTTACTATGCAATTTTCCAGCAGACCTGAATGCGACAGGTAAAGTCCGATTTCAATTTACTAAACAGATTTTGAAAGTAGAATTCTGATAGTTCAAAACGTTCATCTTGGTTTTTCATAAAAACGCTGAGAAATATGTTAAAAATAAAGCTGAACATGACAAAAAACGGCCGAGCGCGTGAGAGTAGTTGAAGAGTGGGGGTTTACAATTATTATCTGACAACGTTTAGAAATTACTGCTCTACCCGTTAGACGTTAAAAAGAAAATGAGAAGTATGAACGATGATGTTTAAGCTAAGCTACGAATAATGAAGTAAAGAAGTACAACAAAATTTAATAAGTTTATTTGTTGGGAAATTGAATATTATTCAAAATCAAAAAAATTGAATTAATTTAGCCCTCTTGGAAGGTCTCGGTTGAGGTTCGTCCGTATCTGGATCGACGTATTGGGATGGCATATCACCATCGGGGATGGTGATGAATCGTCGACGTCTTAATTGTGGCCCACAAGCCATCCTCCATTTCGACATCGGACAGATCGTCGCCTTCTGGGATATCTAGGCCCCGCTGCAGTGCCTGATCACGGAAGAAATCATCCGCAAGAGGTGTTGTGGGGCTGCATCTCTGGTCATCATTTTGGGGATGAGGCCCTGTGGCGTGGATATCCACCCCCAGGAGAGGCGCACTTGATCTACACTTGAAGTCTACTTACATATAAAATACAAACCAACGCTGCGACTGGGATCAGACATTTTGTAGATTTTGAGTTCAAACGTCACTCACGTTATGGGCTTTTATCAACGTGATAAACTTGAAAAATTATAAACTTTGAAAGGATTAATCTCGGCAAATATTAGATCTACAGAGACAATTTTAGTATCATATTGTAGCAAATCAGTCTACTTTGAAAACGTATTTGAATATTTTTCTCATAATTTAGTACTTTAAGGTTATAATCCCCAAAATTTGAAAAAATAACGATTTTTTCGCGGTTTTATCGATTTTCGACAAAGTTGCGTTCGGCGCTCAAGGTCACAAACTTGGATTATTCATTAGGCCAACATCATAAACAAGTCTGCAAAAAATCAGAACTACCGGATTTGAAGCATACTACCCAATACTTTCAGGCGACAAAGTTACTGGATCAATCATATATAAAAATCAAGATGGATGCGCTGACAGTAAACGAGAATATCATCTTAAAGTTATAAAAAAGCTCGATATTTATTAATAACTGCAGAATGAAATAACAGTTTGCTTCTATTATTTTTATATAGAACTGAATTATTTAAATCGACTTGTTAATGTATAAAGAATGGCATTATTTCATGAAAACGAGAACTGAATATACTTTAATGATTTGACGTTTTGGCAGAATTATAATTTTCTCATAAGTGTTTGAAGTGTAACATCTCATTTCTCGAAATGTATGATTTTATTGTTACTAATTTTGTAGAAGTTATGAATATGTGTTACCGAAAGCAAGTAGAAGCGCGCGATTCAGTTCATCTGAGTATTTCATATTATAACCATTATTTATTGTGTGAGTATTAATGATTTCATAATCAAATATAATTTACATCTTCACTGTAATAGTTACAAAAATTTAATTAGCTGTTCAAGCCCAGCGAAAATTGTAGGTGCAGTTGGTAGGTACCTATGTATGGATGGTATATTTTGATAGATGGAAACTTGAATTCATTTACCCGACTCTTTGCTCCTTAGCAATGTTACATATTACATATCGTACACAAATATCATACGACTCGCTACATATATTTAATATAAGTTAAAGTGTCCTTCAATACTTACTTCATGGACATTTTGTGATGGTCGTTCACGTCTTTGGAAGCGACCAATACAAGTGTCAAAATACTTGATGGTTTATATGGAGCTTCCAGTGGTATAACTTCTACAAAAAATCTGCGGTATTCACCTCATAGTTTTCTTCAAATTTTACCTAGTACTGATAGAAAGTTGTTTGAGTCCTCTTACCTTCTGTCTTGAGTTATAAGATTCATTTCTTAGACCTTTGTTAGAGCATTGATCACGTCTTAAAGTCAATAAAAATTTTATTTGTTTTTAATATAATAATAAAATATTCAGAATACTCTGAATCTCTTGAATGTTAAATAACGCACAATTATCATTGTAAGTATCCAATGAGATGCCATCGGAAATTACTATTTTGCGTAATAATCAGCTATTTTTATTATGACAGAAAGATAAGAAATTTTCCTTTTGGATATCTTACTTCACATTCTGTATGAAATTGAATTTCTAGACTTCAATAACGTCGATATGAATATTTATTCAATTCACACATTCCGTATTTCCATGAATGAAGGTTGGAGAACTTAGAAGATGACGCTTGACCTCATTCATCAACAATACCTACTTAATTAATCAATGATAATTTTATTGTTTTGGCTTTTATTTGTCAGCTTGTTCTACTGTATATACCTACTTAGAACCTCTAATATTTTCTAACGAAGTAATCGTTATTTATCATTCATTGTATTGTATAGTACATTCTGAACATAAACTGTAGAAGATAATGTAGGTATTCAGCCTTTAAATTTTTTATTTATGACTTCAATATCTCGTTAAAAATCCGATTTCAAAGGTTGAAATAGTTTTGTCATCTCCCAATGTTGTAGAATGATGTAAAATTATGTCCACAGAATATTTAAGGAAAATATTCTTATAGTTCTACAGTGTGTTTATTATTAGGTTAGTATACCGTCTATTTTAACTCTTTACTAGAGTTACTTATTGGTATGAAATCTTCAAAAATGTATACTGTCGTAGAACACATTGTTCAAAAATATGTAACTGTTATAAGGTACCTAATGTTATTTCTTTAGATTTGCCTTTATCAGTAGGGTTATTGTGTAGTAATTGTAGGTAGGTATTCAAGATTCTGACATTAATTGTGACTCGCCCTGTAATCTATTATTAGCAGTAAATTGAAACAACAGTTTCCATCCCAGCTCTTTGAACCCTTCTGTTGTAATAATTCCCTACTTGTTTGTTTGACAGAGTATTTTATATTGAACGTTACAACGAGGGGTAGGTAAATGAGAGTGCACTGATGCTTGAAACAGTGAAAGTATTCAAGCTTTTCAGAGCTGATGTATGCGAATTTATTGGAATAGTTTGTTTACATCTAACAGCTCCTTTCAAATAGGTTCAGTTTTTTGTAGGAAAGGAAAGAACGCGTGTTTCATTCTTCTCTTAAGTATGTGTAAGGAGGTGATCTTCTTGAGATATGATGGTGAACTCCTGCAGCCAGGATGGTCGAGACCGAATAATTTATTCAAGAAATAATGTTCTGAGGATGAATACCGGCCAAGAATTCGCATGAGTTTGCAAGCAGGGACATGCCGTAAGGAAACCTCTGGGAAAAACACATGGGGGAGTCCGGGCGGTTTGAACCCGAGACCTATGATTGCTATAACAGTAATAACTATTGTATAAGACCTTTATGTCAAAAAAAGAACTTAAGTGTATTTGTTTGAAGAAATGATTCATTCCATTCGTTAATAAAGACATATTCAAAAAAAATTTAATTTGAATATATGTATGTTTGTATGATACCTAATCTTTCAGCAAACTAACTATTATATCGCTTGGATGATAGGAAAAAAAGTGCCTATTAATTAACAGTAGCAGTGGAATATGTACGTAGCTTAGACTACTTTCAAACATTGACTTAACTCTATATAACATAAGTTGCGGTTTTTAAAAAAACATTTATAGAAATAATAGTCACAACTCTATGTATAGCACACTAAAATAACTCATTTTGTCTTCACATGACTATGTGAAGATATGAAACATACAGTACCTGCGGCACATAATAGAAAAATAAAAGAATATAACTCTTCCAAAATTCCACCAACGTTCTACTTGTAGTAGAGACAATCCGCTAATTAGCTCGTAATTACTCCAAATTAGCTATTAAATAAGGTTTATCCAGAGCTTGCTTCTGTACTAACCTGAAGAATATTTCTGTTGTTGGCACAAGATAAGTGAAGGATACCCAAGATGTCTCACAACGTTGAGTTGTGATGAAATAAGTTTGCCGAAGTTCTCTGATTACTAGGTAGCTCAGATCCTGTGATGTTCAAATGTATACGTGCCAATATGACAACCTTTTCAATAACTGTTTTGGGTTTATGGAACTAACAACACTTTCACTATTTCTGGAGGACACTTTTCAGTTATCTACTATTTTTGTGTCCCTTATTGCCAGTTATGTGGCAACAGCATTTTCACCATTGAAAATTAACATGGCAGTAGCTGAAGATAATTAGCGTTTTTTGCTTAAACTTTTCCATAAATCTTTCTTTTATAGCTATTATCTTACAATATCTCATTTGCTCCAAGGTACTTATAGTACTGATGATAAATATTAATTTTTCCATTGAGCTCCCATTAATCCTTCAAGGTAGAATGTTATAATACTCGGCATTCTCTCTTGAAGGAGAATTCCATATCGAGTCTTATGAAACTAGATCCGTTGGAAGGTTGATTTCATTACTCATCAATTTTTCTCCGTCCGGCTAGGAGGCCATGGCATTGTGCCGTCATGCCACCCTATTGTTATGCCACTATATAAATATATATATATATATATATATATATATATATATATATATATATATATATATTATTATATATTCATATATATATATATATTATAATATATATAAATAAATATATATATATATATATATATATATATATATATATATATAAATACCGGGTGTCCACGGAAGGTGGCTCGCCCCTATAACTTTTTTGTTTTCGGAGATAAGAAAATGAAATTTAGAGGATCTGTTTAATGCATAACACTGCATTTTTTGACAAGTAACTCAACTTCATGCAACTTCCGGTTTCACCGGAAATGACATAAACTTTAGATTTTCAAATGGGACACTTGGTATATTTTAAGTTTTTTTGTCTCCAAATGACATTTAGAATACAACCATGTATCATTTGTTACTTTTTGTAACCTTTTTTTATTTTTTTTTCGAAATAAATTTTTATTCTAGAGGGCTACGGATGCGTTCAAATAACTAATATCGGTCCTAAAATGTTTGTTGAAATACAACTTTACTGTTTTCGAACGAAATGGTTCAGCTATGTGACTTTTAATTTCAAAACTATTATTACTATTTTTTTTCAAATGGCAACATGGTGGCTCGTCAGGTTAAAAAAAAAGATAATTTCAATACGATTAATTTGATACCGCACTCTAGGTATTAGGCTGAAAGAAAACTTTCAATAAAAACCTGAAATCCCATAACCTTGGAACTTTCTTCAAATGACGAATCTTATTGATATTAAAATAACATTTGAAATCATCGACTAGCCTGTGACCAACACAATTGAAACAAAATAAGTCCGGAGCCACGCCCACAAATCTACGTCCCAGGGCGGTAAACGCATCTATAGCCCTCTAGAATAAATATTTTTTTCGAAAAACCAAATGAAACAACAGTCAAAAAAAGTAACAAATGATACATGGTTGCATTTTAATTGTCATATGAAGACCAAAAAACAGAAAATATACCAGGTGTCCCATTTAAAAAACGAAAGTTTATGTCACTTCCGGTGAAACCGGAAGTTGCATGAAGTTGAGTTACTCATCAAAAAATGCAGTTTTATGCATTAAATAGATCTTCTAAATTTCATTTCATTATCTCCGTAAACAAAAAAGTTATAGGGGCGAGCCACCTTCCGTGGACACCCGGTATATAGGTATATATATACAAGTAAGAAATTAAACCTAAATGTTCATCAATTTAAATAATGTCAACAATAAAGGATCTGAAACAAGTGATATTTCATCCCATATTATGTATGTATACATTATTACTGACACTTAGATAATATCTGCAGATTGTTGGAATCTTTCTGTTAGTAGCAATTATTGCTGCTGATGAAGTTGTTATGAAAGTTATGAAACAATTTCTATCCAGATAGTATCTATATTTGTATCAATTTCACAATTATTCACTTCCTCTGAAATTTCAATCTATTTGACGGAGCTTCATTCACAACAAAGTTTCGAATTGTTTATGTTAGAGTTAATTGAGTTCAACAACTAATCTAAATTCATGATGTGAGCCAATAATGACAAAGTCCAATTATATTCTAGATCTAGAACACAAACGAATATAAGGCCAGAATTTCCCATTTGTTTTTATCCTCTAATTTTCCATTTTTATCAAATTAATATCATTTGAATAAAACATTGAATCATTCACTAATAAGGAAGAAACCCTATTCTTTTTTTGAATTTGAGCGGTATACGATAAAGGCGGCTCTGACTGAAAGTACGGAACGTCTTCAAGTTTATTTTAGGCTTAATTAGTACATAGGACTATGATTAAAAAAAGTAAGATTTTATTGAAACATACATAATATATATATATATATATATATATATATATATATATATATATATATATATATATATATATATATATATATATATATCACATTCAACTTTTTTTTTTTAAATACGGACCTGCATTTTTCATTCCAAATTTCAAAAACCCGTTTTTTCTGATTTCAACGATGTATCACATGTCCATATTCGTTCGTAGTTTTTTGGCACTTTTTTTCATTTTATCATAGGTATAATCATAGAGCAAAGATAAACAATTGCTTATAAAAGCGTATGATCCGTAATACATGTCGTGTCAAAGTAAGTTTAAACCAACATGGTAGCGTTTTCCAATGGTGATAAAAAAGATTTATTTTTTGTTATGCCAAAGCATTTCGAAGTGCTGAAAGAACCCTTCATATGTATCAAAATTTGTACCCCGAAAGGCGCTTACCGAATAGAATAATTTTTACAAGGCTAGAGCGAAATTTGCCACTATACGGATCATTTAATGATCCTTCAGAATGGGGAACAACTGTAACGGCAGAGAATGGAAAAGATGAAGCGAATGCATGAGGTATGTATCATCCACTTTGAATTTTGGCAAAAGTAATTTTAAAAAATGAGGATGTTTTGAGGTTTATTACATAACTTAAATTTAATTAAATGGTAAAAGGTTTGAATGTTTACAAACTTAATAAACAGTTTCTTTCATTACACGCTGCAACAGTCTGTTTATGTTATTAAAATAGGCAATTGTTTTTTTGGTTGTCTAAGCCACCTCTGATGTTCTAATTTTTTTAAAACTCAATACAACTTAAATTTTGGCTTTTTATTATTAAAACGCGATCAAATATGAACATGTGATACATCGTTAAAATCAGAAAAAAAAGTTTTTTTGAGAAATGGAATGAAAAATACAGGTCCATATTTAAAAAAAGTAACTTGATGGTAATATCTCGAAAACTAGACCAACCAAATTTCCTTAAAAATACCAAATTGAAGAACGTCTAAAATACATAAATTTTCCCCCTCAACAATTTTTTGTAAAAATTATAATTTTTGAGATATTCGATCAAATAATTTTGAGCAATTTTTCGAAAAACCCCCGTAGCTCGAGATAGAATTTTTATTTTTCACATATGAAACTAGATTTTCAATGTCCTCCAAAAACTGCACATTTTGTCTAATTTGACCAACCTTGTAGTTCTTATAATTATCGAGATATCAATAGTGGCCCATAGCAAATATATATATATATATATATATATATATATATATTTATGTATGTTTCAGTAAAATCTTACTTTTTTTAATCATAGTCCTACATACTAAGTATACATATATTTGTATTTATTTAATATTCCACAATGTTATGTTTTTGTTGAAATTTTTTTGCAATTGGTGTTGAATAGAAGAGCTTCGCCCTTAGATAATTCGAATATGCATTTTATGTTGCATCTAATAATGATTTTCGATGCACCATGCAGGAATGGAAATTAAATAAAAGTATATAGCTAAATATTACAATATTTTTCATGATTTTCTATTGAAAATACCACACTACAAAATAACGACGTAGGAATTTACAAAGGAAATTTGCAATCGAGGTCTATCCGCTGAAGGGGAGTCAGTGCAGTCGAAATTGCAGAGAACTCACGAACCCTTTTAAGATGAGGGGCATTTGATGTATCGCTTCGCCACCAGAGATGGACTTCTGGCTTATCCCAGTTTTATCTATGTACCACTTAAATATATCAATAAACCGATATATTGGATGGATATAAGCACTCCTTTTGAAATTGAGGTCTTATCTCTTCACGTTCGTTTATAAATAAGGAGAGTTCTGCAATATCCTCAACCAAGCAAGTTAGTCGAGTATGTTAAGTACGCTGGCTAGTATTTGGGAGGTCTCGGGTTCAAACCCCGGGGCCGACTGGTCTGCCATGAGTTTTTTTCAGAGGTTTCCTCATGGTAATGTTAGTCACTGCTGCAAACTTATAAGGCGAATGCTGGGCCAGTATTAATCTTCTGAACCCTACCCACACTTCGTATGTTCCATAAATATCCCGTCTCACCTATCCTTAATGCACTTGTACATACAAGTGTTTCCTCTGATCTGGCTGAAGGAGTTAATCCCAAACACAAGCTGCCCGCCTCCCTGACACATACTTCAGGTAGGAATGAAACACGTGTGTGTTTCCTCTTTTTCCAATATCCTTAAATTATTGCCCGTTCGAGTTAATAGTTAATAGCAGAGTTACGACGACACTTCCTTCAGATCTAAGTTGAGCGGTTTTACCGCCTTAACTCGGCCGCTAGAGCTTTTCATGAATTTTTTCTTTTAAGTTGTCGTAGATGTACATGTCGAGTATTGGAAATTGGAACTTATCGTCCGATTCATTAGAGAAATAAAATGATTAACATACAATTTTTTCAAAATATGTTAACATACTGAAGGCTTCTCAGAAATACGTACCTTTTTTTTAATTGCAAGAGTTGTTTAGTATATTTCACTCGAATTAGATAAGGCATACGCCTTCATTCAGGTAATGGTGAATTGATATCGCGATAATTATTGAAAAATTGAAGTTGCTGCTAAAACAGTATATTCAAAAGTAGGGAACATAACTTGAAACTAAGCTATTCATACACTCATTTCTATAAAATTGTAAGAATGTTTTTAATCAATTGGATTTTTTCATAAAGTATTACTTACTGTGCTAGTTCGTTCCTGTTCGGCTATAGTAAAGGATTTCGGCGTTGCGTCGCTTGTGTCAGTCGAGCAGGAATGGATTGGGTTGAATTAAAGGTTTGCCTCAAATTTTACTATGGATGTACTCATGCAGCATAATAATATTGGCAGCAATAATCATAATATGATAGAACTTTTGGACCATTTTGACTTTATGTATGCCAATTTTGCCATTTTGAATCTAATGCAGTTTTTTATATTCTGGATAAATTTCTGTTTCATTTAGTTAGATCATGTTCCCACTATTGATCAGGGTGATCATTTATTGTTAGATGAGACTACAAAATTCAGAGTAATAATCTAGAAATTAGAAATTAGATGTTATCTTTTAAGGTATTGTGTTTTAACTTTGTTATGCGTGTATTTCCACAGTGCTTTGTAATTCTTTCTATCGATGCGGGATGTTCAATATTTTATGAGTGATTCAGGATGTTGTAGATGCTGATGTCCTTGATTACTATGACAATATTTTAAGCCTGATCCTTTCTTAGAGCAACGTAATAGCAACTCAAATACCATAGCTACAACTTGTTGTTCCATGGTCGTAAGACTTCGTAAGAAAATGTTGACTATGGTCTATATCAGGGGTCTCCAACCTTTTTTCACCTAAGAGCACATTCTAGCATGCCGCTTAGGGGGCGGGCACCATTTAAAATTTAAATTTTCAAGGTGAATTAAAGTTGAAGATTTTTAATGAAACACAAAATGTAAAGGCATCTGTTCTAGTCTACAAAATAGACCATGGGTGGCGGGCACACGTAAAACGTGAGACGGGCGCCAAGGCGCCTGCAGGCACATGGTTGGGGACCACTGGCCTAGATGTTTGATGGTGATGTTGGTCATTGTATTCCAGGATTTGATGCCCTTGAAATTTATGCGGTTTGTTTCCTGCTTCTTCTGCTAGTGGGCTTTGTGTTTTAAACATGACGTGTCAAATTTCCTGAAATTTTTTTCTTGAATTGCCAAGAACTTCTTCAATTAAGTGATATATTTGGAATGATTCTTGTATTGTTATTGCTCGTTTTCACGAGTAATAGCTCATTTAGGATCTTATCACGACTTTACTGATGTTTTCCAGTATTCGTCAAGCTGTGAATCAAATGATATCGCTGTCCCGATTCAAATAGATATAACATCGTTATCCCTGGCTATGGTCGATTATTAATTGAATATGACAATGGTCTGTACAAATCCTCTTATAATATATATATATATATATATATATATAGTATTGACGCAGAAATATTTTCTAAATTATATTGAAGTATAAATTTATAAGTGAATAATTTTTCAGGAATTCCGTTTCAAAAAGGAAATAACTCAGTATAGAACATTTCACGAAATATACTTTCATATTCATCGCAAATGGTTTAGAGATACCAAGTTTGCTTGTAGATTATTCCACTTATCCATATTCTTATTTTAATAAATTATTGTAAAGAATCTCTCAGAATCCCCAGTGTTTATCCTTACTCAGAACTTAAAAACACATGGCCCTTCTTTAGGGCCATTAGAAATATAGGGACGAGTGAGGGTGAATACGTGTTTCCAAAAATACCACTAAATACTAGACAATAAAATTTCAGTAGTAACATTTAGAACGTCGTGAAGAACAGCCAAAGTATATACATTTAGTACATCAGTTCAGTTGTACGGACTTAATATTAATTATTCATGATAAATCAATGTGTAGCAACTGAATAAAAGGTACTTAAGACAGAATCTCTTGGTATTCAGAAAAGAAGATTGATACTATGAAAATCAAACGTACCTAATACAGAATCTCTCAGAATGCAACTGGAGATTTAAAAAACAAGATTGATAACAATTTCCACATATATTTGTTAATACTGCATGACGCATGTTTCGAATTAGTACCTAGTTCTTTTTTTTTTGAAATGCTAATTGTTTTTAGAACGTTATCACAAAGTATTAAAATTTGGTTGAATTTTCCAACCACCGCCATTTATACGTGGATATTTCTCGTTTTTTTCGTGGTTTTTGAAAATCTGTAGAACTCCATAGCTTCTACAGATTGAGTTAGAGAGTTGAAGTTTGGTACATATATTGAGTTTATGTTGACTTAAGATCCTTTTTTTGTTTTCAACTCTTTTTCTTAACCGCGCTGCATTTCGTGGTGACTATTCCGTTCAAATTGCATCTCGATCGGTAAGCGATGCACTTCGCGAATTTTTTTCAACGATAGAGATTTTGTAATTTGGTGTGTGGATTGAATTGATGTTGAGATGCGTTCCTTTGTTGGTTTCAATTCTTTTCCTCACCCTAGATGCAATTCGCGATTTTTTTTTCGAAAATAAATCATTTTCTACCTCTTAATTAAATTTGCTGTAAGAGTGATTTCAAAATATAATTCAATCCGTTAGAATCACATCTCGACGCGATGCATTTCGCGCGAAAAATACGACCTTAGTGAGCTCTGCTGCTCACAAGGATATTCATTATTCTTAATATGTTTTCAAATATTACTACTAGGTGAGAAACATTGTGTATGACATATGTGCGAGGTTTTGTGATGAATCGATAAACAATGTTTATTTAATGCTATGCTGTTAAGTATGGAATTAATGGATATTTTGAATGAGTCGAACCATCTATGAATCCTAGTAAAACAGAAAATTATATTAACATATCTATACCTATAGAGCAAACATTAACTCAACCGAGCTAGTTAGCGAATTACTTAAATACGGTGACTAGTATTCCGGGTTCAAAACCTGGGGTCAACTGGTGTGCCATGAGTTTTTCTCAAAGGTTTTCCATGGCGTAAAGTAATTCACTGCTTGAAAACTTACAAGGCATATGCTGGGCCAGCATTTATCCTATAAACCTCACCCACACTTTCCCTATTTCATAAATATGCTATCAATAATGAACTTGTAAATACAAGTGTATCCCCTGATCTGGCTAAAGTAGTTCATCCCCTAAACTCAAAGCCCCCCCCTTACATACACTTGAAAGAGGAATGAAACAAGTGCAATTTGCCAAAATAACATTAACTCAAAACATGGTTACGGATACCATATTCTAAATCATCCAATGTACTTATAGTCCAAGATCCCAGAGCCGCCAGACGCCACTTATTTTCACAACAATAATATGTATAGGATGAAATAGTGTTCACATTTACTTTCAATGTATGGATACCTGCAAGTTGTGCCGACGGCTAATTTCCAGGTATCAGGTGCTAAAGATGGAAAAAAACTCAACTCACTTTTCTCATTTTCTCAGCCTTGATTTTTATATATGATACTTAGGGAACTATTTCAATACCTTATGCAAGCAGCCAAACCGATCGTATGGGCCAAACATCCCGCCAGACTATATATGTATATATATATATATATATATTTATATATATATATATATATATATATATATATATGAAACAAGCAAAATTATCGGTCTAGCCCGCATATGTCGAAGCAGCCGTTGACACTTGTTTCGGACTCTTTGGTCCTCATCAGAACGGCGTATCCAATTATGCGATGTAAAACCTGGATATGAAAACATCAACAACAAGCAGAATCCCTTGCCTCGGAAGACAATCATACATTTGTGGTACATTGTTCGAACTCTCCAGTTTGGGAGATTTGATCAAACTCTGACCACGGAGGCGATTAATGCCTCAAATCTCCCAAACCGGAGAGTTCGAACAATGTACCACAAATGTGTGACTGTCTTCCGAGGCAAGGGTTTCTGCTAGTTGTTGCTGTTTTCATATCCAGGTTTTACATCGCATACTTGGCTACGCCGTTCTGATGAGGACCAAAGAGTCCGAAACACGTGTCAACGGCTGCTTCGACATATGCGGGCTAGACCGATTATTTTGCTTGTTTCATATATATATATATATATATATATATATATATATATATATATATATATATATATATATATATATCTATATATATATATATATATATATATATATATATATATATATATATATATATATATATATATATATATATATATATATATATATATATAGGAATATATAAATAGAATCGTGATGAATAGAAACAAACAAATGTACACTCCATAGTTAATTTATCGGAAAATATTATTCCCAAATCCCTTTCATATCCAATAGCTCCTAAACGATTTCCTCTCAACTACGTATCCGATTCCACACAAATCAAACAACAGTTCCACCCCCTTAACCGCTCAATTTTACCATCTTACCGAATTCCGCCCCTGTATCAACATCTTCGCTAGCGAGGGTGTAGTAATATTGATTTCTTATGACATCATGGGGTTGCCAGGAAACCCAAAGCGCCGGCGCTTTGCCCCCCTGCGAGATCGACCCCTGGGCTTGCATTGCAGCCGACTAAATTCCGGGAAAACACCCTGAGATGAAGCCGTGTTTAGTGCTGGAAAAACCGGGAATGTGCCACATGTAAATCGGAGACTAGTGGTCGAAATGGGCACTGTGTTGAGTTTTTCTCCTCGGGAGAGGCGCCCGGTGTATACTACGGGATCAAATGCCGATTTCACCCTCAACAATTTCTCGTACGAACAGTTGAATAACGTCAAAAATCGTGAGAATAAACCAAACATAAATTTGACCAATTCGAATAACCATAACTTGAATTGCAACAACATAAACAATTGTAACAATGACAACGCTAGGATCATCTCAGAGAAGAACGCGTTGGAGAAGAACCTCAAGAAACATTCGTTGTTTATTAACGCATTATCTTGGAAAAGATTTTCAACGGCAAATAATAACAAAAAGAAATTAGATAACAAAAACAAAAATGTAACTGTATTCAGACAACCTCTATCCGACAATATACATCCGGTAATTGACAAGAATAAAAATATTCAGCAACAAAAACAAAGTTCGTACTACTCCACCTCTAAATCATCATCAGCCTTAGCTCTTGACATTGTCAGAGTGAATAATCAGAATAACAACACGAATCATCATGTGAACTGTGATAAGTTGTCCAACAAGCAAAGCTTACTTAGTCAACATTCACTTAATTCGCAAAACCAAGTTGTACCGGTTGCTGCTCCGAAAAAGACCGTCATCCAAGCCTCAACCTCCGAGCTGTTAAAATGTTTGGGTATGTTTCTTCATTCCAAATGCTTCAAGCTGAGAGATTTTGAGGCAGGAGATGCCGTGATGTGGCTGAGGACTGTAGATAGAAGCCTTCTTCTTCAGGGTTGGCAGGTTGGTGAATTTTTTATAAGATAAGGGAATGTTTATTTGTACGACTTTGGCAAATTACTACTTTGGGAACATCCGGTTATTGTAAGCACCATGGAAAATTGTTTCCCTCGCTACTGTTGGCTTTTTTATGACAGGATGCGTCGAATAAAAGAGAGGGAAGAATATTGGAGGTATTGACCGAGTAGATTCAGGTGTGTTTTGATGCGGCTGGGGTTTGACCCCGATTTGGCCATGTAGTCTGAAAGGTCACACAAAAGTATATTATAGTATATACGGGCAGATTAGTAATTTTTCTAAAGATTGATGACAGAAGCTATACCAAATTGACATTTTATGAACTATTAGAGGTCTCTAGAATATATTAGAGAAAAATATATTCTATGTTTTGAATAGGTAACTGTTAGAGATTATTTATATATCAGGATGTGTATACTAGTTCCACTCAAGAACCTGAGAACTCCTGATAAGCTAAACAGTGATAATCAGCACATTGATTACATATTCATCGTTACCTTTATCATGCGCAGGTTGAGGAGTTTACGATTTAACATAAAAAATATTTCTATGAAATTTTATGAATTATATTGGTGTCTATTTTCTTCTCTTTGAAAACACTATGAATCCAGTGAAACTTAAATTATTATATTATTTTACATAGTCTTTCTCAAAACTATATTTTTCATATTATCAAAACCTTTTCTTTATTTTATTGTATATGTATTACTTTCCTTTCATTTCACTGTTTATACATTTCATGGTAGGAGTAAAAATGGTATGTATGAAGTGAAATATTTTAATGTCAATCAATGAGGAAATATTGATAAAAAATTTGATTACCAATTTAAGTTAATGCGGCAAACATAATATGAACTGAAAGTTACAATCAAAACACGTACATATATCCAAACTCCTATATGTAAGTATATATGCATATATGTATATATAAATGATTATATAGATATATATATATATATATATATATATATATATATATATATATATATATATATATATATATATATATATATATATATATATATATATATATATATATATATATATATATATATATATATATATATATATATATATATATATGTATATATACAGTGATGGGCAAATGTGTGGAACCAAGTGAATATCTCTGGAATTATTAGAGATATCAAAATGAAATTTGGAAGGTGGGTACTACAGTAGATTGCCTATTTGTTTTCATATTTTTTAACAATTTTGAACTTCCGGTTTTACCGGAAGTAATGTCGATTTTAAAATTTGCAATGGAACACCCTGTATATTATTTTAGTTTCTGATGAAACATTTTATTACGAATACAAAAATATCAGGTTCGATATTTTTTATTTCAATACCTACCGAGATATTAACAGAAAAGTTACTAAGGAAAGGAAAAATTTGATGGTAGCTAGTAGTCCATGAAATTCATTGTGTATTCCTTTCCTTAGTAATTTTTCTGTTGATATCTCGGTAGGTATTGAAATAAAAAATATCGAACCCGATATTTTTGTATTCGTAATAAAATGCTTCTTTAGAAACTAAAATAATATACAGGGTGTTCCATTGCAAATTTTAAAATCGACATTACTTCCGGTAAAACCGAAAGTTCAAAATTGTTAAAAAATATGAAAACAAATAGGCAATCTACTGTAGTATCCACCTTCCAAATTTCATTTTGATATCTCTAATAATTCCAGAGATATTTACTTGGTTCCACACATTTGCCCATCACTGTATATATATATATATATATATATATATATATATATATATATATATATATATATATATATATATATATATATATATATATATATATATATATATATATATATAAATATACCGTGAGTCTTAGGACCCAGGGTCCAAATAGAAATGATAGCAAGTGACCCCAACAATACCCCAAAAAATGTTGGTGCTTCATACAACCTGTATATATATATTTCACGTATTTATCTATCACTAGCAATAACAGCCTATGGATTTTTAAAAAACGATTTTATTGATATGTTAACGATTCGTCACTAAATTTGTGACTCTTAAAAACCTTCCAAAACATGAAATCTTACGAAATTTTCTTTCATAAGTTTGATCTTCATAATATTTCTTTTCCAATAAAAGTATTCTAAGTATATTACTGCTTATGACAGTTTGGAAACTAGATTTATTTCAAATTAAAACGAACAAATATCAATCAATAGAACAACTGAAAGAATTAGTATATAACGAAGAAATAATTCAAAAATAAATTAGGGTGCAATGAAATTTTAATTTTAATTTTTATAGTTTACTCCTCTTTTAGTATGATTACATACAAATTTCACAAAAGTTACGTAATTTTGTATGATTTATTTATCATTTAGTAATATTATTAGTTCGTTTGTTTGAAAAATAAATCTTGTTTCTAACTGTTATAAGTAATAATTTACTTGTTTTGTAATGCAGTTTTAACATATTCAAAAGTCATATTCGGGTAAGTATTCGAAAAATATCACACAAAATCTTTTAAAAAAACATAAATCATTAGAATATACTTTTTCAACGTCCGAGTTTTTCTCCAGATTATTTCTTTCAAAATCCACATGTCAAAAATAATTGGATTTTCAATGAAAAATATAAAGATTATATATCTTCCTATAACTCCAACATGTAATGTAGAGGTAAAATTTTTTATTGGTATATTTTGAGAACGACTTGACCTGTGGGTAATCCGATGGAAAACCCGGACAGTAGTGAAGCGAATTGGTAAATTGGGTGGAAGAGTTCCATAAAATGCATAATGGGCCGTAAATTTTTCATTTGAATGAACTATTGATTTCCAATATTGTGATATTTATATTATAAAATGTGCTATTATTGAATGATACTGTGTTCTTTTTCATGCACTGTCAGTATGTACCTCGAAACCATTCACTTAAGCCTATATTTGTGCATACCACATATCTATATGGCAACCAGTGGCGGAACAAAGAAGGCCCT
Organism: Cynegetis impunctata; assembly: GCA_030704885.1. Taxonomy (NCBI): domain Eukaryota; kingdom Metazoa; phylum Arthropoda; class Insecta; order Coleoptera; family Coccinellidae; genus Cynegetis; species Cynegetis impunctata. Next base: position 1,506,851 of record JARQZK010001448.1, on the reverse strand, counting down.
TTCAAACTTTTTAAATGACAACATGTATCAAAGTAATTTGAATTGAAACGACTATTTTATTCTCTATTCAGCTATTTTTAGTAGCTGTGCGATCCAATGGCGACACGAGAGGGAGTAGCTGCAAAATTGTGAAATGAAATTTTATAACGGTTTTGGAATATTCCATTATAGTTTATTCAACAAAATAATAGTTATTTATGTACCAAGTGCGTTATATAGATCCTAACGCCCGTAGTAACTCACGTGGTGCATACAAGATTTTATTTTTCACGAAAAATCATTTTATTATAATGAAAAATCGATTTTAAAATCGGTTCATTGCTCCTATACTTTCCATTTTCCTTCTCATAGTAGGCATGTCATTTGTTGATATTTTGACGTTTGTGAATATTTTTGTCATCATATTTAGTGAATGTTATTGTTGCTTTCTTTGTGTAGTCTTATAGAAATAATGGAAATGAAAATGAATTTACCCATGAATATCATAGAAAATGCAGCCAAAGCTGCGAATAATTCATTGCCGGAGAAATCTAGAGCCGTATACGACAAGGATGATGAAGTATTTAATCAATAGAAGTTGCTTCATTTCTCCTCGTACAATTAGCGGGCCCTAGGGCATAATGAGTGTATTTATAGCAACCGTATCTAAGGTAAAATCAACAAATAATATACAAGTGAAAAATAAAATTTGTTTTGTATCCAAGACGTCACACATTGGGAAACTTGAGATTAAAATTACAGCAGGTGTTGTTGTGTTCTCGATATTATATATATTAGAAATATTACACACATACACAGGTCATCTGAATTATTCGCGATGAATCTCAGGTCAGGTTTTGATGGATGCATTAGATACAGTTTTTAGGTGCCCCTTCTTGGGCCGCTAAATAATACAACACAAATAAAAATAGGTTTCGAAGTAAATATCTTGTGAGACATCTAGTTGCCACGGAGCAGTGTCATGTAAATCCAAAGATAAAAAATTGAAATAAATCTTGACTTGTTCACGGATTTTTTGGAAGTTCAGTATCGCTTTTACATTTTTTTCTCGCTTGTTATTCGCACAGTGTGTGTATATATATATATATATATATATATATATATATATATATATATATATATATATATGTATATATATATATATATATATATATATATATATATATATATATATATATATATATATATATATATATATATATATATATATATATATATAGTATAAGGTTAGTTGACTGACTAATTTAGATACCAATATTAATATTTGGGATTGCAGTCTGAGTTAAATAAGTTTACACTTTATTCCTCTATCTCAAGCTTTCTGGATTTATTAATCCCTTCTTCAGGAGATGCTACAAAAAATGAGTTGGTGAAACAAAAATGTCTTGGCTTACAAAGGAGTTACTCACGAATTTGTGGTTACATTTAAAGATGTTAATTTAATCATTTAATGAAACTTTAACGAACTGATGAAAATGATTAAATTAACATCTTTAAATGTAACCACAAATTCGTGAGTAACTCCTTTGTAAGCCAAAACATTTTTGTTTCACCAACTCATTTTTTGTAGCATCTCCTGAAGAAGGGATTAATAAATCCAGAAAGCTTGAGATAGAGGAATAAAGTGTACACTTATTTCACTCAGACTGCAATCCCAAATATTAATATTGGTATATATATATATATATATATATATATATATATATATATATATATATATATATATATATATATATATATATATATATATATATATATATATATATATATATATATATATATATATATATATATATATATATATATATATATATATATATATATATATATATATATATATATATATATATATATATATATATATATATATATATATATATATATATATAAAGATATTTAAAACGTTTTTACAAAAATGTAAATACGAAATGCAAATATTTAGTTATTGTTCTATTAGAAATACAAGTACAGAATAGTTTCAAAAAAATTATTCAATATAAATAGGTTCCTTTATTTAAATGAAATACCTTTTAGTTTGTGAACTTTAGTTAGTCATTTATCGCACTGATTTAACACTGGTATTTGTTCATTTCATATATTTACATATACAAAAGAAGAAAACTCAACAAAATCAAACTCACAACAAAAGAATTACAACGGTCAAGTCACGTAAAGCCAGTGAATGACAGTTCGATTTACAATATTTGTGTGTTGGCAGCATGTTGGTAGTTGGCAATGATGGTATTGATGTTAACAATACAGATGCGTGCATTCCTGAATAAGTTAATTTTCTTGAAATCGAATGCTATGAAATAATTAAGTGAAAAAAAAAAGAAATGCATTTTCCACCTCACAATTGAAAATATGTGTATAGAAGCATTACATATATATATATATATATATATATATATATATATATATATATATATATATATATATATATATATATAATCTCTTGATAATTATTAGCAATAACAGGCTGGTTGAATTTTAAAAAACTCGATTTTATTAAAAAGTTGACCTTTCACTACGACATTTGTAGTTTTTCAAATTTTTTGAAAAAATTGAAATTTCTTTGACATTTATTGATTTGAAAAAATTGAATAGACAAGACTTCTTTATCTTGCTAAAATTTTTTTCGGATGTGGCTGTTCTTTGTTATTTATTATATGCTATTCAGTCTAATATTAACATTCAAAATTGTTATCATTAGATGGTAAGGGAAACCACAGAAACCTTTACCTACGTAATGTTCGAAAATAATAATAATAGGGTACTATTTATCTAACAACAAAGAAGTTAGTCATGGGAAAACATTAAAGAAGTGGAGCAGAATTGTCGGTATAGCACGCTTATATGGAAGCAGCCGTTGACACGTGTTTCGGACTCTTTGGTCCTCATCAGAACGGCGTAGCCAAGCATTGGATTGAAAATTTGAAGATGAAAATAGTACAACAAAAAAAATCCTCTGATACGGAAGAGATTAAAAATAGATCACAGGCAACAACAATTCGAATAAATAATTATATATATATATATATATATATATATATATATATATATATATATATATATATATATATATATATATATATATATATATATATATATATATATATATATATATATATATATATATATATATATATATATATATATATATATGTCTGTTAAGAAAGATTTCCGCGGTCGGAAGTATGTGAGAAACTTGGTTTTCGGGTTGAACCGCGTGAAAGATTAAAAAAATCTCAGAATCAAAAAGAGAATCAAACAGTTCAATTAGGAAAAGGTCACTTAACTCCTGTTGAATTCATGAAGACAAACAGCATAACCTCCTGTTTAATGGATTATAAACAGAAACAAACACTTTATGTAATCATTCAGATGTGTGTGAACGATTGTTAGATTCGATAACATTCATTAATTTGCCATTCGTCCAAGCGTTACTCGACGAAAATTGCTTCAAATTATCAATACAAATTTCCATAATTTTGTTGACTCATCCGTGACGATCTTGCGGCGAGAATATTTTCCATATATATGCATATGTCTCCTATCTGAAAATATCATGAGGGCATACCCATGAGATCTCAACTAATACTTTATTTCAGTTGGATGGCTTTCAGCTTATCCCTTGTATTTGCTGTGAATAAATAACATTTCTGAGTTCTTTCATTCCCTGCTTGAAGTCATCGCAACGTATCCGATTTTCACTATTTTCACAGTATATTAGATGAATTTGCTCATTTTAAGGTATTTTGAGTTACCTAACTTTCACTATTTATTCAAACGTTTTCGGAAAATTAGTAAAAATTTGTAACCAGATATAATATGAAAATTTTTTCTTCAATACTATCGCCCTCATTCTTTCACATTCACACTAAGATGCTAAGTAAAAAGGAAGAATGGAAGAGGGAGTCCACCACCCAAACTACCAAAGAAAATACCATAAAATGGTACACAGATGGTTCAAAAACCACGACAGGAGGTCGCGCTGAAGTATATGGGACAAGCACCAAGTGCGTGCTGTCGTTAGGCTCCTATTCGAGTGTCTTTCAGGCAGAAATACTGGCAATCGAAAGATGTGTAGATATGAACCTAGAAAGAAACTATTAGAAATGAAACATAGCGATCCATTCAGATGGCTAAAATATCAAGGTCTCTTTTGTCTGGGTTCCCGGTCACACAAAGGAACACGAACGCAATTTACTGGCCTAGAACCTTTCTGTGGTATAGGAAAATGTACCTATAAGCAAAAGTTTCGAGAAAACATTTAAAGTGAAAGAGAAACACTGGCAGAATTTTCCAGGGCTACAAAAACTTACTTCGGAACTTGGATCTCAGTTAGAATAAATAACACCTTCTCACTGGCTTCTCTACAGGAAACTGTTGCCTCAGGAAACATCTGATGAGAATAGGTTTATCAGAAACTGACGAGTGTATTTTCTCTGGGGGGAGGAGGAAACCTCACCTGGTTACAGAATGCCTCTCCATGGCAAGGAAACTTAGAGGAGTGAGGATGTAACCTGCTTCAAGCCTTCCCAGATTTGGAGTTTATTAGCATTCTGGAGCTAAAAGGCTAGCTCTAGACGACGCAGTAGTGAGTACAGCTCTAATGGGGGGGCACAGAGTAGACCTTGAGATCGATTTGCAGTGACCCATATCAAATAAATAATAAATAAATGAATCTTTCATTCAGAAACAGAAATGAACATTTATTATATAGGTCCTAAATTAAATTCGAATCATAGAATAAAACATAGTTACGACAGTTCAAAAGGAAATGCTAAAAATTGTCTTAATTTACCACCACAGCAGATATATATCATTTTTCAATATGATATAAACGTTTCCATTGAGTAGAGACATCGTTATTTGCCATGTTATTAACAAACAAAATCAAGTTCAAAAATTCTCATAACTAGTCACGTTTTCATAACTTGATAGATACAAACTCTTTCATATTTGCTCTCCATAATCCGTATAAATCAAGATTAACTGACAATTTTCCATAATTGCAGCATAAATAAAAATATTTCAGCTCGTTAAATCTAGTGGATACTTGGAAAGTATTCAATAAAAAACAAATTAATTTGATCATGAAATTATTTCGATCTTTTAATGATTTATTGAAGAGAAGGAAAAAATTATGGAAATTCAGAAAATCTGCTAGTACCTATGAATTTTTAAATTTATTCAAAAATTTTCAACTATCCCATATAAATAAATTATTAATTATGCAAAGCTTAGTTGAATGAAGACTTTTAAACCCATTGGCCAAAAAAATTATATATATATATATATATATATATATATATATATATATATATATATATATATATATATATATATACTATATACACACACAACAAAAATTGAAAATCGTGGTCCTGGAGGTCATAAATGGATTTAAAAACCATTGACTCTCGATGTAGTGAAAATGTCCATTATTTTTGGGAAAACTAGGACTTAAACTCGTCATTTTCACTGTTCCTATCAATCTCTTGAATGTTGAATGAATGAGTGGAAATATTTTAACATTCATTCATTTATTGAGAACCATTATTAAAATTGATAAATTGAAAAGATAGTTTCTGTGCGATCAATGAACACATTCGAAGCAAAATTGTTATTGACAAAGTAGGTTAAATAGATAGTTTCTACTCGCCAAATTTAAAAAATCATGAATATTGAAAATGTATGAAAGTAGTTTCTTTCCTTCAAACAAACCTATATACAACTTCATAGAATTAAGTAATTTTTTATCTCTTAAAGCTGAACAAAAGCTACAGAATCCGTTATTATGGATTTAAATAATTAACCCACAAACCTGTTTATTCACAAATGAATTCTTTGTTTTCCAAATCTATTTTCCAAGAAGCAAACTGTTTTTAAAGCAGGTTGATGCTATATTGACTCTTTATACTCCAATAGTAAAATCGAGAGTAAAATATACTAAACTCTTAGAAGAACAACAATTGTAAATCAAATCTGTACAGATATGTGGACATTAAACCCGTAAGGATCTAGTAACGCACGTGGTGCATACAAGATTTTATTTTTCACGAAAAAATTATTTTATTATAATGAAAAATCGATTTTAAAATCGGTTCATTGCTACTATACTTTCCATTTTCCTTCTCATAGTAGGAATGTCATTTGTTGATATTTTGATGTTTGTGAATATTTTTGCCATCATATTTAGTGAATGTCATTGCTGCTTTCTTTGTGTAGTCTCATAGAATTTACCCAAGAATATCATAGAAAATGCAGCCAAAGCTGCGAATAATTCATTGCCGGAGAAATCCAGAGTCGTATACGACAAGGATTATGAATTATTTAATTATTGCTTCATTTCTCCTCGTACGATCAGCGGGCGTTATGATCCATTATGCCCGGTCATTACGCCCTAGGGCATAATGAATGTATTTATAGCATCCGTATCTAAGGTAGAATCAATAAATAATATACAAGTGAAAAATAAAAAAATTATTATCAATATCGAAATATTTTTCAGTGCTTAATTGATTAATTTGAATGTACTGACGTCACAAGTAAATCAATAACACTTGAATTATTCCATGTCACGTGTTTGAAATTGAAAACCTTTAATATTCGGACGTCATCAATATAAACGTATTTGCACAAAACGTCAACCAAACCAATGTCACCTGCGAAAATTATGAAACGTGTAAAACAAACAAGCAATATAAACTTGATATAAGTGAAGTCAGCCACGAAAGGGAGAACATCAATTACAAAGAACAATACAACTTCGACTCCCTGAGGATATTCGATATTTTGTCATATGTATAACTTTAACCCTCCAGTTATTATGCAATGACGAGGGTTGCATTGTACAATTTCCCTCACTCTGACGTAACTAATTTGTTAGAATATGTAAATACGTACTTTGGTAGAATTCAAACATGGCCGTCTCTGAAGTAATTTACCCAATATTCGTGGGAGAATATCCCTATAGTAATTGTGGCTGTCTGGAAATTTCTTTTATTTCATTAGAAAAATGGATCTTTGCCCTATTTTCTCTCGATGAATACGATAAATAGTGATATTAGTCCAGTCAATGACCATTTTCCCGTGTATTTATCCCATACAGCACCGATTTTCATAAAAAATTGGATGTAAGTTCTACTTACCATCTATTTGAAAGTCTACCATGTGCCGGGGGTTGCTTTTTCCCTGGGGGTGGATACCACCCCTTCTTGGGGGTGAAAAATTTTTCATTGAAGTTAAGTACGCAAATCGATACATTGACTAATTCTTAACAACTTCTGTTCTATGAAGTTTTTTCTGAAGTCAATACTTTTCCACATATTCGCGGGTGAAATGGTCGGCTTTCAGAAAGAAAAAATACGTTTTCAGATTCTTTTTCGCGAATAACTGGAAAAATATGAATTCAATAGAAAAAAATGTAGAAAGAAAATTTATAGCTTATAAAAAACAAAGAAAATCGTGTATTTATGATGTATGCAGACCCAATACAAGTGGAATTATTGTTTGTTGAAAGTTGACTGGTATTTTCAATCGCCAATTTGGAAAGTTTCTACGTACAATAACCAAAAACCAATGCATTTTTCGGGGAAAACTTTATTAAAGTCCTTCGAAAAACCTTCATTTTTGTTTTTCATAAAAGTTCCTAGCATCAAAACTGAGTGAGTTATGAAGAGAATAATGTCGATTCCTATTTTTTCGTTGAAAAAAAATAGTGAAAATCTCACTCTCTCTTCCACCCCATTTGAAAAAAATCGTTGCCACTTCACAGTTCACTTCATTTATGTTTTTATAATACGTTCTGAGTTTTTGAACAGTTTAACGTACTTCTTTTTGAAAAACATTGAGTTTGAAGAGAGAAAATCATTTTCGTAATTTAGCGAAAAATCGCCTTTTCTTCAAAATTTCTCAAAAACTATTAATGATACGCGAAATTTTGCGGAGCACGAAATTGTATGTTTTTCTTATTTGAAAATTTTGGCGTTTTATTTTTTCTCATAGGATAAAAATTGAGTAAGATATGGCCAGTTGAAACTTGCGTCTGTTAGCTCAAAGTACCTTTTTTGAGCCCTTTCAGCATGAACCTTTTCAAAAATAAGATCTGACAAAAAAATGTATTTAAATGAGCTTATAGATCTTAAAAAAACCTACAAAATGCTTGTTTGATGGACTTGATTGTTTAAAAACTGAGTGAGTTATGGGGAAAACCCAAAAGCACATTTTTGTAGAAATTAGAATACGTATATCAGTATATTGATGAATACACATAGTGGTAAATACCAATCAACTTTCAACAAGCAATAATTTCGTTTGTATTGAGTCAGAATGAATCGTAAATACACGTTTTTCTTTGTTTTTTTATAAGCTATAATTTTGCTCTCTACAGGTTTTTCGATTAAATGCATATTTTTCCAGTTATTCGCGAAAAAGAATCTGAAAACGTGTTTTTTTGCCTGAAAACCGACAATTTCAGTCGCGAATAAGTCGAAAAATAAGAAAAAAAAGACAGATAACTAAAGATCCACTCCAGAAAAACGCCCCTAAATCCCACACTGTACATTTTATTCAAAATGAAAGAAAACTGCAAGCAGTCGAACGCTCGAGACTGATCAAAAAAAAGTCCTGCAACATACAAGCCATTATCTAAGCTGGCATAAATAAATTCTAGGAATTGACAAGCGGCCGTTTGTGTAGATTTGCCACTGCGAAATCCGTACTGGCAGCTAGATATTATGGAGAACTTATTGAGAAATTTTACCATTTTACTATAAACTATTTTCTCGAATACTTTGGACAGAATGCTAAGAAGAGAAATGGGGCAATAATTAGCCATGTCAGTTGAATCGTTCTTCTTGTACACAGGAATTACTTTAGCAGTTTTTAATATCAGAGGAAATTTCCCTGATGTTACAGATAAGTTAAATAAATAGGCTACATGAGACGAGATCAGCGGTGCCAATATTTTCAATATTTTCGTAGAGAGAAAGTCAGGACCAGCTCCAGTATTATTCTTTAAATCATTGATAATTTCCAGAACTTCCTCTGGTATGACAGGAGAGAAAAAAAATGTATTTTCGGATAAATCATGGGTCGTACATGATTCGGATCTGATATCTCCGTAATAATCTTGTAAGCTTAGTGCACATACAGATGAAAAATATTGTCCAAATGCTTCCGCTACTTCCATAGGATCAGAGAGAGATCGACCATTTACATTTAAAGCTATATCCTTCGAAAATTTCCTCTTGCGAGCAATATCGCTATCAACAAGCTTCCAGACTGTTTTACTTTTGTTGTCGGATTCAGATAAGATGTTACTGTAGAACGACAATTTACTTGACTTGAGCAATAGCTTATATTAATTCTTAGCAACTCTATAGGTATTAGTTGCCTCCTCGGATTTTAGGTTCACATTCAACCAGTGCAGATTCCTCAGATCCCTAGCAGCTTTCTTGATTTTCGGAGTAATCCAACTATGATTACGACTGGAATGGGGGCGTGACTGCCTGATAGGACAAGATTTATCAACCAATGATGCCAAGATTCCTATTAACTCGTTGAAGCCAGTATTTATATCCAAGCAGTGATATATGCTGCTAAAGTCAGCGTCAGCTGTTAGTAATCGGAGGTTATCAAGATTTTCTTTTGTTACTACGCGATAGTTAACTCTGGTATACTCATTCAACCTGCTACCATAATTGTGGCTCCAACTTAGAAGAATACACCTATGGTCACCAATATTGGTGTCAATTAAAAGCGTTTTTAGTAATTTAGAGTCTATGTTTGTGAGAATATAATCAACTTTAGTTGAAGAAGTTATGCCGTTGAGGTTAGTGAAGATCCTGGTAGGTTCCAGGGACGAGGATTGTAAGTTGAAACTCATCATCAAATCATCAAGATATAGCTTTCTTGGATCTCGGTCAGCCAAATAATTTATATTGAGGTCACCACATACAAGTACAGCGGCAGAATTAGATGAAAATTTGTCCAACACATAAGAGAGAACATACAAAAATAAATTGAGGTCACCATTGGGCGGTCTATATACACTAAGAATCAAAATTTTAGTATTATATGCTTTCAGGTATCCCCCACAGATCTCGCAATGCATTTCAGTAGAAATGTTGCTAACATCCCTGATGGGGTGAAACTCGTAGCTGTCCCTTAAATAGATAACTGTACCCCCATGCCGTCATACGAAGTTGCAATTTGATATCCAGGAAGTACCATATATGTCATTTGAGTCTCAGTACACCAGTGTTCAGAGATGCTAAGAACTGTAGGGTGTTCCATCTTGATAAAAACTTCTAGGCTGTTGATCTTATTGGAGATGCCTTGTATATTCATTTGTGCAATAGTTAAGGAATCATATGTAGCTGCCTCTTTGTTCAAGGCATTTTCCGTTTCTTCAGTGGAAAGATTATTATTTTGCTTTGGCAGTGGAGCTGTACCTAGGAGATGATGATACTCTGGCGACGTCTCACAAAAAAACGTTTCACAGCAACTCCTTCTGGCCAGAATGTCGGATTCATAGCTTGTTCTAGGAATTCGAATGGCAAGGCAATTTTTAAAGAAGAATAGATCTCAGGTCTCCTAGAGGATAATTTCTCACATGACACACCAGGTATACTCGCATTGATAAATTTTTCCAGATCTTCCGCATTTGTTGTAGGGCTCAGTCTGGAGACATGGATGAGTGCAAGGGGTTTTTTTGGAACCGTGAACAGAGAGCTCGATTTCATTGTACCAATCACAGGCATTATAGATTTACGGGAACCCATTTGTTGCTTACGTGTTGAGTACGGTTTATTGTCTGCAATATTATTTGTGCTAGCAGGAGGTTTATTCGGTTTTACTCCTTTCTTTGACTTAACCAGTGTCCAGTCAGATTGTTTTTTAGATATTAGAGATTCACTACCATCATTAGGCTTAATATCCTTCTCAACGTTTATAATATCATGCATAATTTTCTGTCGTTTCGATTCAACAGTACGGAGATCATCTGATGAAAGTCTTTCTGTAGAATTCGTATGTGAAGTTGATGAGTCACCTGATTTATCTGCAGATTGACTAGACGAATTCTCACCACCAGATGTCTTTATTGTGGAATTGTTTTTGTATATTCTTAATTCGTTCATTTCAGATAACAAATCTCGAATAAGGTATTCTTGAGCTGCCAATAAATCTTTCAATGAGACAATTTCTGCTGTAAATGATCTAGTGATCTCGTTGACGATTTCTTGTTTCAAAACTAATAAATCATTCTTATTGAGACACTCACCAATATTATGCTGGCAAGTTGAATTTTCAATATTTTCAATATTTGGCTGCATGTTTGATTTATCCGGATCTCGAAGGCAGATTTCACAAGTCCATTGCTTATCAACATTTCTATCGCGTATTTCATAATACTCATCCATAGATGAAAACCGACACTTGATATGAAAACTAAGCTTACAATTCTGACATACTATTGAGTCGTCGTATCTATCAATTTTGTTTATACACCGAGAGCACTGGATACCACGTCCGCGCGACATGATAGCTCGAATGCGAGAGTGTATATATATTGTTGTATGCCTCTGGGACACTGCTCAGAGTACAACATACAGGGTGGAACCTTCAAATTAGGGACACTGCTCTAATTACTCCAGTTCTATCCTATCACTCCAATTATATCCTATCAGGACTTCTGACACCAGGGTAGCTTTTATTGAGATAGCTCCATAAACTCTTACACGTAGACTTGGTAAACCTTACTTGAGGCACTTTAGCACTTATGGCTTTATTCACTTTATAGCACTTTGGGCTTTATTCACTTTATAGCACTTATGGCTTTATTCACTTTATAGCACTTATGGCTTTGGCACTTTATTATTTATTTTTTGTGTAATAATAATCGTAGAGATATATTGAATAACCTTTATTAATGATTATACTTCCAATACACTTATTCGCAATATACGAGATATACAATGATTAACGTAGAACTCTCGGTAGAGCTATCACTTCTCTTGATCAATGTGTCTCTCTTAATGTAAAACAAAGATGAACCATGCGTTCGTTTTGGAAATAGAGGAATGAACTGTGCTTTTGCTTGAGAAACATGAGAAGAAACTGAAACTTGCGGGGAGATGCCGCTGTTTATATAATATTTTGTGATGCTGACTCTAAAGCATTCTTATATTTAAACAAAGGGTCCATTGTTCTAAAGTGTTACAACATCTCGGGGTTATATAAAATTTTTGTCATTTTCTTAATTAAACAAAAATTGAAACAATGTTCATAATACATCAATATTCCTGTATAATTAATATTAAAAGTTATATAATGCAATTTTTTATTTTTAGGCACTTTGTATTTTAGCTTTACCTTTAGTTTTTTTATTCTTCCTTATTGAAAGGGTTGAGGATTCATCATCTGAATGTACAATTGTTTCCTCATTTTGAATTGGTAAAATTACTTGTATAAGTTACACGAAATGGTTCTACTTTTATGTGTTTGATTTTGTATTACATTGATTATACAGATATTAAATACAAGGTAAACATTTCATTTTTTCTGATTCTCTTGAGAAACAACATATTTTTTCTCAATAAATTAATAATTCCAATCCATTTTCAAGAAGTTATAAATAAGTACAATTATTACAATTCAGTTATTATTGATAAAATAGTTTGTAAAACCAATATGACTTTTTTTATAATAAATGGTTTATTCAATTGTGCTTTTAATTGTTCATCAAATTGAGTCAATTTACTCTGTGGCATATTTTTAATTCATTTAAATCTAAATTAGATAGTTTTCAATGGTTCTAATTCAATTCCATCAAGTGTAATATTCTTTTTCAATTTTTTTACAACAATCATCTCATTAATATCAGTTTAATGGAAATTTGATAATATAACTTTTGTGACGAAAACATTTGTTTCAACTTCTAAAGCAACATTTAAAGTAAATGCTTTACATTTCTCTTTTATTTCAAAATATACCAATATTTTTTATAACTTCTTATTTTTGGTGATTTATCTTCACATATAATAGACAATTGTGTTGGGTGTTGAAATACTAGAAATCCATTGATTATTTCTCTAAGTTTGTGGCCACATTTCAAGATTTGCTATAAAAATTCTTAATTTTTGCATGATTTAGGAATATTTTGATTAATAATTCACATTATTGATAAAGTTATTTCACAATCTTTATCATCATTGTTTATCTTTTTCATAGTTGATAATTTCTCACATAACCAATTTGTTGCTAATTTATTTCATAACTAATTATTCAAGTTCATCTAATGTAAAATAATATTGTTTTTCTGAAGACATAATTAAATAAGGTTTAGTTGGTTCAATGTATGAAAATACATGTTTGGTCTTCTTTATGAGGTACTGGGAGTGAATACGATTTGGTGTATAGAATCATAATTATGTTTAGTTACTACTGGTATACATCAAATGCTATTATAATAATTCATTACTTATAAATGATTTTAAAAACTTAATTATTTATATATAGAAAAATATATTTTCAATAGTCACAGGAATCGGTAATGAATATTTTATTATAATCTTTTGTAATTCATGATATAATATTTCCGGAGGTAAAATATTATAATTCACAATTCCATTTGAAATAAGTGAAATGTCATTGACGTAATTATCTAGTAAGTTATTTAATTCATCGGTCATCTCGATAAGAAGGATTAAATGATTAGATAGTTGAATTTCTGTTTCAAAAATAGTTTTCAGAAATTATAGAAATTTGTTGCTGCATTAATGTTTCAGTTTGTTTCTGATTATTAATTAATTCGTTTATAGAATCAGTATAAAATTCTGCATCATCTGAATCTGGAATGCCAAATAACCATTTAAATGCGTAAGAAATTCCATTTATTATTCCGCGTCTATAACGAGTTCGAACAGTTGTTTATTGCTATGAGGCGATTATTATTGAATGCTTTCTTTATGTTTGCTAGTTTAGTATTGATATATCGAAGTTGGTTAATGCAGTCATTTCGTAATATGTTGAGTAATGTGCTAAATATGCATATATTATCCGATATCATATGTACTTTTGTATTATCTCAATTCTATAGTCCACTATGAAACGTAAGATTTATATATGTCAGTAGCGTATGCTTTTCGATTTGATCTTTGGGTTTTACCTAAATGTTGAAATAATATTCCTGATGACTTATTTATATGCGTAATCATCTCCATATTCGTATAATTATCTGTGCTTGGCACCAGGTTTCGGGTGATATAACTCATCTCCAGGATCGTCAAGAGAAGGATCATTAATTGTAAGGTCATCGATATTTTTCATTTTCTTCATTTTTCTTGACCTTTGTCTGAAATATCATTATAAGGTTTTAATTGATTGAAATGATATGTTTTTCAACTTATTTCTAGCCTATTTCAATAGTAGCAGTTTGATTTTATTATGTATCTTGAATTATTTTATATGTCCTTATAATTTCTTGATAGTCTTTTATTCGTCATTCTTTGTTGACTATCATATAATAAAACTTATATCATTCTCCATTAAATTTATAAGTTCTACAGATGATTTTGTCATTAATATTCTTTCGATTTTTTCTTTTGATTTGATTTTCTCTAAGCTGATTCGCGTATTATCTTTAATTTTCTTTTGTAATATCGTTTGCTAAGGTTTGAATAATTTGGTTTTTGTACAGGTTTCATCATTATATTTGGAATTCTCGGTTGTTTGACCAAATACTAATTCATATGGAGTTTTTCTGTGTACTTTTATGAATATTAGTATTATAAGAATAAATTGCTAAATTTAAAAATTCGTCCCAATTAATTTTGGTCTTTATTAACGTAAACACTTGAAATAATCTTTTAAAGTAAGATGTGTTCTTTCTAGACTTCCATTTGTTTGTGGATGATATGGTGAAAGTTAATTTTATGATTAATATTCATGTAATTTATTTAATTCTTTTAATGTTCTCGATGTAAATTCAACTCCTTGATCAGATAAAATATTTTCAGGAAATTCCGAATTGTGTGCAAAATTTTAATAAATGAATAGACGTATTTTCTGCGTCATGCGTCTCCATAGCATATGCTTGTATATATTTTGTTAAATCATCTTGTATGGTTAAAATAAATCGATTACCATTTTCCGTAATTGTTAAAGTCCAACAATATCTATATGCTATCTGTTTCACAAAATTTAGGAAGAGGTCCTAGTTATTTGCATTGGGCTCTTATTTATTCTGAAGTCTGTTTTAGACATTTGACATATTTTACAATTTTTAATATAATCACGAATTTCTTTGTTTCATATTTTCCCAATAAAAATTTTCTTTCAATTTATGATAAGTTCTTTCGAATCCTTGATGTCCTGCTAACGGTGTATCATGATTGTCATATAAAATTTGTTTTATTAATTCTTTATCAGTTATTAAAATTCGATTATTTTCTAAAATTTCAATATTTCATATCTTTGAAGAGAAAATATAGTAAACCTATCAAAAGTATCAGGTTTAATTATTGTATTCATTATAGGGATATCTGTTATTATAAAATTTATTTTACTAAACATCATCTTTATAATTATGCAATAATAATAATCTTAAATTGAATAGACTCTTGAATAAATTTTCATATGTAGCTGATTCATCTATAAATTCTTTTATGTAGGGTTACGTACAATGTTTGATTTTCAAGTTTCTTAACAGTTATTTCTGACATTTTGTTATTTTTTGGTATATTTTGGAAATTTTTTTCATTCACATATTCTGAAAATTGGTTTCTATCAGATTGATCAGTAGAATAAGGTAAAACAAAATTTTTTAATTTTTTCTAACGGGATCTTGACTTTATTTGTTTTCGGAACCCGTATATTTTGTTGATGAAATATTTTAAAGTTTTCGAAGGTTAATTCATCAATATTTTAATTTATTGTCACTTTCATTCATTTCAATGTCTGAATCTGTTTCGCTTATTTCTTGTAATGCATTAGCAGTTTCTGTAGGTATTCTACTTAAAAAGTCGGCATTCGTATTTTCCTTGCCTTTCTTATATTTTATTTCAAAGTTGTAATCTAGTAATAAATTCTGCCATCTTTGCTAACCTGCCTGAAGGATCTGTACAATTTTTTTAAAAATATATTAATGGTTTATGATCCGTTGACGAAGTATATTTTATCAGCTCCGAATAAATAAGGTCGAAAATGTGGTTACAGAATCAATGATTGCTAACAATTCTTTTTCTGTTTGTAGAAATAATTGATTTCACTTTTAGTAAGCGTTCTAGAATAATATGCGATTGGTTTATCTTTACCAATTTCTCCTTGCGATAATATACTGAACTAATGCTTCATTAGAGCAATCTGTAGTTAATATAAAAGGTTTATTAAAATTAGGATAACATAGTAATGGTTCATTAGTTATGATTTCTTTCAGTTTTATTGAAAGCATTTTCTTGAGGTTTATCCATTTAAAAGCAATATTTTTGTGTAATAATAAGGTTAATGGTTTGGCTATTTTTTTGAAAAAATCTTTTATAAATCTACGATAATAACCAATAAATCCTAGGAAACTTATCTTATTCCTTTCGCGGTCTTAGGTGCTTTTAAACTTGTTATAACATCTACCTTTTTTGGATCTGGTTTTACTCCTTGGTCAGTAATTATGTGACCTAAAATATGTTATTTCTTTATGTAAAAATTCACACTTATCTGGCTGTAATTTTAAATTATGCTGTCTTAATTGTTCAAATACCTTTTTTCATTTATTATTATGGTCTTGTAATGTTTGATCCATATACAACGATATCATCTAAATAACAAAAACAATGTGATCCTTGTAGACCTTGATAATACTATATTCATCTAATCTGGCAAAAGTAGAGGGAGAATTACGCAACCCTTGTGGCATTCTGTTAAATTGAATAATGACCTGAAGGTGTACTAAAAGCAGTTTTCTCTTTAATAATCTTCTTCCATTTCTATTCTGATAAAATCCCGATGCTAAATCGAGTGTCGTAAAATATATTGAAATTTCCCAATTGATCTAAAATATGATCGATATTTGGTATGGGATGACTATCTCCAATAGTAATTTCATTTAATTTTCGATAATCGATAACTAATCTCCAGCTTTCTTCTACCTGATGCATCTAATTTTTTCGGTACTATCCATACTGGACTATTATATGGTGAAATATGAATTTTCAATTATTTTATCATTTAGCATTTTATTTTTATTTGCGTATTTACTTCTGTTTCGTGTATTTTTGGATAACGATATTGTTTTGCATTGACTGGTAATTCAGTTGAAGTTATAATTTTATGTTTCAATGTTTTGTAGACAGTTAATATATCTCCTGGTAAATGAAAAATATCAGCGTAGTGTTGACATATTTGCATCAAAGATTTTTTTTCTTCATTATTTAAAATGTGACGTTCTTAAATTTTTCATATAGAGTTTTCTTTCTATCATTCATGTTTATTTTAGTTGAAGATTAATTATTTCTTGTGGAAAGAATTTCTTCTAGTTGTAGCCGTTTGGTTTTTCAATTTCCACTTCAGCATGATTTAAATTTAATATAGGAATTAAAGCTTTTTGACCATTATTAGTTACAAGGACATTTGGTATATAAATATTTTTTGTTATCTCTTTATTCGTAATTAAAACCATATTGCAACTTGTTTATTATATTCACTTTCAATAATAGAATTCGCAACGAGGGGGTAATTTAATCATATTCAATTTCTAATGAGCTTTCATTTCTGTTTATCTTCATACAATGTTATTCATGAATGGAATAGTTATATTATTTATCTTTATATTTTTATTATGGTAATCTATAACTGCGTTGTGACTTTGTAAAAAAAATCTGAGCCTAGAAGCTCCCATCATAATCATTGAACTGAACTTGCTCTGCAATAACAACATTTATCTTTTGCTGAATATTTATTTTCGGAGGGACAATGAAAGTATTGTCGATCCTAATGAAAGAATAGGTGAATTAGATGTTTATTCGCCTATCATAATAATATCTTTTTTTATCCAACGTAGTTTCTTTTGGAATTAATGCTGTATGTTTAATAATAGAAACTGTTGCTCCACTATCTATGAGAAATTTTACGTTTCCATTCGGTGTATTTTTCAAAAATTAAAAAAAAATTATTATTTCTACATATGATCCCCTTTTATTGAAATTTATTCTTTCTGATTGAATGCCTCTTGAATTTCGTCGTATGTTTCTGGGACATCCGTCATGAAACAGACCTTTCACGTTTTTTGAATATTGACCGGTATTATTAACTCTTGGATTTTTTTATTTTGACGTTTCCAACAATTTTCATAAGTATGTCCGTTCAATTTTACAGAAATTACAGAATTTTTTCTGTTTGATTGATAATTATGATTATTTGAATTACTTGATTCATTTGAATAATTATTTTTTTATTTGAATTAGATCAGGGGGCGATCTATCTTTTATTTCTTCTAACAATTTTGTGTTAGAATGGTTTGACATTTTGCAAATATTACAAATATATTTTATTTTCGCGGTTTCAATAATTAATTATTGGATTTTTCTTCTTGCCAATGCAAGATTATATGCCTCATTTAAATTATTTATATTTCTGGCCCTTGAACATTTGACTTATTTCAGGTTTACAATGAATTATAAATCTTCCTAATGCAGTACGTTGAGAATTGCCTTTTTTTAAACCCGAAAATTCAATTTGGATTTTTTGATATTAAGTTTTTCTGATTGAATACATTCATTTTTAATTTTTTCAACTCTTTTGAAAAAAATCTGTTTATCGACCTCATTAAGGAAAATTGTCTTAGCGTTTCTAATTCTTCATGAGTTTGACTAATGTGTTTTTGTTTGACAGTAATATAATTTTAATTTATTTTTCAATTCGGTCCAATTTTCAATGTCGTTTAATTCACTTCATTAACAACATTTGTTGATAAATTGTGAGACAACCATATAAAAATAAACTAGTTTTTTGAATTTGGTTTTGCTAAAGAAAATGCCGAATTCACATTAGTAAATGAATGTAGCGAGTTCCTCTCTGTTCCCATTGAATTCTTTAATAAATATGAATAAAAACTGTTAAGGGTAATTCTTCTGTGTCTTCATTATCTGAATAATCATCATTTTCATTTGATATTGAATCAACTTGTGCCTGAGTCATTGTGAGAAATTATTTACTTACAATAATTATTAATTAAAATTAACTCACGTTTTTATTCGTATACTCTTCTTTCTTGTTTATAAATCGTAGAGGTTGGCTTCACCAGTAGATTAACACAGATAGGTATTCCAAGGGGTATCCTGTGACAAATATCAACAGTTGGTAGCTCCTGAAAGATTTGGCTTGTCCAGAAAAAGGTCCTAACAAATCCTACGGAATCTACGATGAATGTTGCCTAAGGATGGGCAGATTGACGACGTAGTATCGAAATGTATCCAATTCTTAACACCAAAACTGATGTTTTTTGAAAGGAATCCCACTTCTCGACACCAAAATTTTATGTTGTATGCCTCTGGGACACTGCTCAGAGTACAACATACAGGGTGGAACCTTCAAATTAGGGACACTGCTCTAATTACTCCAGTTCTATCCTATCACTCCAATTATATCCTATCAGGACTTCTGACACCAGGGTAGCTTTTATTGAGATAGCTCCATAAACTCTTACACGTAGACTTGGTAAACCTTACTTGAGGCACTTTAGCACTTATGGCTTTATTCACTTTATAGCACTTTGGGCTTTATTCACTTTATAGCACTTATGGCTTTATTCACTTTATAGCACTTATGGCTTTGGCACTTTTATTATTTATTTGTGTAATAATAATCGTAGAGATATATTGAATAACTTTATTAATGATTATACTTCCAATACACTTATTCGCAATATACGTAGATATACAATGATTAACGTAGACTTATAATATTATGGTAAACAAAGATGAACCATGCGTTCGTTTTGGAAATAGAGAATGAACTGTGCTTTTGCTTGAGAACATGAGAAGAACTGAACTTGCGGGGGAGATGCCGCTGTTTATATAATATTTTGTGATGCTGACCTAAGCATTCTTATATTTAAACAAAGGGTCCATTGTTCTAAAGTGTTACAACAATATATATATATATATATATATATATATTATTTATATATATATATATATATATATATATATCAATATAAATATATCTAAATTGAGTTTTTGGTGCCAAGCATCATAAAAACTCATGAAACGAAAAACTATTTTGGTCCTAGGTCCAACTTTGCTAATCGCACCCATTTTAATAAGCATGTTTTCAAAGTGAAAACCTGCTAGAAATTCGCGAAAGTTGAAGCCTATGACGTAACGTAGCTCAACACAAACTTAATCCACGTACCAAATTTCAACAACCCCTTATATACCCAAATTTTGGCACTTTCCTTCTACAACGAAAACAAGTGCCAAATTTCAGATTATTTGACTCGATAAATCGAATAAAAAACTAATCTCGATGCATCCTTCGATACAGTGCAATTGTATGTATTTTATGGGAAAATACGACTATAAAGCATCAGCAGCAGGGTTCCATCACTAAAGTCATATTTTCCTCTAATTTTTATTCTTCTTCACATACAAATTCTGAAGAGAACAAAGCTTGGAAACCTGCAAAAACGGATAAAATTTTTAAGTTGTTTCGTTTGAACTTCTCAAAAATCGTGGTCCAGGCAGAGGCGCCGACTTATAAAAAATATTGGGGGGCGCATACCGGGAGAAATTTTTCAGCATTTTAGAGTCATATGATCAACACTAGAATCCCGAAAACTCGACTTTCGATAACTCGACACTCCGGGAAACTCGACAAGCCCGACACATTTTTTGGCTTTGAAAAACGAAACGCACACGTTATTTTCGTAAAAAACTAATTTAATTTAGAGTATTTTTTATGCTTTTAGACTATTACAGAGTAGTGAATATATAGGTCTGACAAGACCGATATTATATTATAATAAATCCTAAACTATCATTAAAAGAAAAAAACATTAAATATTGCTGTCGCACAAAAATAGCACTTTGATTAATAAGTGAAATAGCTAATTTGAGCATACTTTGAATAAGTCTCAGGGTTGATCAAATAAGAACAATATTTCAAAGTTAATGCTTTGAAAATATTTGAGTATTATAAAATATGAATAAAAAAATATGTGTGTAGTTGAAAATAAATAATACAGTAATCTAGTAATATAGTAATACAGTACTAAACTAGTGGTAATATTTCGAAACTGAAAATTTAACATTCTGTATGTATTTAATTCTCTATTTCATAAAGATTTTTAATATTGCCCTAAATTAGTAAATGATTAAAATGAAAAATGCCAACCTAATTTTGTGATTTTACAGAGCATGATATAACTAATAATTCTCTCAAATTATTGAGGGGGCTGAGCCCCCCCAACTAAATTTTTGAGGGGCCTCGGGCCCCCTCAGGCCCTTAGGAGTCGGCGCCATTGGGCCCAGGATGTATGAAACGGATGAAAAAATTATCTCTTCACTTTCGATACAGTACTATAGTCTAATTTTCAAGGAAAATGCACAACTGTGAACTTATGCCAAAAGTTCTGACTAAACATAATGTAGCTTCATATTAAAGTTCAAGTTTGAATCAAGCAAGATAATATTTCATGAAAATACTTATTCAATTTCATTGAATAAGTATAACGTGTTTCTGTACACTGTAACATCCTATGATACAAATAATAACGCATCTTAATAATTCAATTAAATCAACGAAAATTTTATATTTAATTTATTTATGACGATAAAGTTTAAGTTTTTAAGTTTCATTCCATTTTGTTACATTCTTATTAGAAGTATTGTTAACATTCACAAACTGATGAACTTTTAAAAAAATGTTTGCATTAGGTAGATGAAAATTGTTTTTATTTGATACCTGTAGGGGAAGTAAATTTGAGGAAGGATCAGACAGTCTTTATTTACTTGAATTTGCGACATGGCAAAAATTGGAATCCCATTGAGTCAACCCTAAGAACGTATATTTTGTGGAATCGATAGCACAGCGTGGAATAACGCAAGTTGAGCCCACTGAAGTTCTGCACCTTGTCTGATATCATAAATGTTGAATATTCACTTGGCTAACTGCTCGGCGAGTCCATTTTTCGATTTGCGACTCTGCTGCTGAAATATTGAGACATAGAGGGAAGGAAGCAAGGAAGGGCAGGGTTGTTCCCTATCTGAATATTATTATAAGTACTCCTTACTCCAAATATTGCTAAATCTATAATTCTTGCCTGTGGGTTTGTTTTCTTACGTTTTTGATGTTTCTGGGATTGCTGTAGCTAGTCAGATCAAATAATATGATACACAATACATTCAAATATAATATGCATATGTTCATATTTCATAGGTTTTATACTATGATTAATTTTGGCTTTTCCTGTAGAGTAACTACAATTACTGTCTTGATGTTGAATTTCATGTTCACCAATTGATGAACAAAAATAAAGGATGTATGAATTGAACAAGGACTTGGGACTACTCTAATTGGAAATTAATATGCATAAGCTGTGGAGGTGAGAAAAACCTCAAAAAACTACGATAAGACAAGAAATCTCTACATACAAATGGCGGCGGTTAGAGTATAAAGTATATACCCCTAAAAGGCACTTTTCTCGCACAAAATCAATCCAACAGCCTTCTAACTCAATTAGGTTTCTTATCATCATACACCTTCGAAAAATCCCTAGAAGATTGAATTATTGTTTTTCATCTTGCTTTAATGCACCTCCGTTTCCAAACTTTGGAGATGCCAAAATTTTTACTAAATCCACCCAAAAAAACATATATATATATATATATATATATATATATATATATATATATATATATATATATATATATAATAATAATAATAATAATAAGGCTTTTATTTCGTACAGGTAAAAAGAAAACCCAGTTACAGAAAATACTCTTAAATAACTGAATGAAAATTTACCGAAGCGGCTTCAAAATATTAGTAACAAAATAACTAAAAATTAATTTGAAAAATAGCAAAAGAAAGAACATTAAGATTTGAAAACAGTTTCATAGCTCAATACAATTCATGCCTACCTATCCAGATACTCCAAAAAAACTCGACTTATGACTGAAAATGTATCAAAGTTCATATCACAACTATCAGAAACCTCATTGAATAAGGATTACATGTATCTAATAGGCGATTGTATAAGTGAATTGGTTCTTGGAGTGGCCAAGAAAAAAGATCATTACATCTTGAGCACCGCCTAAGAACCAGAAATCCCACCATAGCCAGAAGAGGGGAGCAGTTAATACAACCATGTAATAGGTTCACAAAGACAAATATGACCACAAAGGCTAATGCCTGTGTGTGGCATATATATATATATATATATATATATATATATATATATATATATATATATATATATATATATATATATATATAAATAAATATATATATAGAAAAATATAAATATAGAATCTCTTGATAATTATTAGCAATAACAGGCTTGTTGAATCTTAAAAAACTCGATTTTATTAAAAAGTTGACGTTTCGCCACCACATTCGTGGCTTTATCAAAACTTTTGAAAAAATTGAAATTTCTTTGACATTTATTGATTTGAAAAAATTTGAATAGAAAAAGACTACTATGTTTCACTAAAATGTTTCGGCTGTGGCCGTTCTTTGTTATTTATTACGTGCTATTCAGTTCAATATTAACATTCAAATCTGTTATTATTAGATGGTAAGGGAAACCACAGAAACCTTTACCCACGTAATGTTCGAAATAGGTTGAAATATATATATATATATATATATATATATATATATATATATATATATATCTATATATATATATATATATATATATATATATATATATATATATATATATATATATATATATATATATATATTTATATATAGATATATAGAAAAGATTTAAAATTGTGGTTTAGAAAGTCTAAAACGGACCACACTGACTTTCGATACATTGAAATAGTCCACCCTTTTTTTTGGGGAAAATATGACTAAAAATATTCCAATACACAATCTTTAAATGTCTCGAATACCAGCTTGTTTTAAATTGAGCAAATCTACACAGTTGTATTTTTGTAATAATTAAGTCAGTCTTCTATAATGCGATTAGAAATCATATATCCCAAGGTGTCTACAAATCGTATTAAACAATATGTTGAGGTATATTCACAAGATTATGAATTGTTCTATTTAAAAACGAACGATGAGATAGTTGTTATAAAATGAACAGTTAGAACTACAAACTTGGTTCCTTTTATTTGGCCATTATCGACCAAGGATATAAATAACACTTCATTTCATATTCACTTCATCAGACCTATTGAAAATCGATGTTTCGGTAACTTTAACCTTCGGTAATATAATTACTGCTAAGACCATTAGTTTTGCGAACTAACTTCAAATTTTCCGTAATATTTAATTACATATACCTAAAGACGTTAATGATTTCATTGAAAAGTAAAATTAATAAAAATAATTATAGATAGAACTAAAGAAGTAGAACATAACATTTGTATGATTGTAAAAGTGAATCAAGCAGAAGATATTTCAATTATGAATAAAACCGGCCAAGTGCGAGTCGGACTCTCGCACGAAGAGTTCCGTACCATTGACTATGCCCCCTTAAATATTTATTTGAATTTATTTTATTATTTATTATTAAAGTAAAAATACAGCTCAGTATTTTATGAATATTTAAGTGCCTACATGTTGCCATTATTTATGTCGAGCAAAAAAAGGAAAAAAATGGCGTTTGTTTTATGGGAGCCCCCTTAAATATTTATTTTATTTTGTTTTTAGTTGATTTTTATTTGTTGTTATAGCAGCAACAGAAATATATAATTTGTGAAAATTATTAACTGTCTAGCTATCGCGGTTCTTGAGATGCAGCCTGGTGACATACAGACAGACGGACGGACAGACAGCGAAATATTAGTAATAGGGTCACGTTTATACTCTTTGGTTACGGAACCCTAAAAAGTAACTAATTTCCCGTATAATTCATGAAGACGAGCAACATACTCTCCATTTTACTAGATTATAAACAGAAACATAGTTTATATAATAATCTAAATGTGCGTGAACGATTGTTTGATACTATACATTCATTAATTTGGTTATCACAAATTTCATAATTGAATAGTTAAAAAGAATAATCCCGGAGTTTATATCATTTCAACCTTCCAGTTTTAGAGAGCACCCCAAAATGTTCATTTTCCTGTGTCACCCGATATTTTCATCGTTTTGGATGAAATGCCACAGGAAAAATGACATTTTTTCATGTGATTTTTGATATCTTTAGATCTGGCCTATGAATTATGGATGGACGGAAATAGGTGAGCTTGACCAGCACGTCGCTTCGAAATTTTTATTTATTATATATATATATATATATATATATATATATATATATATATATATATATATATATATATATATATATATATATATATATATATATATATATATATATATATATACCTATACCGGGTGTCCACGGAAGGTGGCTCGCCCCTATAACTTTTTTTTATTCGGAGATAATGAAATGAAATTTAGAGATTAGATTAACTATTTAACGCATAAAACAGCATTTTTTGACAAGTAACTCAACTTCATGCAATTTTCAGTTTTACCGGAAGTGACATAAACTTTCGATTTTTAAATGGGACACCTGGTATATTTTCAGTTTTTTTGTCTCCATATGACATTCAAAATACAATTATGTATCATTTATTACTTTTCGTAACGGTTTTTTTATTTTTTTTTTCGAAATAAATTTTTATCCTAGAGGGCTATGGAAGCGTTCAAATAAATAATTTCGGTCCTAAAATGTATGTTGCAATCCAACTTTACTGTTTTCGATCAAAATATTTCAGCTATGTGACGTTTGATTTTGAAACTTTTATTACTATGTTTTTTCAAATGGCAACATGGTGGCTCGTCGGGTTGAAAAAAAAGATAATTTTGTTACGATTAATTCGATACCACACTCTAGGTATTAGGTTGAAAGAAAACTTTCGATAAAAACCTGAAATCCCATAACCTTAGAACTTTCTTTAAATGAAGAATCTTATTGAGATTAGAATAATATTTGAAATCATCGAGTAGCCTGTGACAAACACAACTGAAACAGAAGAAGTCCGAAGCCACGTCCACAAATCTACGTCCCAGGACGGTAAACGGGGCAATTTTAGGGTCGAAATTATTTATTTAAACGCATCTATAGCCTTCTAGAATAAAAATTTATTTCGAAATAAAATAAAACAACAGTTACAAAAAGTAACAAATGATACATGATTGTATTCTAAGTGTCTTATGGAGACGAAAAAACTGAAAATATACCAGGTGACCCATTTGAAAATCTCACTTCCGGTGAAACCGGAAGTTGTATGAAGTTGAGTTACTTGTAAAAAATTGCAATTTTATGAATTAAACAGATCCTCTAAAATTCATGTTATTATCTCCGAACAAAAAAAGTTATAGGGGCGAGCCACCTTCCGTGGACACCCGGTATATATATATATATATATATATATATATATATATATATATATATATATATATATATATATATATATATATATATATATATATATATACCTATATATATATATATATATATATATATATATATATATATATATATATATATATATATATACTGGCGCCGACTCCATAGGGCCTGAGGGGGCCAGAGCCCACTCGAAAAAATTTTTGGTGGGGCGGAGCCCTCCAAAAATTTAAGAAAATTATTAGTTAGACTGGACGATTTACATATGCAACTTCCTAAAGACAGTCTTACATCTATAATAATGGTATTTAGAGCAATGTTAAAAATCTTTATAAAATAGAGAATTAAATACATACAGAATGTTAAATTTTCAGTTTCGAAATATTAGTACTTAAGTAGTTTAGTACCTAGTGTATTTCTATATCACTATAGTACTGTATTAGTTATTTTCAAGTAGGTACTTGAATATTTTAATATTTATTAATCAAAGTGCTATTACTGTTCGACCGCAATATTTTATGCTCCATTCTTTTGATGATACTTTACGATTCATTTATATATAATTTCAGTCTTTTCAGAGCTATATACTGCTCTGTAATAGCCTATAATCATAATTAATATTGAGAATTGAATTAAATTTTTATGAAAATACCGTGCGTGTTAATATTTTGTTTCGTTTTTCAAAGCTAAGAAATGTGTCAGGCTTGTCAAGTTTCCCAGAGTGTCGACTTTTCGGGGTTCTAATAAAATAAAATTTACCGGGCAAGACCCCGGTATAAGCCCCCCAATATTTTTTAGTCGGCGCCACTATATATATATATATATATATATATATATATATATATATATATATATATATATATATATATATATATATCCCTATTTGTTCACTTATGGAATATTCAAGAGTGATGAAATATCTTCGTACATGAAGGTGGTGGTTCATTTTCTTGAATTAACCTTCATTTTAAAATATAGTGAAGGGAAGGATTTACCGCTCAGGTGGAAATTTACAACTGATGCGATTGTAAGCGGATAGCTTTAAACCTGGTATAAGGCGAAATGTTAGTAAAGAATCGATATAGAAGCCCTGTTGTTTTCAGGCTAGAATGGAAGTTTCGCACGGAAATATTAAAAATACTCACGCGATCTTGCATTAAGAACTAATCGATTGCTTGTAGATTTGGTAGGTATACCTGTTAACTCTCAAATTTTGATATAAACTATTCATTCTGGATATTATACTGATTCAAGAAAAAACTTTATATGATTTTTCTTCCTTATTATTTTGTCTATTATGTTTAGATCATACCCATTATTGACTGCTATCTGCTTGATTATATTGAGTTCTTTGTCGAAATTTTTTTGTGAAAGTGGTATATTGAAGAGGCGATGTATCATAATCATATATATATATATATATATATATATATATATATATATATATATATATATATATACATACATAATAGATAAAATAATAAGGAAGAAAAATCATAAAATGGCAATTTCACAAGTATTTCCATTAATCAAACCAGAAGGAATTAAATATAATAGTTTTACTCATTTAGGCAAAGCTTCCAACAAATAACAATCCTTTTTCTCTAATCTAGTTTTCAATTTAGCGTTCAGAACCAAAAATAGTCTAAAATTAATAAATTAAATTAAAATTAATTTAATTTTTTAGAATCATTACAGATGATTAAATACAAGCATTCCGGTCTCCTATTGAATAGCCAAATCGATCATACTTCAAGCCCCCTTCTTAATCTTTTCAAAATTACCGAACTACCTGACTAGCAGCTCAGAATTGGTTTTTCCTTTTCTAATAATTATTTGTAACCATCTTTGTATTTACCCCTTCTACATAATTTGTCATTTCTTGTTTTAGTTATAACAGAGAATCATAGTTAGTTTGCCATTAGCATCAGAAGAAGGTGAAGTTCCACCGAAACGTGCGTCATGCATTATTTCTTATAATAAATGTGTAAATTGTTATTTTTAACCATTGTTTTGATATGTTTATTAATTTACACCAAGTATTGGCCAAATCAATCCAAAAAAAGGTAGTTTGTTCTTAGAATCCCAGAATGGATTTCCCAAATTTATAATTGTACTTTGCAAACCTTGTATTAGATATTTGAGTTTTAGTTTGAAATTCGCACCTGAAGAAGCTGCAGTGTAAGCGAAACGCGTTATGCAACTGTGTTGTTTTATTATATGTGAAAATCGTTAAACTCAAAGATTTCATTTCTGAAATATGTTAACAATTGATTTTTATCGAGTAAGGATTATAGCTGCGGAATCGATCTCCTGTGAGTCCTTTACTATTTTCATGTCAGACTAAAATAATAATTTGAGCCCTCTTGACTTTTCTGGTAACAGATACGTAGACGAAATTTTTACTTTTTCAACAGGTAGATAGAAACGAGTGAAGGATTTTGTGAATTTCCAAAATAATATTCATCTCAACACAAAATTCACATTAGAAATTGTTAGCAAAATAAATTTTATATATTCAAATCCGAACCTGAAAAATAATATTTCTTGATGTAAACGCGGGCATGCCTCAAGGTTCTATCTTGACACCGACTCTTTTTCTGATTCAGCACCAAAAGGAGGCCTGTTAGTGCTTCTACATCTGTCCATCAACATGTTGGGTAAGCTGAAACAATCAGTAGTGATCTTAAGATCATTTTTGGCGGAAGATCTAGTAATTTTGCTGCCTTTAATTGAAGTAAGACACAAGCAACCAGGTCTTCAAGAAAAACTTTCCTCATCGATTTTCAGTCAGTCGAACTTCATCTTTTGGGAATCAGGGTTAATTCTAATCAAACCTAGCATGAATATGTCTCCATCATTCCTAAGTCAGCTGCACAGAAACTCAATTATATATTTTCGTGTTAAGAATTTGTTTACGCCTACGCAGCTATTGTTGCTTTATGAAGTTCAGGTGCATCCAGCATTGGAATATAGCTCTCATGCTTAGAGCTCTGCACAAGAGCAATCCTTGCATCTGTTTGACTCAATTCAGAAAAGAGCAGTGAGGTTAATAGATGACCGACCTTAGCCGCTGAAGTCAATTAATTTGAACATCGGAGGAAGGTTGCAGACTTGTTTGTTCTGCAGATATTATAAACCAAGAGCACATTTATATGCATACAAACCACCATTTTGTATGCATACCTTATCGTTAATGTATTTATAAAATTCATACATCTCAAATTTTTCAGGACTATGGGTCGATTACCATATCGACAAACATTTTCGGCTACGTCTAGTGTATAAATAGCTGATATACTTGTCAAGAAAATGCCAACTGTTTCATTAACATTAAAAAATAATGTTTGTAATGCAAATGAAATCGAGAAATATACATTTTCCTCATTTGCGTGACTAATACTTCTATTCTCTCTGGGGAAATTTGATTGATGGATTTGAAAAATAACGAAATAGTTTTATGCAAATTACTGTATAATTTTTGGAATGGTGAACTAAGTAACTATATTTTGCTATAGTGATTTGGGTTAGTATGAAATCTAGGTCATGTTCAGTTTGCTATTGCATGCGTTCATATTGGAATATTTAGATTAATGTGGGGTAAGTTCAGTGCTTTCTAGAAAAAAAAAACTAATGAAAACTGCCCACCAGCAGCAAAGTCTGAAAGAGTGAAGCAATTTTAAGTTTTAGCAGGTTTTCACTTTGAAAACCTGCTTATTGAAATGGGTGCAATTAGCAAAGTTGGTCCTGGGACCAAGATAGTTTTTCGTTTCATGATGCTTGGAACCAAAAACCCAATTTCATATATCTCTATATGTCTATGTATTTTAAACTAGTTTTACGACCATTTTGGAGCAATAGGGGTGAAAGTTTGTGAGTAGGTAGTTTCGTATGATATCTTGGATGGGATTGAGTTTGGTACGATTTGGTTGACCCCCCGGGGAGGATATAAATCTTGTTTACACGATAGTAGGTGCAATTTTGGAGCAATAGGATTGAAAGTTGGTAGTCTAAATATATGGAAAACTATTTTGTATTCGGAGAGAAAACTTAAAAGAATAAATAGATATTTCAAACTTGTTATGAAAACCTGCTTTTCTAATGCAGCTCGCTGCAAATTATAGTATATTTTGATGACTGATCTTGAGTTGAGAATAAAACCAACAATAGTCAAGTGGTATTGTTCATCATGATTATTCAGTATATGTTTTTTTACAGGATGTAGCCTTCATTAATCCAGCAAACGTCGTATTCGTGTACATGCTAGTCAGGGAACTAGTCCAGGAAGACATCGATTGCGAACAAGACCTTCAAGCCATAGTCCTCACCTGTCTCTACCTCTCCTATTCATACATGGGAAATGAGATTTCCTATCCCCTAAAACCATTCTTGGTCGAAGATTCTAAAGAGAAATTCTGGGACCGCTGCCTGGACATCGTTAACCGGCTTTCCACAAGCATGCTCAGGATAAATGCTGAACCAGGATATTTCACCGAAATATTCACCGAGCTCAAAGCGTGCGGCATTGCTAATACCATGGCGCATACCGTGGCGACAATGACTTGTCAAACTGTACCGGTGGTTCCATGTCACGCGGGTAGTACCACAGCAGCTTGACATAAAAATATCGGCAACGGTACTGTAGTTAAATTAACATTAGCCGAAACTCCAACGGTTCCGTGCGAAGTTTAAAGAGAATGTTTTGGGCGTTTGCGATGAGAGATGACGGTTGGAAAATCTGTAGCTACGAGTCATATTATATATATATATATATATATATATAAATATATATATAAAATATATATATATATATATATATATATATATATATATATATATATATATATATATATATATATATATATATATATATATATATATATATATATATATATATATATATGTCGCAATATATATGTCAGGCTTTTTATATATGGTCAAAACTATTCACGTAACACGTTTTTATAAGTCAAATATTCTCCTTCCAAATATGCTGATTACTTCAAACCTTGAGGCCTCGGTAGACCAGCGGTGAGCGAGTACCACCTTGTACCGTTTGTTGACCGAGGATGTGGGTTCGAGTCCCACCTTGCTCTTGGGCGTTGTGTATGTCCTGAATTTAGTGGTTCTAGTTATGAGATTGAGTGTTGGGTAATGTAAATTGTTTACAAGCCCATTGGCCGTTCGGAACCGGCGTTAAACTGTAGGTCCCTCGAGTTTAAAAAAAATACTTCAAACCTTTTTGCAAAAGAGCTAGAGACCAAAAATAATTCGTAATGATTTTTTTATATTCAAAATATTGAATCAATCAAGAGTTGGTTTAACAATATCTTTCGTGAAATATCGATAGTCGCTAGCAGCGCTAAACTACGGTATAATTAGCGTTAGTTTAATTTGAAATAAACAAATAATTTGTTATAAGATGAAGTGAATAAATAGGCGCTTTTTTTCAATGATCGATATAAAATATTTCTTCTTTTGCTGACACAAGCACATTTTTTTATGAAAATGCTTAGTAAAATGTCAGCCACTTATAGTTTTATAGTGATGTTTTTGATATTTATAGAAGGCCTAATATATATATTGGTAAATTTCAGTAGAATAAACGTATTTCTTATAATGAAAGCAATATTTGATAAATTACGGTTAAGTAAAATATGAGCAGGTACCTATGAATATTCCCCTTTTTTTTAAATTATTACCATGCTGCTAAGTAGTAATGAAAAAATGATTTTACATATTCTCCTTCGTTGAAAATTGCTTAGGCATTTTTCTGGAATATTATGGATTTGTGATAATAATAATATTAAGGGTGAATATTTTTGAATAGGCTATGACAATTAAAATGAATTAAGTCAATATAAATTGAGAAATATTCATATTTATCATCAAGGTCGTATTCATGACAGAATTAAAATATTTTCACATCCTAGTTTTTCAAGTTAGTGTAAGGAATGTACAAGGATATATTGAAAAATTCTTAGCCTACTATAGAACCAAACAAAATTTCTGGGTCAAAATATTTTACATATTCTTCTCTTAATTGTATACATTTATTACAGCGAACCTGCAACGTCTCTAGACCTTTCAAAAAAAATGTTTCTTCTTGCTCTGCAAACCAGACCTCCACAGCTTTTTCGTTGGAAGAAAATTTACGAGCTTTTAAACTTTT
Organism: Cynegetis impunctata; assembly: GCA_030704885.1. NCBI lineage: Eukaryota > Metazoa > Arthropoda > Insecta > Coleoptera > Coccinellidae > Cynegetis > Cynegetis impunctata. Next base: position 1,474,074 of record JARQZK010001448.1, on the reverse strand, counting down.
TTTCAGTTGTGGAAAGAGATGATAGTCGGACGGAGCCAAATCTGGTGAATAAAGGGGGTGTTCTAGTAATTGAAACCCTAAATCACGAATTTTTTGCATGACAACATGAGATTTGTTTGCAGGGGCGTTGTCCTGCAAAAACAAAACACCTTTGGATAGCTTTCCGCATCTTTTCTCTCTAATTTTTTCCCGTAGAGTGGTCAGTAATGTCGAATAGTAATCTCCAGTTATTGTTCTACCCTTATCCAAAAAATCAATTATGATTACTCCATGGCAATCCCAAAAAACTGAAGCAAGAACTTTTCCAGCAGATTTTTGGACACGAAACTTCTTAGGTCTTGGAGAACCGGAGTGTCGCCATTCCATCGATTGTTGCTTTGTTTCTGGATCGTAGAAATGTACCCAAGTCTCATCCATAGAAACAATTCGGTTTAAGAAGTCTACATCGTTTTCAAATCGAGCATAGATCGAACGCGATGCTACTACCCTTGCACACTTTTGGTCAACATTCAAACATTTGGGGATCCATTTTGCAGCAATTTTTCTCATGTCCAAATTGACGTGAACTATATGATGAACGCGTTCGTATGAAATATTCAGTGCTTCTGATATCCGTTTTAGCCCAATTCGACGTTCTGTTAAAGTCATGTCATGAAATGCATCGATATTTTCGGGGACTGACACAGAAACTGGCCTTCCCGATCGGTCATCATCTTCAATGGAAAATTTACCTCTTTTGAAGCTTGCAGTCCAATTTTCACGGTCGCATACGAAAGACATTGATCAGCAAGGGTATTAAGCATATCTTCGTAAATCTGCTTACCTCTTAACCCTTTTAAATACAGGTACTTGATGATGGCTCGATACTCCAATTTTTCGATTTTCTTTTAATTTATTGCGTATCTCTGGTTTAATTTTTTGACGTCAAACTTTACACTGACACTTCTAATAAGTTATTGTTCGTTGCTATGGTAACCCAATATTTTGTTTAGGCAGGGAACTGGTCTAAGCTAACTAGATATCAATACATCCTTGTACAAGGATGAAATAAAGTAGAATCAAGATGAAAAGACAATGGTAAATCACTTTCACTTAACCGTAATAGGGGTAGGTACTGACCGAAATTAGAACTAGAGTATAGAGGTTCAAAATATTGCTACTCAATATTATCAAGTTGCGGCATAATAAACCGTACGGCAGAATTTCCAACCAACCAAATTTAGCTGTGAATATAATATTATATACTACTATATAGGTTCTCATATTATAGTAAGTAGGTAAGTGAAATGTTTTAAAATTTCCCGTATCGGAAAGTAAGCCGAAATTTCGGAGGAGTAAACGGTAATGTGTTCATGTTTATAAAAAAAACCATTGCAAAGTTCCAAACTTTGCGATCTTATACTATTATATAATATTAAGTTTATTGTTCTATGTACATGACACAGAACCACATTTTGGACGTCTTAGTCACGGGAAAAAAAAAATTAAGGCGGTGATTTCCCCCCCAAATATTCTTAGATATAGTGTGGGACTGAAAATTTACTAGCCTAATGTTATTGTTGATTTTATGTTTTGACCGAATTTTTGTGATGTAAAAATTATTTACAATAATTTATATATTTGTAGTCAACTTGTACTACCTGGAAATAAACAAAATATGTCAAAGGAGAAACGTACGCATCTGTTTGTTATTTTTTTTTAAAGAAATAGAGTGCGATATACTGCATCACATATATTCATTCCAATTTTAAATTAAATGTTTTGATAGTTTACAATTTTCTCAATTGTTTTTTATTAGTCTCTTAATTATTTCACATCATATTTATGAAAAAAACTAAATCTCACATTACACGTTCTAGTACGCTAACAACAAAATAATTTCCAAAGAGTCAATCTCCACTATTTAATTTTTTTTAATATTGTCATTGAGAAATGTTGAAGTAATATAAAGAATAAATACAATAAAAATTTTTTTTCTAATTTTGTTGTGTATGTAATAATCTTGATTCTAAAAGAATCAGTCTTCGTTGACTTTTGAATGATAACGTTATTTTGAAATTAACTTGTAGATAAAATTGATATGGTCGGGAGTGTGCAATAAACATGAACTATAATTTTAGAACAGGTTCAAGTTCTTGAATTTGTGAATTAGCTAATATAAGACTTAGAGAAAATATTTTAAGATAATATGCTCATTTAGATGAGATGATATGAAATTTGATGAAATTTTGTTAAACGAAATTTGTAAATCCCTAAGGAATTAGCAGAGAATTTTAGTGTAGTAATTAGATTTTATGTCATTATTTATTTATGAAAAATGAATTATTTTAGTCTAGAAAGAGTGAAATCCTTAAGCTCCATAATTGATTTCTTTGAAATTTAAAAGACATGAAAGAAACTTTAAATATCTGGTTGTACGAAAACGTTACCGTCTAAGGTAGATGTAGATATTTCGATGCTTTTGTGAATTCTTATAACCAGTTCCGCTAGGAAGTTTGTTTGATTAGTTTCAAATGAATATCCTAGTTTCACTTAATTTTATAACCACGGTACGTATTTTGTTAACACGAAGAATTCTCACTTATATATATATATATATATATATATATATATATATATATATATATATATATATATATATATATATATATATATATATATATATATATATTCAAGTTCTTTCTGATGAAACAAACAGTTTTGTCGTTTGGAATTTTTTTTATTAAACAATAGATCCTGCTTTGCAATCATCTACAAATTTTTTTTTATTATAGTAGTCATTTATCAAAATATAACGCTGCAAATAATTTGTAGTCCAAGTTCAATTATAACTTGATTAAATATGAGATTGACTCCTTTTTGAATTCAATTCTTCAAAGGACATAATAAATCGGAAAACATCATCACATCAACCTATATACTGAACATTGTGAATGTCTGCAATTCCAGGGTTCTTACATCTTTTATTCCGAATATTTGTATTCAACTTAACCATGAACGAATGATTACTGACTAGACCATTATTTAAGGTTAGATTAGCAAAATGTACTTTGCAAGTTTTCTTACTCAGGCTAGAAAAATATTGTAACATATAATGTTAGCCATTGTTTTGTTGAACACTTTGAAATCGATATCTAAAAACGATATACGCTCAAGTTTTTGATCATTTTCTGAGTTGAGAATTATACACCCCCAAATCAAAATGATCAGTTTCAGGATATTTCAACAAATTTCAAACAGAACGTGAATTTCACATATGTAACTTCAATCGATTAATGTTTTTTCTCCATAAATTCAAAGAAAATGATCAATTCAATTGGGGCAGATTATTTTGATTCGAAATTGTGCTGTTATAAAACATGAATGTTGTTTTTGTATTTTTGTAATGAGCGTGTGCGTCTTGTAGCACGTCTTGTGGGATAAGAAGCCAAAGATATAGTCATACAGCATGACAACATTCCTTTTTTTCTGTTTCGTATAATATTTTTAGTATGTTGTGGACTGATATTGTAAGTATCCGAGAGTTATGGTTGGCTAAATAAATGTATAAAAGAAATTTGTATATTTTTGTAGTTCTTCCTTCAACAATAATCAAAACTCAGACTGGTTCTAAACTATCAAATTATATCTCAGGATTTCAAAAAAGAATGTATTTCCTAACTTATTGCTTCAAAACTTTTAACTCATTTGAAATTGATTTCGTATTGTACAAAATCATTAAATACACCAAATTTCATTTTCCTTATATTGAAAAAATTGAAGCAGCGAAAGAAGAAGTATTTTAACTTTGATATTCAATTTCTTAGCTAATCAAGAAAAGGAAAATTGAAACTATTTGTTTCAAGTTCAATATTTCAACTTTTCAATAATTCTTCATGAAAAAAAAAAAAAAAAAATATATAAGAAGCTGCTGAATTTTTTTTAAAGATATGATTGAGAAAGCATTGTTTCTACAAGTGAAGTAAAATAGATAAATGACTCAAAATTGCAGTTTGGGAAACTGAAATGTAATCAATTTTAAATATAAGATGCAGTTCACATGGCGGGGAAAAATGCTATTAGATTGCATTTTAGCAAGAATTTATATAATATAACAAACATTGGAATTGATATGTGGACCAAAACTCCATAGTGTGTACACATAGTATAGATGCATCTATTGAATATATAAGTGAATTTGAATTGCTTATCTGTGATTTCGAAAAGGAGCATATTTCTTAGCTTATGGTTATTTACGAATAACCAAAACTGAAACACACGTATTTAATATTTGTATCTGTATGTTCGTTAGTAATTGTAATATTCTTTCGTTTGATTTGTCTTAGAAAGAAACCAGTGTGAGGGTTCAAATATTCAAAAATACTTATACAAGAAGTTAGTTTCATTAAACTCTAATTTTCATTATGAATGAATTTTTCAATGGGAGTATTTTCTGTGATTATTTGAAAATTATAGCTGACATAAGAAGAAATGTTTTGAATGATCTCATCAATTATTACTAACAGAAAAAAAAATATATCTATATAAAATCCTTCTTTCTCTATTTCGTCTTCAAATATTTACAATTTAAGTAATTCGAAGTGCTGTCCATTTCATATTGTTTCAATAAGTCAAATTCATCTGTAGATTTTCAAACTGCAACAGGCGCAGGTAGTTTCTTTTTTTCGTTCCAAGGCTGCAATTCAGCAGATCCGAAACACATGAAAACGATTCCACTCACAATGTAAATCATTCCACCAATAGCAAATACTATTGCCCACTGGTCCATAGTGTTCTGTAGAATAAATATGCAAACAGTTAAGAGTAGAATATATAACAGATTTCAAATATATGTTTGATCACAAAATACACCTAATTAGTAGATGAAGGAATCTAGAAATTTTTCATCAATTCAAAATCATATATTGAAACAATGGTTAATAATAACCATTTAAACATTTATTAAAAGAAATAACGCATGACGCACGTTTCGGTGGAACTTCACCTTCTTCAGATGCTAATGGCAAACTAACTATGTTTCTCTGTTATATCGAAAATAAGAAATAAAGTGATGACAAAATGTGTAGAAGGAGTAAATACAAAGATGGTTGCAAATAATTATTTTTATATGGAAAAACCAATTCTGAACTTGAAGTATGATCGATTTGGCAATTCAATAGGAGACCGGAATGCTTGTATTTATTTATCTGTAATGATTCTAAAAAATTAAGTTTAATTCCCTTGCTTTCAGTAATATTTTAAAATCGAAATTGAAGGTGTGATTTTCTTGGATTAAATGGTTTGCATAATGTGAATCCGACTTCTGATTAACAAAGCTACGTTTGTGTTCTGAAATTCTAGTTTGAAAACTTCTGAAAGTTCTACCAGTGTAAAACTTATCACAATCACCATAATTAATTTTATAAACTCCTGATTTATTATCTTTATGAACTTTGGATTTATTATTTTTTATATGATTTCTAAATTATTACCGGTACGATAAGCAATGTTATTGTTGTGCCTGGATAAGAGAGATTTAAGTTTTCTACTTGAATTTCCGATGAATGTGAGGCTGTTATATTTGATATTATTTTTAGTAGGGGGGTACACCTGGCTAATCGCATTTTTGAACAACTTTTTATCTATCATATTGTCTATTATTATGGGATCATAATTATTATTTACGGCAATTTGTTTAATTAAATTTTTCTCGATGTTGAAATTGGCGTTTGAAAGTGGAATATTTACTAAAAGATGTACCATACTATTGAAAGCTGCCATTTTGTGTTGGAATGGATGTAGGGAAGTACTATTTATGACGCTATCAGTGTGCGATGGTTTGCGGAAAATTGAAAAATTATGTTTGTTATCTACTTTTGTTATTTTCAAATCCAAATAGTTAATTGAGTTATCTTTTTTCATCTCTAAAGTGAATTGAAGAAACATAGTTAGTTTGCCATTAGCATCTGAAGAAGGTGAAGTTCCACCGAAACGTGCGTCATGCGTTATTTCTTTCAATAAATGTGTATATTGTTATTATTAATCATTGTTTTAATATGTTTATTAATTTACACCAAGTATCGGCCCAATCAATCCAAAATTTCAAAATCATATTCATAATTAGCTATTTAAATTATTGATTTTCAAAAGATTTCTCAAGCTTCAACGAAATTTACTACTCAAATCCAAGAAGATCAGAAAAAAAGATGAAGAAAAAAAAGACTATAATGAGATGCATAAAGTCGTTATGTGAGAGACTTTTACATAAAAATGCGAAAGTTCTTGTTTATCGGATTCAGCAACCTTAAATAGATGATGTTATGAAATTTGGGAAACAATAAAACTCAAAAGTTTTAGGTTATATTGAATAATACGACCACTCGTTGCTGCGGCTCAAAGTTTTTAATACAAAATGGCGTACGGTAGCTATTCAATTTTGCATTCTTTAAAATTCATTTGTGCAGCAACAACAATGCTAGTTTTCGTAATTCTTTCACATAAAAACATATATTTAGTTTATGTGCAGAATATATAATTATTGACTTCATATCGTAAATATCTGTGCAGTAAAAAACCTTATACTGGAATTAAAAACTCACAAAATTGTAAGACAATATTACTTACGTCTTTTGTTAAAACTTCGATGATCATAGGGCCTATGAAACCTCCCCATCCTCCGAAGAAATTCATAACGCCATGTAAAGTACCGGCAAAGTTCGGAGAAAGATCTTGTGGATTTATTAATGTTGTTTCAGCTGCTGCTCCATTGAAGCCAAGCATAGCAACAAGCAAAACTATTGCCATATCGGAACTTTGTCCTATCCCAAGGAAACACAAGAGACTAATACCGGTAGCAATGTGAGCTGTAACAAATATAGTTTATATATATATATATATATATATATAAAAAAAAATATATATATATATATATATATATATATATATATTATATACGTGTGAAATCCCACTAAACAACGCTATAGCGTAGTGATCCTACATGTTAAGGAATAACATGAGACTTAGAGTTGAAAAATTACTGTATTAAAAACTTGTAACTCTTTCAAAATATTGTTTTAATCTTTTAAATTTGAACTGTTCAAAAAATGGAAAACTATGTTTTATATATATTTTTCATAATTAAAAATTAAAATGTTTTCTATGGTAGATAATCAACAAAATATTTGTCTTCTACAATATTATTCAGTTGTTGAAGATGATTAACAATGGATATCTTCATCTGATGATGAAAATGGTTGTTGAATATGTAACCAGGCTGGTTTAATTGAAATAGTGGATGATATTGAGGAAGTGAAGTTGTTTTTTCCTGAGGTTAATCGTTTGTTTGGAATGATGTAGTTTAAACAAGAAATTAAATCTAATTATATATATATATATATATATATATATATATATATATATATATATATATATATATATATATATATATATATATATATATATGTGTATATTAATATCAATTGCAGAACAGATATTAACAAAATTAAAAGAATGCTTACATAACAACGTGAATCCTTTCCTACACCATTTTTTCGGCACTCCTCTTTTCAATAAAAGATCATTTATATATCCAAAAAGGAATCCGCAAATCAGTCTTGTCATTTGTGGTAACGCAGCTATGAAGGCCGATTTTTTCAAGTCGTAATTTAGTACTCTCTTCAAGAATTGTGGACTTGCTGTCAGCGACATAAACAGTCCGTACAGATTTCCAAACTGAGCTATTATCAGAGCTAGAAAAGGCACTGACATGAACATCGCAGTGTAAGGTGGAGTGACCTAAAACTCAATTATTAAAAAAAGAAGGTACGAAATCGAATCACTATATTTTAATGCTGCTACTACTGGTATACACTTGAAGCGAGAAAAAAAATTACAGAGGCAAACTTCTTTAGGAATACTCAATTCTTTCAAAAACTTTTCAAAAAACGTGGTGTATAGCATAACAATACTTTATGGTATTGGAGTGAATCTTGAAATAATTTCCATTTAATAATTTTTTATAATGCCATACTACTTGAAATTGACATTATTACATTGAAACTTCGTTTGTTGAATTCAGGTAATAATTTTGCAATAACCTGAAGAAATATTTTTTCAATTACTAAAATTAAATTCTTGGAAATTTAGTGCGAGGTAGAAACAAATGAGCTTATTACATTTACCTATGAACGATCTGAGGATTGATGTAACCTCAAAATAGAAACAAGAAATAAGAATATAACAATCATAATCAATGAACAACTTAACGTTGTTCATTGATTTGACCTATCTGAAAATGTGCTCCTTTTAATCTTTGAGACATCCTAGTTTTATTTTTGGAAAAATATATCTTACTATATATCTCATTCATTACAAATAAATTATACAAGTTGAACAATAGAGTACCTACCCTTTCTCTGCTCACTTGATTTCCTTGTGCTTTTTCGATATATTGTAACTCATCTTTGTCTATCCATTTATAATCTCTAGGATAATCGGCAACAAATATGCACATTCCAATGCAAAATAACGCTACAACGAAAGATAGCGAGTAAAATGACCAACTCCAGCCAAAACGTTCGATTATCATGCTGGAAATAGGCATGGTAAGCATGGATCCAAATGCATTTCCCATAAGGCAAGATGCAAATCTCCCCTTTTCACTTGGAGGTGCCCACCGGCCTATCAAACACTGGAGTGCAGGATATTGGAGAGCCTGGAAGTAAACAGAATATTCTTTATTGAGAAACATTTATAACTTCGAAGCAAAATTGAGATTCACTATACAATATTCCACTGAAAGAGATTTAATAGACGTCAGAAATTTAATCAGAACATAATTCGCACTATCTAGACAATAAACTAATAGGTCAAACATCTTTTCAATTATTATAATTGAATTTAGTTAATCTAAACCAGTGGTTAACCGGTGGTCCGCGGACCACTGGTGGTCTCTGGAAGCACTCGAGGTGGTCCACGAAGCCATCCTAAAAATGTTGAATAAGTCGCGTTCGGTCATTTCAGCCCCTTCACTCTGCTCATTTTTTAAATATATGCAGTCCTCATTTTGCACTGCAATATGATGAATCTGATGACGTTTCTCAATGCTGCCAATTACTTATATTTGCTCGATTTCTGCATGACAATAAATCATTAAAAGAAGAGTAACTGTTTTCCAAACAACGCAGGGTGTTGATGGATGAAATAAGTCTATATTTTGAGGAATATCGTCTTCAGTGGCAAAAGCTTGCGGATACGGATGGTGCTCCTACTATGCTTGGTTCTCGCTCTGGTCTTGCCTCATTGATAAAAACGAAAAATCCGTTTGCAATATCAACACATTGCGTTATTCGTCGCCAAGCTTTGGCTGCCAGAACCCTACCAGAATGTTTGGCTATTCCGTTGAAAATAGCTATAAAAGTTGTTTACTTCATCAAAAGCAGTGCACTGAATATTCGTCTTCTCAAACAATTATGCTCTGATATGAACTCTGAATACTAAAGCCTTCTTTTCTGCAAAGAGGTGCGTTGGCCTTCAAAAGGAAATATGCTTTCAAGGTTGTATGTTTTTCAGAAATAGGAGTATTAACGTATTTTCATACTTTATTTTCAATATGTCAGCTATGTTATCGCCAATTTTCAGTTTCCTGTTAAATAGTTGATCTCTTGCAGCAATTTACGTAAGTTGGCGGTTAATTTTTTTTTTCATTAGGTAGGTAGTCTCGTGCGTGACCAGTATTGTTTAGTCGATTTTTTTGCTCTTGCTCAAATGAATAAATTGAACCTTCAACTCCAAGAGTCAGGAAATTTGATGTTTCACGGCATTGGCAATATATTTGCATCTTCTTTGTCAACCATTTTTCATCCATTCTTGGATGTAGGTCTCTTCTAATTGTTTCCATCTTTCTCTATCTTTCGCGAATCTCATCCACTGTTTGCCAGCCACCGCTCTTATGTCGTCCACCCCTCTTTTTTGAGGTCTTCCCTTGCTCCTTGTTGTCTCTCTTGGCCTCCATTCCAGTATTCCACGTGTCCATCGGTTGTCCTCGCTTCTGGCTATATGGCCAGCCCATCGCCATTTCATCCTTGCTACCTCCTCCACGATGTCCCTGACTTTTGTTTGACGTCTTATCTCAGTGTTTCTGATTTTGTCTCTTAGTGATATTCCAAGCATGCTTCGTTCCATCGCCCTTTGGGTTGTCTCCAGTTTTTTAGCCGACTTTTTGGTAAGGGACATGGTCTCTACTCCGTAGGTGCACACTGGTAATATGCAAGTGTCGTATACTTTTCTTTTTAGGTTTATGGGAATAGAATTATTCTTCAGGATATATGTAAGTTTACCGAAAGCGGCCCATGCTAGTTGTGTTCTTCTTTTTATTTCAGCATCCTGGTTTGATTTCCCTAATCTGATATCATGACCCAAGTACACATAGTGTTCGACGTTTTCTATAATATAGTTCTGTACTGTTATGTTTGTTTGTTCGTGGCTCATTATTTTTGTTTTGTTATAGTTCATTTTAAGGCCTACAGTAGCGGATATGTCACTTAGTTGTTGTAGCATTTCGTTTAATTCTTGCAGATTGTTTGCTATTAAGACTATGTCATCTGCAAATCTGAGATGATTCAAGTATACTCCGTCGATGTTTATACCTTTGGTGTCCCATTTTAATTTCTTGAAAATGTCTTCCAGAACAAGGGTGAATAGTTTGGGCGAGATGGTGTCTCCTTGCCTCACTCCTCGTTGCAGTTTTATGGGGTTTGTTTTTGTTTTTTCGTCCAATTTTATTTGTATGCTTGCATTTTCGTATATGTTCTTTATGATGTTCGTATATCTTGAATCAATTCTTGTGTTATCTAAGGATTCTAAAACTGCCCATATTTCGACGGAGTCTAATGCTTTTTGGAAATCTACAAAAGCATATGAAGGTAAAATCAATGCTTTCATTGCTAAAATCGAGTTATGGATTAAGAAGATCAAAAGTGACAACTTTTCTGCGTTTGATAATTTATATGAAATAATTGGGGAAAACAATGCCAACGAAAAAGAAGAGTTACAAACATGATACTCCATTTAACAAATTTGAAAAGTGAATTCAGTCCTTATTTTCCGGACTGCGAGGTATTCAGAAACTGGTTCGCAATCCTTTCATTGTCAGAGTTTTTGAATTTCTTGATAAAATTGAAAAAAATTTGATCGAAATGTAACACGACAAATAAGAGGCAGGAAGGAATCTTGAAGGTTTTTGGGATCAAAAAGCTATTTATTTCCCATAGATTCAAGATATGTTATTTAACTTTGTTTTCATCGACATATTTATGTGAGCAGAGATTCTCGACTCTTTTGATAATGAAAAACAAGCAGCGAAATCTTGCCGACATGTGTTTGGGTTTAAGTATTCAAGCAAGGATTCAAAAGTTAGTTAAGACTATGCAGTCACAAAAATCTCATTGAAATAATACATTCACCCAGCATAAAATTTACTTTAAAAAAATTGAAATTAACTATATCAGTGTTTCATTTATAAATAGATGAAAATAACAGTTTATTTTTATCGACTTTTTGAAAGTGATATCACTTTCAAAAAGTTGGTGGTCCGTAACAAGACAGAAATGTTGTTAAATGGTACCTCATTATGAAAAGGTTAAGAACCACTGATCTAAATAGATTTCCGCTTTGATAATATCTCCTGAACAACTACTTCACCAAAGTGCTGTTCAACTGGAAAAATATTTCTCAATTTTCTGAAGACATTCTGAGAGACTATTAATTATATAATTTCGTTTGTTATGAGTAACCCTCGAAGGAAGCAGAAGCTTTTAATGAATTTCAAGCACCACGAGATGATTCCAAAACTGCTGCGTGTCATAGCACACGGAAAACACCTCTGAGAATAGAGCGTTGTATAGTTTTACGGCTCTGATAGACCGATGTTTCAGCAAGTGGGGTTGCATACGGCAAGTTGAGAACACCTGAAGTGATAACATCTGTAAAGGAGGCACGAGTCGGCAGGTAACATTTCTCCGATGTTCGAGTGAAACAAGAGGAGTGGTTAATGATGAGTCGTCTATTAACCTTACTGTTCTGTTCCGAATTGAGTGAAGCAGATCCAAGAAGTGGTTAGGTGCAGAACTCCAAGCAGTTCTCTAATGCTGGACGAAGATAAGCCCTATGGTTAGGCGTAGACAGATTTTTAGCACGATAACTAAGAACAAAAGATGCAGTTTATTGGTTGGCTTAATAATTTGGTTTAAATTAAGAACAGAGTGCAATAGCACCTTTCAGCCTAATTTCAATTTTAGTAGTTTAGGTGGCACGGTGGTTCAAATTTTCCATCAATGGAAAGCCACAAAACTGAGTAATGTGTCTCTACTGTAATTAGCCATATAAGTCTTTCGGTGTCAGTTATTGGTCCTGGCTGAGACAAAATATGTTCAAATAATAATTATTGCAACGTTATACATATTTTTCTTAGATGTAATGATATATATTCAGTTCAACCTGACAATAAATTTTTCCTACTTGAAAGTGTCAAAACTGATCATTGGTGAATTATAAATGAACGAGACAATGAGTCGGTTGAATCTACCTCAAAATAATTCATTTGAATTTATTTCTAGTTGAATAAATAGACACATAGATTTTTCATCAGTCTTAAATAGATCTATATATTTAAGTTTCAAGTGAAACTTGTAAAAGGGTGGAATAATTTAAATATATCGAAATAGTTTATATTATCATATAGTCGACCTCAAGACGTTAAGTATTCCGTACCAAATCCATATATTTGAATTCTCGTGGCCTTATCCTTGAATTAAGCAGTTATAACTATTTACATAGCTGTTGATATGTCTATCTACCAAAGGCGCAGCGAGTATTTGCTTCAGGGTGGATCAAAGATAAAGAAAACGCGAATTATATGAAATCTCCTAACTGGCTCTCATAATTAAATCTTCCTAGATGCAGGTTGAAATGTTATCCCAATACTTATTTTAACCTCAATAACTAAGGTTTTATGAAACATTCGAAGAAATTAGGTAACCGTTTTGGAAAATTTTTCTGAAAAACGAAAACTATTAAAGTGTCCAATATAAAATAAACCTAGGAGCAAATTTGAAATTTCCAAATGTTTCGATTTGAATGAATATATCACAGTACCCGAGAAATCTAGTCTCTTAATTCAACAATTTGCCGATATGGGAAATTAATTTAATCGAAAAATGAGTATTTATAGATCTTAATATTACTGTTGCGTCAGTCCGATTATTTTTATAATCAATATATGCCTAACCGCAGCTTTTTATAGATAACTCATTGTGAATTCTAAATAATTGAGAAATACTTGACCCAAGCCTACTTATACGATAACTCCTGAAATTGAACAATAAATATTTTTCCAAAATCTAAAAGTGGAAAATTCAAATAGTCAACTTTCTGGAGCCATTCATCGATAGTTTCGAAACATTGAAGAATTTTTGATTGTTCAAATTATGCATATTACAAATTTTTTGAAACTTTGCTTCATTATGTTTATTTTAGTTCCAATGTCAATGAAATATTGTACGCGACCTACATCTTATTGAACGTAAACGATAAATTAAACAATAAAATCAATTGCCAAGAATAATGGTCATCAAATTCCACTCATTTAACATTTATAGAATAAAATAGGTTCAACCGTTGCCTTGAAAAACTTTAATTAGTAGCATGATATGGTAAAGTAAGCAATCGTATTTCTACATTAATATCTAATCCTAATATGAAAATAGCTTTTAGATCTCAATCCAAATCTTTTTTCATGCCAAATATAAGCAAAATAAATTTAATCAGTCCGGATTTTAAAAGTTAATTCGTTTCGAGTGCAGTGCTTCCTAAAAAGGTCAAATAGTACGTTCTTTTGATACCAAATGCAAAGAACATTTTAAATTCTGATTAAGTACAAAAAAAGACTGCCACGAATTGCCCGAAATTTCAGACGTGCAAATTCTTCATATCTTGAAATTAAATTACCTGGAAAGTTTTAAAAATAATTAAGCATTATGTGGTAGTCAATACAGTGACCTTTAGAATCTCCAAACCTACATAAAGGCCATCGCTACATAGAACACTTAGTAACTCTGATATTCTTAACTCAACACCTGCAAATAAATTTCGTACATGACACATCAATCGCATCCTGAAACAACTAAACTGTATAAAGTTGATGCGTCCTGATGAATTCCAGCTAGAGTTTTGAAGCATTGCGCTCCCAAGCTAACACTGTTTGTTGGTCTGCTGACCCTTTCAGCTTTCCTACGAGACTTCCGTCTAGCCAGAACATCGGTCTATCAGAGAAGGTTTTTGGACTAATCCGCAAAAAGTATGGAACGCTCTGTGCTCAGAGATGTTTTCCATGAGCTATGACTCACAGCAGTTTTGAAATAATCTCAATGTCCTTGAGATGCGTTATTAGCTTCTGCTCCTTCCAAGAGTTGCTCTTTTATAGATATTACGAAAGGTGATCTACGATCATTGCATCCATTATTCTCCCAAGAGTAAAATTCACTCGCCACACAAGGTATACCTGCAGATAATAAACACCAATTTGCCATGGTCATCTTAACAACCTGAAATCAATCTATCATAAAGCGTTTTTAAACCGAGCCGTAAATCAATAGAACATTCAACCCTGAAGTATTTTCGGTTTACTACAACTTTCTGTGGTTCAAAACCATTATGAAGCACCATTTATCTATATATATATTGCTGAACTCGATTTCGAGTAGAAAAGACACAAACACAATACAGAGATTCAAGCTGGGCTAAGGTAATCTCTCCTAATCCTATGAGTTTTCCTATGACTAAACAGTCCGATACATAATAGAACTATTCTTTCACAGTCAGGACATTCAAAGTTTCCTTGAGTAACATAATTCCTTCTCCTGTTTTGCTGATTGTTGGCACTGAAGCTTTTTACAACTTTCCTCCATTCCTATCTGTCTGATGCTTGGGTCTCCCAGGTGTTTCGTACCTGCGCTTTTTTAAGTGTGTCATGGAGAACATCCTTAAATCTCTTGAGTTGTCCTCCCTGCTTCTTTTGACCGTTCGCCAACTCTCCGTATAAAACGCATTTTGGCAGTTGATTCTCTTCCATACTGCCCATCTTAAGCGTGCTTGTGCTATCAAGATCTCAACACTGCTGCACTCGGCTCTCTCAAGTACGGTTTTATTTGAGACTCTGTGAAACCATTTTATTCTCATAATTTGTCGTAGTTGTGTATGCTGTAATATGGCGTCCAGGTTTCACACCCATATAGAATTGTTGAAACAACTACAGCGCGATATACAGCCGTTTTGGTTTTGACAGATATATCGTGGTTGTTAAAAACCCTCTCTCGCAGCCTCCAAGAAGATCTCGATGCTGCATTTATCCTATTTTGCACTTCCTGGTCAATATTGATATTTTTATTGACTATACTGTCTAAATAGTTAAAATGTTCAACATATTCTACGTGTTCGTCATCTACCATGAAGTTAGTTTGAGATGCATCTGTTGGGCATGAACGATCTTATTTTTCCGAGAATTGCCCATAAAAAAAATCCCAATCAAGACGTCTGAATAGACCATTTTCTGTGTATATTCTAATTTCAGTCAGTTATTACTTGAGCCGAAGATGACCTCATATCTGAAACAGGTCAGCTGATTGTGTTTATAATTTCAATATATTTTGGTGATTATAAACAGAGGACCTTTAATTACCCATTATTCTCATATAATCTCGGAATTAATTGGTACCTACTTAATTGGGATATATATATAATAATAGTGACTAAAACTGAAAAAAGACATCTGATTTTCATTCAAAATATTTCAATAGTTATCATATTGATTATAAAACTTACCAACATCAAACCTACAATAAACCTTAACGCAAAGACTAGCTGCGGTCCCACAGGTGCCGCAGGAACAATCAAACATGATGAAACAGCCATAGCTACAGAAGACCACATGAGAACATGCCAAGGTCCTATAAGCTCTGAAACCATTCCAGCTGGCAGTGATAAGGTAGAGAGACCATAAAACATGGCACTGATCGTACGCTGTTCCCATTCGTACGTCCAATTATATCGAGGTCCATACTGAAACAAAATTTTCGTTACTTATCTTCATTCTAATACCCCATTTACTTGCAGTTAACTTCCGTGGCAGTGAGCAGGGAAGTAGGCATTGTCATTACTTGAACGGGTTGCGCTGCTGTTGAGCATGCCTATGTCACTACCGTACACTCTCTACTACCTTCGAGTGCTTTATTCCGAACATAAGTCATAGTACAGACAGCAAGAGTGGCAGCGACTTTTTACATGCTGCCGTTGAATGTAGGGTTTCATGATCATACTCATGATCATTTTACCGAAATTCTGTGTTCACTTCTGAATTAATTCATAGTATAATGTACAAGAATATTAACAAAATATAAAACGCAAATGAGAATATAATAACAACTACTGATTCAAGAAAGTATGTGGGAGATCTCTTCATATTTCAATTGTCGAAATAATTCTGTTTTATTTTTCAAAGTTTCAAAACGACAGAAGGATGCAACAATTTATAGCATTTCTTTTTAAAAAATTAATGTAGTTTTGCAAACACAGAGCTCTATCGCCGCGTCCTTTGTTGCTGGAGAATCGACTGAAATGGAGCAGCATGTAAACACTCACTTTCTTCAAGGCTGTCTAGGAAAAGTTCAGGACAGTACAGCGGGCAGCGCGAGTAGCAGCGGCAGTGGCTGCATGTAAATGGCGTTTTAGAGGTCTTATGGCTAGACATTTACCATTCATATTGTTTCTGGTGTTTTAAACGTTTATTATCGTAACGGTGTTCTTATTTATCTCCAACTTCTAATTTGAACGTGACAATTGTTCAAATGAATAGATGCCTTATTCCATTTCAATAAGGTTAATTAAGGAATAAATACTTAATGGTCAGTAATTATAATTATGAAAAATAAATATATTACAAATTTTTGAAGGGGATCTTGGTAAATAAATATTATTAGATGAATTAAACCTGCGGGTATATTTTTAAATAGTTGATGGAATCCGTTGTTACTACGTGATAATTTGACATGATGAACAAAACTTGAAATTACTACGTTTATTATAAGAAAAATACTTCGAAAAATATAACACTGCGATTGCAATTTCGGTCACTAGACCATCATCGGGCAGATTGAGTTAAGAAACTGAGGTCTTAACTCAGTCTGCTCGATGATGGTCTAGTGACCGAAATTGCAATCGCAGTGATATATTTTTCGAAGTATTTTTGTGATTATAAACGTAGTAAACTCAAGATTTGTTTTTGTTCATTATATTTGGAAATATTAATAGCAATAAATTTCGAAAAAAACATCTTAATGGAATTCTTCTAACACCTACATTGACAATACTGTGCAAATTCACTCTGCACAAAGTAGGTATATAATGAAAGGAAAGAACTAAAAGTCAAGAATTTGATATTGGATGACGCTACTAGATGTTAATCTATTTCAATTCGAAAAATCAAACACTTATTTTTCTCTTAAAAATGAGTGATTCACACTAAATATTATAACATTGTTAGCCACGTTTTACCTCTACTTCGTCTTCTTCGGACACTGTGTGACCAGTGTCCTAAGCAGCAGCCCTGGTGGAGGCTAAACATGCATCACAATTCAAAAAAATTCGATGTAAATCTCATATAAACCAGTGTCTTCATTTTTTTTTCAATTGAAAGTCATGAAAATAATGAAGGATAAGGCAAGATATGAAAACATGTACTCGAATCAACTTCTAACCAAGAAAACAATGCTGACCATATGATCAACACATCATACTAACTCGTATTCTGAAGGTGTATCAATAACAAAACACTAATTCTGTACGACGTTCGTGAACCACGTGGTCAGCACTGTTCAATTGGAATCTGCCAATTTGAGTCCTGGTAGACGTTTTTAAACTTTTTTTATTTCAATATCGGTGAGACGTAGAGTCTCGGTGGCACAGAAGTTTGATTTGCGCTGTATGGTTTGTGTTACTGTGGTTCAATTACCATTTCCCACCATGCTCTTAGGCGTTGGATTTGTTTATTACCTAGATTTAGTGATTCCCCTCTGTTATTATATTTATGGCGAAGATGTCCATAGTTGAAGAAGACAATATTTTACGAATATTTAGAAAAACCTGAAGTATGTCTGTATGTTTTACTTCCTTTTTGATAAATCATATATTTAACCGTAAATTGTGTACCGATTTCGTAACGTTAACATCTTATAAGTGGTGATGTAAATATTCGGATTGGAAAACAAATAGATCGTGTGTTACAACCTTCACTGACGTCATTGAGAATTTATGATGAAACTATAATACATATAACATATAATCAATAATATACATGAGTTATAAAACCAACATCATTGAAACGAGGGAAAATATTGAAACTGATCGTGACAAATATTCTGGGAAATTTACAGGAAAATTTTTGCAATATAAACCATCTTTTCATTCATATTATTGAGTAATTTGTTTAAGAAAACGA
Organism: Cynegetis impunctata; assembly: GCA_030704885.1. Taxonomy (NCBI): domain Eukaryota; kingdom Metazoa; phylum Arthropoda; class Insecta; order Coleoptera; family Coccinellidae; genus Cynegetis; species Cynegetis impunctata. The sequence goes on along the minus strand of JARQZK010001448.1, from coordinate 1,455,548 downwards.
TGACTACAATTCACATTATAAAAATAAATTAGAAATATTTCTTTGATTTCCGGTGATTCGGTATAGAAATCTCAATATTTCAGTCTCACAATTTGTTCGAATACTAATAACCTTAAATAACAAATCTAAAATGATAGAAAAAATCTTACATCTCCCAGTGTTTCATTAGCTTTTCTTGCTTGCATCATAGCTAATAAACTGATGGAAAAATGTGATCGGAACATGTAGTTGACGAACGTACCCCAGAATACCATCATGGCCACATAGGCACGACTGGGAATACAAGGACACCATGCTGAAATTGAAAAAAAAATTAATCAGTTCATATTTTTATGACAATAATTAATAAGTTGTTTATTTTTCATAAATGGTTATTTTATAACCATTCCTTAATTTATTTTTTTCAATCATCTATTTAGTTGAGTTCTAGTCGGGGAGAAAACACCACTTGATAATGCAAGATGTGATTCTGGCGAAACGTCGTGAAAATACATTGTATAATTCACTAAAGAAACGGATCGAAATCTGGAATGACTTTCATTCATTTT
>JARQZK010001448.1:1412500-1450000 GCA_030704885.1 Cynegetis impunctata | reverse complement strand
AAATCTATTACTTTCTGACTTCCTCAGATATTGATAGAGGTGAAATATGCTTCACCATATAATAGAAATTAGTTTTAATCTTTCAAAAATATATATTTTTTATCGCTTGTTATTGAAATAAATATACATCAAGTGGAGGCCTCAATTATATCCGTATATTAAAACGATGTTCAATAGAAATAACTTCTCTTTGAAAACAACTCATGGTCCTTCAGCATTATTGAAACACTTCATCAATAAAGCAATTGTACAAAGAATATTTGAAATGTTTCTAAGTAATTCGCTTTTATGAGACTAATCAAAATGCTTGATGAAAGAATAACAATAAATTTACACATAGTTAGAATTGAATTGCCCCCGGTACTTGTTCACAGAAATTAATAAGAATTTAACACTCTATGAAAAACTATTTAATTCAAATGCAACGAACAATTTAACTCCATTGTTTTTGGCTTATGCTAATAGCAAGTTTTTCTTTCAAACTTATGTCTCATGCTTTATAAAATATGACTTTGTGATAATTTTATATTCATTGATGATTTTCAACTCAATTGTCTTCAAATAGTTGATGGAATCCGTCAGTACTACGTAATAAACACAAATAGAATTTAACCTTACTAAGTTTATTATCACAAAATAGATAAAAAATTAATATTGTTATTTCAATTTATATTGTCGCTTAAAGAGGTATTATTACCTTTCCAAGAAATTATAGTAGAGATAATGTCCTTCGAAAATATACTTTAAAGGGACAAATGGGATTTTAAACAAGATAATTTGAAAATTCCTGAAATATATTACCTATGGTTGGAATATATCCAATATGGGAGAATGAATTAAGTCAATCTGATAGTTCTCAAAACATTACAGTTTGTTTTATGATTGAGTTTGAAAAATTCTAATTTTTGTAAATAATTCAATTTCAGTAATTTATGCGTAATTCGGAAATTATCTATTTGTGAAAACGAGTTCAGGTTTTCACCTTAATGGTTTGAAAACGTTAGATCTGTTTATTTTTCATAAAGTTTGTTGGTGTGCATTGGATCTTGGATCGAACAGACTATAAACTGCTTTACATACTGGACAAATTAACTTGTAATCTCCTGAAATTTCGAAATTTCTTCATCATTGAAGTAATAAGAATCATGAGAATTTTGGAAGTTATTTTGATATTTCACTAAGGTATGACATTGGCAACTTTTTCTATTAGTGAACCAAAATAAGATAACTATATAGTTTTTTCAGATTTATATATTTCACCTTCAGTTTATATATTATTTGAAACAATCCCTCTGTTTTATGTGATATAAGTGATATACTTATATTTCTATCTTTATATTTTGATCTTTGTGTGATCTGTAAATATTTTTTATATTGCATTAGGAGCTAGTTAGTCTATATAACAACAAGTATTTGATATTATCGAAAAACAATTGTTATTAACGGAAAAATATCACTAGACTTCGAAAAATATTTTTCAAGACACAGAAGTTTTGAAAATATAGAGATAAATGCAACAATTTATCTGAAGTGAGAGATGCTCAAATGAACATAATTTGTACAAACTTATGGTATTCAAAATTAATTTGATATATGTGATCGATTGATAACAAATCCCACGAATATAGACTAAATCAAACTACACAGATCTAGGGTAGCAATTTAATTTACATCAGAAGGGTTAAAATTATAGGATTTTGTTCCTCTATCTTGAAGCACAGTTTTTTTTACAACCATAAGTATTTTTTGAACAAGTAACAACCAAAAATGAACATAATTTGTGCTAAACTTATGGTATTCAAAATTAAATTGATATATGTGATCGATTGATAATTATGTTCTAAACAAATCCCACGAAACACATTCTTAGGAGCTGTCATACACGTACGTTTAAGCTGAAACAAGCATTGATATTGCATCTGATAATAATTGCCTGATATCGATTTTTCATCTTGCATAATAACCATACAACGTAGGTAATTCACCATTTTTATGAACTAGAATAAGATGAATCATTATATAATGATGATTAGGTACATTCAAAACGTTATCTCAGATATGATGTAATTAAATATTATGCGAAGCATCATTTACTTATCAAACACTTGATAATAACATTTTACCAGCTGTAGTGAGTCAAGTTGATTCAATATTCAAGGATCACATACTGTGGTTAGATTAACGCATTATTTGAGGTACAAAAAAAACTCTATCGCAGCGAGTTGCATTAGAAAATCAGGTTTTCAAAACGTATTAAGTTTAAAGATTCTATTCATTGAGTTATGATTTTTGTTCCAAATCCTAATAACAAAAATTGCGCCTTCTATCGTGTGAAAAATATTCATTTCCTCTTCCGGGGGGTCAACCCCCCCAAGCAACTCGTACCAAAACCAATCCTATCCAATATATCATACGAAACTACCTACTCACAAGCTTTCAATCTTATTGCTCCACAATTACGCCCTTTATCGTGTGAAGAAGGTTTTATTTTCTCCCCCGAGGGGTCAATTCGAACCAAAACCAATACCATTCAGGATATCATACAAAACTACCTAGATACAAACTTTCAACCATATTGCCTTAAAATTGCGTAATTGGTGTAAACAAGATTTGTTTTCCCCCTGGGGGGTCAACCCCCTAACCAATTCGAACCAAAACCAATCGCATCCAAGATATCATAAGAAACTACCTATTTACAAAGTTTCAACCCTATTAATTCAAAAATGTGCCCTTTATCGTGTAAACAAGATTTATTATCCCCAGGAGGGCCAACCCCCCAACCAATTCGATCAAAAACAATCTCATCCAAGATATCATACGAAACTACCTATTTACAAACTTTCAACTCTATTGTTCCAAAATTGCGCCCTTTATCGGATAAACAACTTGAAAATATATAAGCTCTTACATACATACAAAAAAAAAAAGTAGGTTTTCAAAGTAAAAACCTGCTAAAAATGGCGACTCCAAAAGTAAACTCAAAAAAGTATTTGTTGTACCATGTCATTTTTATGTATTTATAGCTTCATCGTTTGATTTATGAATTGTTGTTATTTCTTAGAAGCATCATAAATTGCTATTGGTGATTCGTGGGCTACTAATATAATAGTGTTTACAGCATAGAGTTTTCAAATTGAGAAAACATTAATTATTTTATATTTCAATAAAATGTAAGTAATTACATCTTGGAATTACCATCTCTGCTTGAAAATAATTTCCCCTTGGTACCTATTCTTTAATCAATGAAACTTGATCATTTCATGATTTTCATAATTCAGAAAGTAATTATTTTTGTTATACGAGGTATTTTATATACTTCTTTTAAATTCTCCATCATTATGTAACAGAATTAATTTTGAATATATCATGCTAAGCATATGGTACACATTTCCTGTGAATTGTTTTTCAAGGAACAATTCGAGTATTTTACATTTTATGAAACTAGAACTCCAATAATGAACTTTGATGTGAATATTATTACTAAATCTCAAAAAGTGTAGGTACAGTCTATTACTAAAACAATATTTATTGTTTTTCCTACATGTGGTATATCTAGCGAAATTTGATGAATGGAAAATTAATGAAGACTCTGAAAAAAGATAATCCAGTAGACGATTCGCTTTAGTCGCTTTATACGTCAACAGCAGCGTGTAGTATAATAAATTGTGAAATTACAACCATAGAAGTGCGAAGAGAAAATTTCAGATAATAGCAATAAATAATGACCTATTTAACGAATATTTCAATGTACTTCCACAATTCTTCAATGTGCTTATTTGAGGATATATTTTGAAATTTCGACCTGTTATATTGATTCCCTAGCGGTTTTCCAAATTGAAACAGGGTCCAATTAAGGTATACGTATATATAATTGGTTCATTATATTTATTCCAGATGAGTAAAAGTTGAAATTATGGAATTTGGAGTAGGGCCTACCATGAAAAAACTTAGGGAACAGAAAAAAGAAAAAGGAAGTGAAAAGTGGTACCTAAGCGAAACTAAAATGAAAGAGTGACATGATTCAATGTATCCAATGCAGGATAAGATTAAAATGTAGGTTAGTGGGTGTAGGACAGTAGGCATAAAATAAAAGTAATGTTTGTTACTTATATGTCGCGTAGTAGTATTTTTCAGATTAAAACAGATCGTGCTTGTCGGATTCAATTTTATAGGCAGTGATTGACAACTAGAATAGTTTACGATAAATTGAAGGAAATGGCTAGTTGAAGGTTATCTATTGAGCACCTGTGCAGAGAAAATATATAGAATAATATACTGGTAGGTACTTAAGATATTGGTTTTTCAACCTTTCCACATAGACGCAATTGAATGTGTTAAATGTAATTCAATTTAATAATGTTAGAATTTAAACTATGGAAATGATAATTTAATTCAATTTAGAACATTACTGATAAATATACATTCGCATCATTGCCGATCCATATTTAAATGCTGATTAAAATTGCGCAATATTGTATCACATCGAAATCTCCAATATCATCTTATAATTTAGTGTAATTCTCAGACGCACAAACTAGAACTCGCGAAGAACAAATCTAGAAAACTATAATCTGCTGAAAAACCATTAAATATTACCAGCAAACTGGGTGGCTCTGCACCCACTAAAATAAGACATTATATGATATCCAATAATAAAATGAAATTTATTTTTAACCGGTGAGTGAATAAAATGATAATTCAAGCATACCAGAACGGAAACCTTCACATTTAAACTACTAGAATTCTATTTCAAGCTCCATATTTCCCCAACTAGATTGAATTCAATAAAGTGAAACGCCAGTATATTAACAATTCGAATAAATAATTATATATATATATATATATATATATATATATATATATATATATATATATATATATATATATATATATATATATATATATATATATAATTATTTATTCGAATTGTTAAGTGCTGATTAAAATTAATTAATTATTATATTAATTATCAAGAGTTTTTATATATATATATATATATATATATATATATATATATATATATACATATATACATATATATTATGAACACACTTTTAAATTTTTACACTGATTTTGAAATTATTATGTGCAACAAAAAGTTCACTCTTTCCGCTCTTTCTTCTTCTTGACGTAGGTAATCATATGAATCAAAACTTATTCAAGAAGCACTGTAAAACAAGTAAAGAAAAGTGAAATTAGAGTAATTTAAAAAGAACTTGAAGAATTGTGCTGAAATGTATTTTTTACTACTATATAATAATAAGATCTTACATTAAGTGCTGTATTCTCATTTTTGCATAAAATTAACTGAAATTCGTAACTTAACCTATCCAGCAGCAGTTTGAATCCAGCATGACCTCAGCTATTTGTTAAAATCATCCGGGGGAGTTTGAAACTTGTTATAAGCTTTCGCTTTTTCCGAGAATCATAAAAAATCAGTTTCATATAGAAAAAATATTCCTGAATGTTTCTGATTTTGAATTAGGGCTAAAAGTCAATTTGTATAAATTTATATATATATATATATATATATATATATATATATATATATATATAGTTTTTTTTTGTTACCCCTGGAAATTTCAAATACCTATAACAAACTTTCAGCATGTAAATCAATACAAAAATTGGCCATGAACTACATGAAGATAATAAATAAATATCTTCAATAAATAAAAACCTATATAATACCTACTTTGAATATAAAAATATAGTAATTAATATTATAAATTTTATGATATAGGTACTCCTTGAACCTCAAATAAGCATAAACTTCCACACGTGTAGGCATATCTTAGTAACTCATTCGAGAACACATGCATAACTATTGCTTTATACCAGAAGACTTGAAATCTTCATGATAATAATGATTAGTATATATATATATATATATATATATATATATATATATATATATATATATATATATATATGAGATAGTGTATGTGCCGTGTCGATCATATCTTTGCTATTTTTCAAAGTTTGTCTAATCTTAGTGTCACTTTGTTCTCTGAATAAGAGCATGCAAATATGGAAAACTAGGAAAACAACTGATTATCATATAAAGGTATAACGTCACACTCACCCATCTCGAGAAAATATATTGGTACACAGTACACACTACACTAAACACTAACAAATACCGGCACAGTTTATTACGTCAGTACGTGTGAAATAAACATAACACTTTAACTTAACACTCATTTATCGACATCGAACCATATCAATTCGGTGTTGAACTTATCATAACTAAAACTCGCTAAGGCTAGCAGTTTATTAGATACTCAGACGAGGACATGAGAAAATCAAAACGATCAAAAGTCGCGTAGATAAATTAACAATTATCACATTCTGAATGGAAAGAAGTTTAACATCGCTTTTTTATCGGATTCTCTTTCCTTGCGTACGTCAGAGCAATAGGTTTTCGTAAATGTATGTGTGGTCGTGGTGTGGATAGTGTGGAACGGAAATAAAGCTAGTATTAAACTCCGATCATCGTATTCCTCCTTCCTCTGGAATTGGAACGTGCATTATGTAGCGTTGCCATATTCAACATACTTGGTTAAATTCAGAATGTGAATTGTTTTCAGAATAAAATGTGGAGGATGCGAAATAGGTTATTTTTACTTTCCGAACGAAAGGTATTTATGGAGATCACCCCAACCTTGCGATAAAATTTCTGTTATTTTGTTATTCTGTAGTGAAAATGATTGTAATTATTTAGAAACAACCGTCTGTAGTCCAGTTGGTTGGGAAATTGTCTAGGGCACAGACGGTACCGGGTTCGAATCCCGAATAAGATATGGATGTTTTGTTTGTCTAGAATTGCATTTTTAAATTTTATATACTGCTGGGTAATGTACTACGCTTATAAACCATGAGGGTAGATGATGAAACACAGGCGAATACTAGCCTGTGTCCCATCAACTCCTTTAAAAAAAATTTATTCAGAAAAGTGGCGCTAATTTTGGGATGAAAAGGACTATGAACTCAGATTTTGTCGTTTTCTTACTCTTTTTTCAAAAAAATTAACTACCTAACCTGTCTTATTCTAACCTCACTTACATAACCTCCGAGTTCAAGAACGTATCGAATTCATGAGTTAGATGAATGTTAAATTAGTAAATATTTTTTTTTATATAGAATGTATCTATTATATGCATTCCATACTTTCTTGAACTCGGAGCTTAGGTTAGTGAAGTTTGAATAGGTCAGGTTAGTTTAATTTTTTTGAAAAAAAAGTGAGAAAGCGACATAATCTGAGTCAGCCCAAAATTAGAAAGTAACCAAAATTTTATAAATTTTGAAAATGCGCCACTTTTCCAAATAATTTTACCAAAATGACAAACAAATAAGATTCAGATTCCGCTGCATCACTGGATTTTTTAACTAATCCTAACCCAACGTTACCAACCTAACGTTCATAATCAAGAAAGTACCAAATTTTGGATTTATAAGGTCTACACTTGATGAAAATTAATAAACATATTAAAAAAAATTGTGAATAAAAACAATTTAGGTACATATTTATTATATAAAATACGCATGATGCACGTTTCGGTGAAAATTCACCATCTTCAGATGCTGAATTCAAAATGAATATATTTTTCCGATATATCCTTATTAAAAATATGAAATTCTGAAAATTCAAGACTTTTTCCTAAGAACGAATTACAAGTTTTTAATTTTTTCACGAATTCAGTCATTTTCGGAAGAGCTTCCATAAGATGTTTCACAAGTCCTATAGGGGCATTTGAAATTTGAGAGATATTAATTCGTAAAGGATATATGGAAATTCATCGTCACAATTACAGAAAGATAACATTGAAGGCAAAATAAATTGTATATCTGGTAATGCAATAATTATCTGGGCATATTAAAATGAAGAAATCATTTAAAAAATATTGACCTACTGATGATCTGTGGAAAATCCTCATGTCTATCATCGGTGATCAAAGTTCATTCACAACAATATCAAAATGATATGATGATCCTTATTTTAATTATGTAAGTAATAATAAAATTACACTTTTCGATATGCTTATACGTTTAAAATTGAAAAAATTCGATGACTATCAACCAGGCGCGGATCCAGGCCCGACTTTTGGGGGGGGAACTTTTATATATTCAAAAGGTACTGGTATTTCGGGCAATGTTAAATCGAGTAGCTCCCAATCAAAACAATTAGGTGGGGCCCGGGCAATTTGGGGGGGAGGCGTTCCCCCCTCTGGATCCGCGCCTGCTATCAACAAAGGCGTAATCTTGAAGCACAACTTTTTTTACAACCATAAGTAATTTTTGAACAAGTAACAACCACAAAATTCAACAATTTAAAACTGAATAGTGACACGTTTGACTACACACTGAACAGATATTTTAACCTACGCATCCTATTGTAACTGAATATTGTGCGAAGAGCAATAAAGCTATGGATCGTAAAGATGCATTTACATGAGCAGGGAAGTGGGCAGTAGTAGTATTTTAACGAGTAACTCGCGCTGCCATTGCTACTGCCGTACGCTACATTCAATGGAGGCATTTTGAACGTCAAGCAGCACGGGCGGAAGCGACTGTTCACATGCAACCTGTTAAATGTCGGGTTTCATGAAACCCTTTTTCCGAAATTCCGTGTAAATTTCTGAATTTATTCAAGTAGAATGTACATAATATTTAAAAAAGTATTTAACACAAGTGAGAATGAAATTATAGCTAGACATTCAAGAAACTCTCCGGGAAATCTCATTTCTTTAGCAATCCCTTATTTTTTCGGTTTCAAAACGAGAGACGAATTAAACAATTTTCTCCTAGTAATTTTCACATGTCTTGTTAACACATTAGTGTAATTTTGCAATCTTAAAACACAGAAAGCTGTCACCGCAGCATTTTGAACGTTATCCATTTTTGTGAATTGACTCAAGTGGAGCAGCATGTAAACAGTCAATTCCTTCCAAGGCTGCCTAGCAAGTATTTATAGCAGGAAAGCGGGCTGCAAGAGTAACAGCAGCACAGCAGTGGCTACATGTAAATATGATTGGATTTGAAAATAACAAAAGTAGATAACAAACATAATTTTTCAATTTTTCGCAAACCATCACACACTGATAGCGTCATACATAGTACTTCCCTACATCCATTCCAACACAAAATGGCAGCTTTCAGTAGTATGGTAAATCGTTTAGTAAATATTCCACTTTCAAACGCCAATTTTAACATCGAGAAAAATATAATTAAACAAATTTCCGTAAATAATAATTATGACCCCAAAATAATAGACAATATGATAGATAAAAAGTTGTTCAAAGATGCGATTAGCCAGGTGTACCCCCTTACTAAGAATAATATCAAATATAACAGCCTCACTTTCATCGGAAATTTAAGTAGAAAACTTAAATCTGTCTTATCTAAGCACAACATTAACATTGCTTATCGTACCGGCAATAATTTAGGAAATCATATAAAAAATCCAAAGTTCATGAAGAAAATAAATCAGGAGTTTATAAAATTAATTGTGGTGATTGTGATGACTTTTACATTGGTAGAACTTTCAGAAGTTTTCAAACTAGAATTTCAGAACACAAACGTAGCTTTGTTAATAAAAAATCGGATTCACATTATGCAAACCATTTTTAAAAATATTAAATGCTGAAAGTAAGGGAATTAAACTTAATTTTTTAGAATCATTGCAGATAAATAAATACAAGCATTACGGTCTCCTATTGAATAGCCAAATCGATCATACTTCAGCCCCCTTCTCAATCTTTTCAAAATTACCGAACTACCTGACTAGCAGTTCAGAATTGGTTTTTCCTAATATAATAATTATTTGTAACCATCCTCTTATTTACCCTTTTTACATAATTTGTCATCTCTTCATTTCTTGTTTTCGATTTAACGGAGAAACATAGTTAGTTTGCCTTTAGCATCTGAAGAAGGTGAAGTTTCACCGAAACGTGGTCATGCGTTATTTCATTTAATAACAGTGTAAATTGTTATTATTAACCATTGTTTTAATATGTAAATATGAAACTTAATTATGAAAATTAATAATGAAAATGAGTCATTTATTTGAGTGACTGCGGAAATAATTGTACAGAAAATTGTCCAGAAAAGTAACATACCAATGTTTAATAAATTGATACTTTCATTTTAACCAAGGAATAGGTTTAATACACTTGTGTCAATGGTTAAAATTTATGTTGGAAAATTTCTTTCTTATGTATACATTCAATGAAATATAAATTTTCTTATCAAGCAAGCTCATTTTGAATTTGATTCATGAATATTTAAATAAATTAATAAATAATTCAATTTTGTATACATTATGTACAAGGTACGTTAAATAGTGCAAAAATCTATATATATATATATATATATATATATATATATATATATATATATATATATATATATATATATATATATATATATATATATATATATATATATTTTTTATATTATATATATATATATATATATATATATATATATATATATATATATATATATATATATATATATATATATATGTATATATATATATATATATATATATATATATATATATATATATATACAGATTTCGTAAATGTCTATAAATGGTTGAAGCAACATCTCTTAACTATAAATATAGATAAAACAAAATACATCCCTTTTGCTATAGACAAGCGTTTGCTACCTCCGAATGAACCACTCATAATCAAAACAGAGAATTGCACGTTTACCATTCCTTCCACATACGAATGTAAATACTTAGGAATCATGCTGGATTCTCACTTCAAGTGGGACTCCCATGTCAGAAGTTTGATTGCTAAGCTCAGAGGATTAATATCCAAATTTAAACAATTGTCAAACATCCTGGACATAAAACATCTAACAATAGTTTATAGAGCTCTGGCGGAGTCTCTGATACGATACGGTATTGTTGTGTGGGGTGGTGCATATGATGCAGTAATAAAAAAGCTAGAGATTCAACAAAAATGGCTGCTGAAAATTCTCCATAAAAAAGATATAAGGTACCCCACAGACCTTTTGTATGAACAGGACGTTCTGGATATACGCCAGCTGTTTTGTGTTTCGCTGCTAAACTATACAAAAAATAACATAGACAATTGCTACTTTATTGATCACAGTGTAAATACCAAATACAGCAGATACTCTTTACTAATTCCGAAATACAGTAAATCCATTTGTCTCCGTGGCTATTCCTATATGGCACCAAGAATTTATAATGAATTGCCGCTGAAATTGAGAAATATAGTTAACATAAAGAGATTCAGATCTGCTGTGAGAGACTGGATGAAAACTACAAATCGAAAAATCATTCATGAGCTGGTGGATATTTGAGACTCTTAAATAGTAGGAAAACAAATTTATTATTATTATCACAGTTATTTGGTTGTATTAGAGATGAGTATGTATGTCATAATGAAAATTCTCAGAGAAACATTTTTTATGCTCACCGCAGGCTATGGTCTTTGTGAGATAATGTATTTTATGTCTTTATTTTAGGTAACAAAATTAAAAATGTAAACATTTAAGTTGGGATACGATTGTATCAAATAGTTGTATATCGAGAACCTTGAATAAAGATTATTATTATTATTATTATATATATATATATATATATATATATATATATATATATATATATATATATATATATATATATATATATACGTATATGAGATATACGATGTATTTCGACCCGTGCAACACCAGGTTCAACTAAAAGTAATATATTCATACTACATATATGTATTTATAACAAAATATACAATAAAAAATATTAACTTCAACCTTATTTCAAGTATCACTGACACCCTGTGAATTAGTCCTTTAATTACAATTTGGATTCTGTCAGCCATGCAAATGTTTGAGGCTTTCTATCAGCTGTGGGACTAATTATAATATTTATTATACTTGGTCCATCAGTATCCTTGAAAGAATTTTTTAAAGCTTCTTGAATTTCTGGAATGGTCTGACAAAAATGTCCCTTTCTGTTGAACATATGCATCATCGTTTCATACTGAGTAGCGAAATGCAAAGTGGTGGGTGGTGTCCTAGAACAAAGTGGAAAGCACTGATTAATTTCAATGATTTTGAATTATGGTGATTGGAGGTAACTGATGTATATTGTTATTGATTGGTGAAAACTGATAGTGGTTGAAGTTGTTAAATTTTGACTGATGGTGGCTGATGGTGATTGATGAAGATTGGTGGTGATTGGTGGTGATTTAAGGTGTAAATATACTAATAACACCTCATGTTATATGTTTCATGAAATCTACTACTGACTGAGTATGTTCAAAGGTTGAAAATTACAAGCAAAATCAGCAGATAGGTCATGAAAGCTTCTTTTTAACAAGAGTTGTCAAATATGAACATGTGTATATGAAAATTTTATTATAATCTTGAGAAGGCATCCATTAATTACGTGAGAGAATTTTTGTGATTTTTCGCTACCGCCCCCCCCCCTTGGTGAGATGTGAGATTTTGCTCGAACCCCCCTTCTCGAATCTCACGTGAGAATTTTCAAAATAGTGCTCGATTCCAATAGATTTATTTAAAAAAAAATTTTCTTATAATTTTGTCTATTTCATAATAGTATTTTTTGAAGAATATTCACTCTAATTCAATCCACGGAGACTCATGTATGATCTCAAGAGTGACTACTACTATAACACTTCTTATTCCGCCATAACTTCAATGAAAAATTCTATTAGTTCAAGTAAATTAGTAATATTTTATACAAATGTGGAGGGAACAAAATTAATAATAAAACAATGGTTGTAATAAGTCATACAGAATTTTTTCTTAGTGAAAATCATTAGTGCGTCGTATGTTCATTATAAAAGGATATGGCATCATTTTTTTTGATTTTTTGGAATAATCGTCACATCATAGCGTATCTTTTTTAATAGTTAACGAATAATGTTTGAAAAATACTTTTTCATATTCAATAAATTAATAATAAAAATCCAAAACAAATGAATTTATTGAATGTTAATAAATTCTTCATGTAAGTACATTTATTTTTAAGACTCGTAGAAGCATTTATATAATATGACCTATATTTTATCTTCACCAGGACTTCTTCGAACAACAACCCGTGAAAGTCTTGATAAAGGCGAGAAGTATGTCACATAATTTACGTATTTAATGTAAATAGCAAAAATAAGTGTCTTAATATTTCACCTCTCCTTTATTGAAACGTAGGTAATCTTAGAAAAATTACGCAAATCGTCCTTTTGGTGATCCCCTTTATTGTATTTTATATTTGCTTGAAGAAATTGTGAACTACTATTTCCAAAATATCTAATATCTACTATAATATTCAAGGAATATAAAGTATATTCCATCCAAAATGGAAGAACTTTGTTTTCTATTCAATACCTATTTGACATTCAACGGGGAATTGTAAAGTTACACAGAATTAAAATAAACAAACTTTTCAAAAAAAAAACAATTCGATTTAAAAGAACAACAAAAAGCCAGTAAAAAGCGAAACATACCTAACTGAACTAAAGATTTAATTCAAAAGACAAAATTTCAATATGCGCCACTTACTAATATGATTGAAGTAAGTGCGAATATAAAACAAATATTTAGGTGAGTATTTCATTAGAATTATATTCAGTTATTAATTTAAGCTGTCTATAATCACTAAGTATTATTGTGTTTTGGACTTGGCGCCCACTCCAAACAGATATAATAAATATCGTACCTCTTTGTTGTTTTTCGATTTAATTTTTTTCCTAAGTTTGTTTATGGAATGATGTGGTTATATGTTTCATTTTAGACTCACATTTTCGTAATTTCGCCACTGTTTTGTATTTCATCATACAGTTCTTTGTCAACACCACTGTAAATTCCAGAGTTATTCACGATTATAATAACTATAGGCAGTTTGTATCTGACCATTGTTTCAATTTCCATTCCAGAAAATCCGAATGCAGAATCTCCTTCAACACAAACTACCCTCTTGGTAGGTTCATAATGGCGGCAATAAAGTGCTGCAGCAATGGCGAATCCCAGACCAACCTTAACACACAAAAAAATATGAATAAAAAAAATTGAATAATACTGAATTTCACTGTAGAGTTTTAAAATGAGCATCATTCTTTGAAATTTCTGGACCTAGAGCTAGAGATAACCAATGTTAATAATAAGTTTTTAAATTTATAGACGATCTACTCACACTGATACCATAATAGATGAAAAAAACTCTATCGCAGCGAGCTGCATTAGAAAAGCAGGTTTTCAAAACGTTTCTAGTTTGAAACATTTATTCATTCAATTATGACTTTTGTTCCAAATCCAAAAAACAAAAATTGCGCCCTCTATCGTGTAAACAATATTTATTTCAACCCCCAACCAATTTATATCAAAATATATACCATCCAAGATACCATACGAAACTACCTACATACAAAGTTTCAATCCTATGGTCCCAAATTGCGCCTTCTATCGTGTAAACAAGATTTATTTCCCCTCCTGGGGGGTTAACCACCCAAGAAATTCTTACCAAAACCAATCCCATCCAATATGTTATACGAAACTACCTACTCACAAACTTTCAATCATATTGCTTCAAAATTACACCCTTTATCATGTAAACATTATTTATTTCTTCCCCCAGGGGGTCAAACCCCACAATCAATTTGAACCAAAACCAATCCCATCCAAGATATCTTTCGAATATACCTACTTACAAACTTTCAACCCTAGTACTCTAAATTTGCGACCTTTATCGTGTAAACAAGATTTATTTCTTTCCCCGGGGGGTCGGCCCCCCAACCAATTCAAACCAAAACCGAAACTATTCAAGATATCGTACAAAATTACCTAGATACGAACTTTCAATCCTATTGCTACAAAATTGTGCCATTTATCGTGTAAACAAGATTTATTTTCCCCCCAGGGGGGTCAACCCCCCAACCAATTCGAACCCCAGAACCAATCCCATCCAAGATATCATACGAAACTACCTATTCACAAACTTTCAATTCTATTGCTTCAAAATTGCGCTCTTTATCGTGTAAACAACGCTAAACTATGTAAGCTTATACATACATACATATGAACATATATATATATATATATATATATATATATATATATATATATATATATATATATATATATATATATATATATATATATATATATATATATCGAGAAATATTTATTCACTTCTTCAGGACTAAAGACTAGAGTATTGACAGAAACCAGCATCATAATCAAACAACAGAAACATTCAAAGTAGTACCTCTGACTAACATTGTCAATGAAACATTTTTACAATAAGGATTAACATCGTCGCTACTACAGAGAGCAGAAAAATCCTTAAACAATTATAATATTCAGTGGAAATTGAGA
Source organism: Cynegetis impunctata (assembly GCA_030704885.1). Lineage (NCBI taxonomy): Eukaryota > Metazoa > Arthropoda > Insecta > Coleoptera > Coccinellidae > Cynegetis > Cynegetis impunctata. The sequence goes on along the minus strand of JARQZK010001448.1, from coordinate 1,434,622 downwards.
AAACCAGAATCACATGGTCAGACAGTAACAGAGATCAAAGTACAGGATAATACAGGATATATTATCCTGTACTTTGATCTCTGTTACTGTCTGACCATGTGATTCTTGTTTTGTTTGATTATGATGCTGGTTTCTTTCGATACTCTAGTCTTTAGTCCTGAAGAAGAGGATAAATATTTCTCGAAAGCTTGACATAATACAAAAGGAGTTGAATCATGAAAAACATACTAGTCGACCATGGTCAATTTCATACATTACATAAAGTGAACAAGGAAAATTCTTTAATGATTTAAAAAAATTATCAAACAACTTTCCAAGGAAGCATATACACCACTGTTGTAGAATAGATATCTTCATATCAGGAGGTACGTGTTTAAGCGACGAATTTCTGCATTTTCAGTCTAAGCGGTGAATTGTTGTTTCCCAATATCTTTGGTGGGATGGCGCTCTGGATTGTTATCCAGCCAGTGTTACTGACCACGATTTGTATTGGGGAACAATTAGAAATTTGTTAATTCACTCCGAGTCAAATAAGCTGCACTGTTGAGATCTAATAAGATCGAAACAGCTGTATGCAGATTTTGAGTCGGGGTGACTTGACAATTTCTATAATTCACCGTTCGATTGTGAATGCAGATTTTGCATTGCTGAATACGTATAACCAGCTTCCTTGGAAAGTTGTTTGATAATTTTTCAAATTATTAAAGAATTTTCCTTGTTCACTTTATGTAATGTACAAAAGGAGTTGTTTCTTTTTTTCTTGGCATTCCAAAATTTTGACTGCGGCCTCACAAACAGATACCTTGGTTGGTTTTCGAAGTTCACTTATCAATTGGTCAGTCACGAGCATTTCAACTATATATATTTATATATATATATATATATATATATATATATATATATATATATATATATATATATATATATATATATATATATATAGATATATGAAATTGAGTTTTTGGTGCCAAGCATCATAAAGAGTCATGAAACGAAAAACTATCTTGGTCCTAGGTCCAACTTTGCTAATCGCACCCATTGTAATAAGCAAGTTTTTATACATAGATTGCTGTCATGACGTTTTTCCAGAGACAAATTAGAAAAAGAACTCAAAAATTTAAGTTGATAGCGAAAAATAATGGCTATGAAGAGTCCATAATTAATAAACTTTTATCCAAAAACAAAGAAAATTGCTCCTCAAGCATGTGGATCCAAATATTAGGGTGTAGATAAAATTCTTTTCAGTTAACTTTGCCCCAAATTAAATCACTAGATATGCAATAGGTTGAATAAATACAATATAAGAACTATAAGAACGAATAAAAGTAACTTGGGTTCTTTTTTGATGAATAATGAGGACATACAAACAGTCTTTGGGTAATATGGTTTAGATAAAATAAAATGTATTGATTGGGATTCTTTTTATATCGGCCAAACAGGTAGAAGCATCCGCACCAGATTGGAAGAACATAAAAAATCAATCATCCAAAATAAGAACGTAACTGGAATATCGGAGCATTAATTGATAATTGACATCGATATTTTGTCCTAAATAAGTCACATCAATTCTGTTTGAGATAGACTTATCGGTAGTAGATTTTATCGTGTATTAATTCTTTTTAATTATCTCAGTGACTGACTGCAATTTGGAACCAAATATTTTTAGCAAGTTCTTTCGTTCATCAAGATTAATTTTTGATTCGTAGATAGTGCTTCCTTAAATCGTCAACAATAATTGAATTTTCAATAAGGATGTTTACAATATATAACTTCATACAAAAGCCTCCTCAACATTATTGGGAATATTATAGAAGAATAAAGGATTTATGAGGCTCCAGCTGAGGATGGAGAAGTTTAATTTCTGGTGAATATTTGTTCCATGAATTACAACTTCTATCTATATAATGACAATGTCTAAAGTTCTCACAATTTTTATGTTGCTGCATCATTATAATTTCTACGTACTTTCACGTCTATGAACAAACTTGTTCAGGAAGATTCACCACTTTTAGTGAACAAATATATTTTTGACAAATCTACCTTCTTCAAATGACCATTGACCGTTTAAATTATTTATAGCAAAAAACAAATAAAGAAAAAATTGAGAATGCAGTTATCAAACGGATTTCCTTATTTATAAAACCTTAATCATGATTTATGAATCTCTTATCTCATGTGATAAGCGTTTGGATAAAAAGTATTAATTGTTATTACATAGAATTACACAATCTGATAACAATAGAAAAATTGGTGAGTAGCTGAATCAATTTTTCTATCTTTGAAGGTAAACAACATTTGAAACGTTAACTCAGATGAATCACTCATAGCATAAAATCCCAATTCAGAAGTGAAATTTTATTTAAATCACCATTAATCAATAGTTTAATGTAGTTTGAAAACAAATTCATGAAGTTACGGTTTCATCAATTTATCTTGATTCAATGACAATTTTCTTTGATTAGAAAACTGAAGGGGACACTGAGTGACGAATCCGATACAACAAAAAAGAAAAGTAAGTAGTAATTTCATGGAGAACTCTTTGAAGCAATAAATATATATATATATATATATATATATATATATATATATATATATATATATATATATATATATATATATATATATATATATATATATATATATATATATATATATATATATATATATATATATTGAAAATGAAAATTTACTCTCGCTAAACAGACGCAGCTTGTATGTGGTGCCGGCGTCGAATAACCTAACAGCCTCCCGTGCAATATGGGAATTCCTTGTCAGATCTCATGGAACCAGCTTCGTTGATTTGATTAATGATCAATTTTTCGAAACAACTTATTATCTATGAATATGTATATAGTTTATGAAAGCTTACACCCATAGTTCCAAAAGTGCCTGCATCTAGCCGATGTCTAGGAAGATCATTCAGAAGCATTGTTCTTCCAATATCCATCGTGTTTGCTCCTTCGCTCACGATAATACAATTTTTGGGTAGAATATCTTGAACGTGGTGAAAAACGGTGTAATAATTGAGAGGAGTAGATGTATCCATCGCTGTTGCCTGAAACATTAAATGTATTTGAGTTGTAATTATAGAGTACATTTGAAAAATTTCACCCCATATTACCTGCACTCCCTTCTTATTTCCTTCACACTTCATTGTAAGTTGCTTCCACCACTGATTATCATTTCCAAACGCAAAACTTCTCATCTTCAAGTTCTTAGTGATTTGTGCAACGGCTGGTTTGAGATCACTCTGTATAGAAACGGCTGCTTTTATACTATTATTCAATTCTTCAGCAATTATATCAATCTGAATAACTTTCACATCTGGAGAAAACCTTGGTGGTCTACCAAAATGTAGCATCCAGTTTAATCTTGCTCCTAATAACAATATGACATCAGCTTTTTGAAGAGCTAAACTACGTGCTGGACCAACATTTTTGGATGAATTGTCAGAAACGACTCCTTTGCCCATTGGTGTAGCTAGGAAAGGAAGATTCGTACTTTCAATGAGATCAATCACCTCATTTTCAGCTCTTGCATATGCAGCTCCTTTCCCTACTATTACTAAGGGTCGTTCTGCGCCCATCAAAATTTTGGTAGCTTCTTCAATTGATTTAGGATTAGGTAAAATCAATGGCAACTCGGGAGATGAGTATTGTACTGGAATCTCATCTAGTGAAATCCGCGCGGATAACATATTTCCTGGGAAATCTAAATATGAGGCACCGGGTCTACCATATTTAGAGAGCCTCACAGCCTTCTCTACATGCATTGGTATCAGTTTCAGACTTGCTGGTCGAGCAGAGTATTTACAATAAGGTCTAGCTAGTTCCACCTGGAAGTCATCAATTACAATTGAAATGTAAGCATGTAATTAGTGAATCTTATTACTTACCTGTGTAGGAACAGTTTCCTGAAAACCTCCAATACCTTCATGGTCTTGGGGTGCGGAGCCTCCAATAACTATAAGTGGCCAACAATTAACCTGGGCGTTCGCCATACCGCCAAATGCGTGAATAAGTCCTGGCCCAGACACAACTAAGCATCCTCCTGGGTTTCCAGTTAAATACCCAATGGCTTGAGCTGCATAACATGCGGCTTGTTCATTGCGCATACCAATGAAATGAATTCCTGCAGTTTGCAGAGCCATGCCAAGTTCAATAACGGGAAAACCAACAATACCAAAAACAAATTCCACGCCCTGCGAAGAAATAAAATTTCGTTATTTGAAGAGTATACAATATTCATTAATGTATATTAAAACAAATCTTGATAAAATGGCAATCATTCAGGAATTGAAAAACGCGTGAACATCACTATGGTCATATTTTCCCCTCATTTCTGTCCTTTTTTTATACAAATTGAGTCAAATTGGAGGGTCTGTGGAGATGCGTAAAACCTACATTAAAAAGGCGCCGTTGTGGTAAAGAGATAAAACCACCAAAAAGAGATACTTTCCTGACATCAGCTCAATACACATACGAAGTTTCAACCCTCTACCTCAATATGCAGAAGTTTTGAAGGACAAAACCTCAATGCCAAAGGAAAAGAAGAAATCTGGCGGTGGTTAGAAAAAAAAGTTCATAGCGGCAAAATACATCAATCAACGTACAAAATTTTCAACTCTCTAACACAATTTGAAGAGGATCTTTTGAAAACTTTGTTTCGAGCTACATCCTATAAAAAGCCCCAGTATGGTGAATTTCTGATATGTTGCTCATAATTGATTAGCACACTTCTGCCACCAGTTTGAAAATTTCCGCTTATGTCATTATTACATTTTTAAAATTGAAATTCTGCGAATATATGATAGTTATTACCTTCATCGCTTGGAATTTTGAAAAACTCTCTTATTCTGACTTAAATATGTTAAACCTCATCAATGAAGTTTTTGAGTTTCATATTTTATCAATCTATTTTCAGGATAGCATTAACTATGAATCTATATACATCAGGACATCGCTAGAAAGTTATCTTCATTTCGGATATTGGCAATTCTAAATTGCTAAGCTACCGTAATACCATCAAATTTATATTTCATTTGCACAACCCATAGATTAATATATAGCTATCGTACATAATCCACAACACTAAAAATCTAACTGAATGATAAGCAGGCTGCGGATATTGTTACTATCAGAAGAACCATAAAAACAACGTTTAACTATTCTTAAATGCATTAAATACACATCTTTCAATATAATGTCTGGGCGAGGAAGTGCTACGTTCCACAATTTCAATGAGAACTATTTTTCAAGAATACATTACAGAAAATTTTTTAAAAGCTATTTCTTTTAACAAATTCAAAAAGAAACGTAGCAGAGCTCCATCACTAGGGCCGTATTTCATGTTTGTTCTTTTTCTCATACAAATGCTTAATACCTCAACTCAATTTGGAAGGACTGGGGATATGCAAAAGATTAAACATCTGCGAACGCATGGAAAATTTCTACTGAGTTGTCCAACTTTGACAGTTTTGTTCGACAGCAAGAAGAACCCCAAATACCAAATTTTAGCTCATTTATACCAGAAAAAAAAAAAAAAATATATATATATATATATATATATATATATATATATATATATATATATATATATATATAATATATATATATATATATATATATATATATATTTATATATTTAAATATTATTATATATATATATTTATATATATATATATATATATATATATATATATATATATATATATATATATATATATATATATATATATATATATATATATAATATATATATATATATATATATATATATATATATATATATATATATATATATATATCAATATATAATATATATATATATATATATATATATTATATATATATATATATATATATATATATATTATACTATATATATATATATATATATATATATATATATATATATATATATATATATATATATATATATAATATATATTGTTATCCTGATATATGTAAATGATCTACTGCTCGCGGAAACCGTTGAGCAACATAATTATGAGTTACGCAGATGATACAGCAATTATATGTGGAGCAGAAAGATGGAAAGAGTTGAAAAACGAATTGGAAAATATAATACAGATGGTTAAAAAATGGTTTGATTATAACTTACTTACTATGAATGTGGATAAAACAAAATTTGTAGTGTTTTCATGCAATGAAAACAACCGACCGTTAATTGAAAGTCTGAATATAGGGAACGTCACAATTTCTGCAGTTGATTCAAATCGTTATTTGGGCATATACATTGATAAACATTTGAGATGGGATGTCCATATAAAACATCTTATACAAAAATTGAGAAGTCACTTGTATCGCTTCAGGTATCTTGCTCATTTCTTGGATGTACGCAGATTAAAAATTCTTTATCATTCATTATTTCAAACACAACTGACGTACGGCATTCTGGTATGGGGAAGAGCGAGGGAACATCATTTAAAAAATCTAGAAATACTGCAGAAATGGGCATTAAAAATTATCATGAGGAAAGAGAAAACATATTCCACAGAGAAATTATACAAAGAAAGCAAAGTATTCGATGTTCGTAAGCTATTTTTACAGACAATACTGAACTACCAATTTAAAAATAAAATTGACATACCCTATACCTATATGACTCATGAGTACGAGACAAGGAATAAAAAAATTAATTGCCTAAAAGAGAGAAATTAATTGGTCAGAGGAACTATCTATACATTCTGAAAAGGCTGTATGATGAAATACCTAATTACTTAAAAAGTGAAAAAACTTTCAAAAATTTCAAGAAAGCATCATTAATATGGCTACATTCATTACCAGTGGAAGAAGTTTTGAATATATTGGATACAACAAAGTACTTACCAGCGAAACTATAGAAAAAAAAACATGAACTAAAAATTAACATACATACTCTGCCTGAATTTTTGGAACGAAATGAGTTATTCTATTATGAAAAATTTTCTGATGTAGAACAGCTCTCATAAAAGTACTGTGTATTTCTGAGAGTAAATGGTTTTTTTTATGGGGTCTCTGTTTGCCTGGTTATGTAATTTTCAATATTTTAGTTTTTTTTACCTTATTTTAGAGTCAATTTTCTTTCCTTTTTGTTGTTTTATCATATTATATTATTTATAAACTGTAATTTTGGTAGGGCAAATAAAGATTATTATTATATATATATATATATATATATATATATATATATATATATATATATATATATATATATATATATATATATATATTTCTAATCTCTTGATGATTATTAGCAATAACAGGCTTATTGAATCTTAAAAAAATCGATTTTATTAAAAAGTTGACGTTTCGCCACGACATTCGTGGCTTTATCAAAACTTTTGAAAAAATTGAAATTTCTTTGACATTTATTGATTTGAAAAAAATTTGAATAGAAAAAGACTACTATGTTTCACTAAAATTTTTCGGCTGTGGCCGTTCTTTATTAATTATTACGTTCTATTCAGTCCAATATTAACATTCAAATCTGTTATTATTAGATGGTAAGGGAAACCACAGAAACCTTTACCCACGTAATGTTCGAAATAGGTTCAAATTATTTTGATTTTGAAGAGTCAAAGAATAGGGTACTATTTATCTTTTTTTCAAAAATTTCTAATTGCGGCTGTGGCCGTCTTCAGTTATTAATTACGTGCTATTTAGTACAATATCAACCGACAGGTCTGTTGATATTAATAAATAACAAAGAAGGGCCACAGCCGAAAAATTTTAGTGAAACATAGTAGTCTTTTTCTATTCAAATTTTTTCAAATCAATAAATGTCAAAGAAATTTCAATTTTTTCAAAAGTTTTGATAAAGCCACGAATGTCGTGGCGAAACGTCAACTTTTTAATAAAATCGAGTTTTTTAAGATTCAACAAGCCTGTTATTGCTAATAATTATCAAGAGATTATATATATATATATATATATATATATATTATATATATATTATGCTATATATTATATATATATATATATATATATATATATATATATATATGTATTTATATATATATATATATATATATATATAATATATATATATATATATACTGTATAAATATATATATATATATATATATATATATATATATATATATATATATATATATATAAATGTGTCTCAATACAACAGACATGAGAAAAATCTCAAAAATCATGGTAAAGGAGTCCTGAAATAGATTTAAAATTACACCCGCACTTCAGTGTTCACGATACAGTGCAATAGTCTAATATTTTCGGGGAACATACGATTAACAAATCGTTAAATAATGTTTCTTCGACTACCATTGTTCAAATGTTTTCGTAACCCTGTTCTCCAATAGACGTGACGCCTATGTTCGATCTTGTCCAACGTTAACCTCACTTTTCACTTATCGAATAGCAAATCACAATCAATATAATACTATTCGCTACCTGACAACCTGATACATTTTTGTTATTGAAGTAAAACTAACCTGTTCCTTAAGGGCTTTAGCTAGAATTGCATTTCCGTCAACGTCTTCCATATTTAGCTAGTGAAAATCCTGGTTTATCTATTTCAATGGACTTCGATCACTATGACTGACGTTCACAACACAACTAACTACTTCGCTATAGATTCCTGTTGAAGCGACTCAATTGTTTGATAGTAAATAATCCCTCATCCAGTTGATATCTATCAGAATTAAGCATTTGCTGCTACTCTATAATTTGCGTTGTACGGTAAAAATTATAGATGATAGTTAAAATACGAAACACTCAGTTACCTACTGTTAAATGTAAAACGCCCGTAACATAAACACTTAAATAATCAACATACAATGACGTAGATTTAAAAAGGTTCTAGGAGAGATAAATCTGTATTACTAAATTGAGTGTTAACATTTTATTCGTATTCTAACCGAAAATAAGAGACTATTCACTATTGCACTGTATCGAAAGTCAACGAAATTCAAGTAAGTGAAGTGCGGACGTGGTTTTTACCATACATATTATAGAAATATGTATATATATATATATATATATATATATATATATATATATATATATATATATATATATATATAACATATATATATATATATATATATATATATACAGTGGCGTAGATAGGGGGGGGGGGAATCAAGGGGATAAATCCCCCCCCAGGAGCCTACGAAAATTATAATAGATTTGAATATAAGTCTTCGTATCTACGTATTATGTATACATGAAATTTATTAAACACTATATAGCACCTCTTTTGGTATTATGTATGTGCGATTATATGAAAATCATCTAGATATGTTTTCGTGACGACTGTGCAATTGTATGTGCAATATCTACTTATAATTTCAACATTATAATTAATCAAGAAATTGAATCGTTTTTCTAATTTTGGGTGAAGTAACTAGTAGTTTGGAGCATATTCTATTCAATGTTCAATTAGTAAGTTTAATCGGTCACTTTGAGCAAAAAAACGTGTTTGAAAAAGTTCAAATGGGTCTAATAGAAAATTTTTATTTCGAAAGGAAGAAGTCAACCAAAATCACCTCGCACTTCTACTCTTTATAAATTGTATACTGTACTTACTATTAAACAAAACTGCTCGAGCTTTTGTTTAATGGTGTAGTGTTGTGTTATATCTAAAACACGAGCAGTTTTGTTTAATAGTAATGGTAGTATATATATTTTCAATCAATATTTAATATTTCGAATATTTTCTGAGGTAGAGTAGGCATCAAAATATGAGTAACTTTTGGCTTTGAAAATTTAATTACTCCATAACATTTTGAAGTAAATAAAAATTTTCTGTGATAGCGTTCAATCCATTTCTGGAATTGGAGAAAGATTTACTAATCATGAGAATATAGTCTTGTCAATAAGTGCATTTTGTTGTTCAATTTTGTTCATGAGTCTCGGAAAAATATCAACAAGGTGTCATTAAATTCGAAAGAGCATGAAGATATTTTTTGAAAAAATTTAAGTTCCGTTCTTGAAAATTGTAAAAGTTATAATCAATTTACTGAAAGAAAAAATTTTCTCAAAAACTAATTGATATTTTTGATATCTAAATACATATACAAAAAGAGGAAATTTTCTAAAAGAAAGTCTCCCGGAACTGTAGGATTAATATTTATAGTTTTCTCAGAGTAAAAATACGGCCGACAACGGGTAGTCTGGCTTGCGAAAGTAGCTCCTATTTGGGACACTTTAACAATAAACATTCTTCAACTATATTAAATATTAAATTAAGGAATGAAAAATTTCAGGTTCTTACTGGATCCAGTGACAAAACATTTTTATCGCGATTTTTCAATTGGTTATGCTATAGTTTTTTGCTGCTTGAACAAGGACTTTGCAAGTGAAACTGTTAAACAATAGATCTGATACTTTTTTCCTTTCTTGGAGCTAGTTTCAAAAAAATGCAGAATAAATTTCTGTTAAAAAAAATTTAATTTTTCAGTTTTTTATTAACAATTTACGCACTTTAATTAATTATAACTTTCTTTTCTTGATTCTCTTATAAACAACGCATTTGTTTATAACAATTTTTTAAACAATAGGAGATGAATATTGAAAAAACCATTTCCATGTAGCTTTCGATAATAGAAAACGGATCATTAAAACTAGAAAAAAAAATTTATTTTGATTTTGCAAAACTATACCTACGTAAATTGTCAATAAACAACTGAACAATTGAAATTTTTTCAATGGGGATTTACTCTGAAGCCTTATAATAATAGTTTTAAGAATGAAAAATAATTTCAGATCCATAGTGAACAGTTATCACACTTACAATTTTCATGTTCAAGTACCAAAAAATTGTTAATTAACTATTGCATAACTAATTCAAAAATCGCTTTTATCGCTGGATTATTGCTCATTCACCGATTTAGTAACTGTCTGAATTTTTCATTCCCTAATTTTCATATTTAATATGGAAAAATAATTATTGTCCTAAATGGGCGTGACTTGCCCATACCAAATTACCCGTCTTGGGTCTTTTTTTTGGCATATTGGCAAAGAACCAAACCCCCTTTTTTTCAGTATATTGTTTACTTTCATAATTTTCGCGAGCGAATTTTTATTTTTCTCAAAAAACGTCTATATGCTATTCCGAATCGAGTGACACCTTGCTCATATTTTTTCGAGACTGCTGCAAAAAGTTGAACAAAAAAGCACTTTTTGACTAAACTAAATATATTAGAAAGATTTTCGATGTTTTTCAAGCATGATTTATACGAAATTGTCAAAGGAGTTGATAAATTCATCAAAACTGATGTTTTATCAAAAATTTCTTACTGGCACACCTGCTGTTCTCGTAACTTGAAAGTGTGGAAGAAATATTTAATTCATAAAGGCGATGTTAAGCCTAAAAATTCAATAATAGAGCTTGTTGATTGCCTAGAAATTTTTTTTTCGAATATCAATATGTTGTTCAGAATATTAGCTATGCTGCCGGTATCGACGTTTGAAGCGAATAGAAACGATTCAAAGGAGCACGATAAAAGAAGTGGACTTGTAATGACCCTTCTGAACATATAAAATTCATTGCAAATTAAAAACTCATGTTTGTCTAATTTTTTGTTTTTGAAAGGTTTGGCTGCTCTGGCAATTCATCGTGGCATTGGAATCACAGCTGACGAAGTCATGAATGTCGAAAAACGCCGAAAACTAGATTTTCTTCTCTAATTTTCCCAAGAATTTGTTCAATGAGTTATATATCCAATTTAATATAATTCAATTTTTCACTAATTCTTGATAAATTTTTTTATTTTGTACTATCTACATGAAAGATTATTTTTAACAACAAGAATAGAACTTTAGAAGAGAAATCATGAGAAGTCATATCCCCCCCATCGCAAAAAGCTATCTACGCCACTGTATATGTATATATATATATATATATATATATATATATATATATATATATGTTATATCATATATATACCATGTGTCCCAAAATGAGGACACCAACATTGCTATCTCGGTTAATATACCTAGGACAGGAGATCGAAAAAAGTGAAATGGGAAATGTTTCAGACAATTCCAGGCTGATTTCATATGTAATTCCAAATTTAGTATATCTTCATTCGTTTTCGAAATAAAAACGAAAAACAAAAATTGAAGATAATGTTTTTCCTCCATAAATCAAATGTCATTGTTTTGTGTTGGTGGAGACTTGTACATTGTGAGAGCAGTTTTTGATAAGCATTGTATTTAGGACACTTTTGACCTTCTACCATCTTCTGTTTTTCAAATTTCAATAATAACTTTTATTTTTCATATGGTATATATATATATAGCCATCTTTGATTTTCATAATTTTGAATATGAAAGAAGTAATCATGGTAGGTCGTGGCAAATTATAAAAATTCTTTAATGAATTCTTTTAATGAGCTTTTCCACAACTATACTCTAGAAAAGATTTTTCTGGAAGTGAATATTCTTTATGGTTAGGAAACCCTGTTCCGGAAACCAAAATTATGAATACCTTCAATGAAATATCTCCGTTATAGGTCATTGAGCCAAAATGTTAACACATCATACATTTCCCGGAAATTATCAAAACAATTTATTCCAACCCTTTATTCATGATTCCGAATGGCATTCTCAGCTCGAATAAATTTAGGTTGTTCGTTCCTTCTGTAAATGGAACACTAAATCTGAATTGATAAATGCATATATATATATGTGTGTGTGTGTGTGTGTGTGTAAAATTCTCGATCGAAACGGATAACTTTTCCATTAAGTGAGATGACATTGAAGAGCCCAGCACAAGGGCTTTCAGAATTTGTGAAAATCAAAGATAGCCGCCATATGAAAAAGAGTTGGTATTTGAAATCTGAAAAACAGAAAACGGTAGTGGATCAACTTTGTCATGAATCGAAAGCTTATAAAAACTACTTTAATAATATCCAAGTTTCCAACAACACATATCAACGATATTTTATTTATTAAGGAAAGACAATATCGTCATTTTTTTGTTTTCCGTTCTCTCGAAAACGAATGAAAATTGATCAAATTTCAAAGAAGACCTTTTTTCTATCTCCTATATTAACCGAGATAGCAATGTTGCTGCCTTCATTTTGGGACCCATGGTAGGTAGTTATATATGTATAGTTATAGTAGCCAGGGGAGCAAGACACGGGGGCGCGAGAGTGTCTTCCTGGTTAAGCGCCGCTGGCGAAAATTTACTTTTTTGAATTTATTTTTAATGCTAGTTTTAATTTAATTTCTAAAAAAAGCAAAATAGGTCGCCGAAAAGTTAGGGTTTAAATTGGTGATGGCGCGCCTAGCATCAAAACAGATTAATCGAGAAAATCATCCATCAATGTCATTGGACGAGTACCTACTATCGAAGAGGAATTTTCATTCCGTATCTAGAAGCTCTATTTCAGTATCTAGAGGATCGATTTTCAAAAAAAAAATCGGAAGGGTACAACTTATATGAACTTCATCCAATAACCATGCAGAGCATGACTTTGAAAACATTTTGAGAGGTAGCAGCAACTATTTAAGACTTGTTGATCTTTTGGATAACTTTCTGTCAGAGGCACTAACCTTGTATGAGATGTGGAAGTTGTCATACTCCTCCAGAAATCGACAAATATATCGACCTGCTTAAATTTTCATTGGGCAATATGCCCTCTGTACCGGAAGCAATCAAAATTGGAGTAACCCTTCCAGCCACAACCTGTACTGTTGAGAGGTCCTTCAGCACATCAAGAAGCGTCAATACATGGCTAAGATCGACTATGAAGCATAATAGACTTTCAGGACTTTGTATGATGAGTATTCATCGTAAAAGAGTTCGGGAAAATACAGCATTCATTGATGCAGTAATTTTAATAAATACGGGCTTCACTCCAGAAGAATGCAGTTATTGTTTAAAGAATAAGTAACTTGAAAAAATATGTTCATATTTTAAGTTTGTTCTCTGGTTGTGTATTTGTATTGTCAACATGTTTTAATATTTCATATTTTTGAAAAATGAATGTATGATATTGATTTTGTTGTAATTGAAATTGTTTTCCAACTCTAGGGGGGGACAAATGTCCGATTTGCCCCCCGGCAGCCATGTATATATATATATATATATATATATATATATATATATATATATAATATATATATATATATATATATATATATATATATATATATATATATATATATATATATATAAAAGTAAATATGTTCAAATGACGTGATTGATAAGAAGGAAGCAAGCAAGGATGAGTAGCCTGATATCGACGCATAAATATTTGATATTATTTTTTAATAGTCCATATTGTCTACTTCTACGCACCAATAACTTTCATTCATGCTTTGTCATTTGAGTTAAAAATTGATGAGTTTTAATCTGATGTAATGGTTTTCTACTCTTTTCCTTACATTTATTGATGTTAACGACTTAAATAACAAGTTGAATCCATTTTATCAGTTTTATGTTTTATTTCATGAAAATCGGTCATTCTTTATCTAACTATTGAAATGAATTAATTCTATAGATAAGAAAAACTTTGTAAGAATCACGCCACTTCGTGGGATCATCTGAGTTTAAATATGTGCTATTGAACAACTGTCCAATTAGGCTATTGAAAAAAAATAATTATTAATTTTTTTCATGTATTTTGAAACTATCATAAATTATAGTAATAAATTATAAATTATTTATAAACAATTTAAAATTGATAAAATTTTACGAAGAATCGAGTGACTAAAAACGCGCCACGATGGGTGGTCGTGTTTGTGACGTCATAATGTTAAAGGAATTTCTAGAAAGACAAGTGTCAACGGCTTCTACATGTATATTGACTGAAAATATCCAAAATTTATAGCAAAAAATTATTTATAATAGCAACTTTTATTTAGTCATGTGTGATAAAGGATTCATGAAGGGTAATTTCGATGATATACCTAATGTATAATATCTTGTGGAATATTTAAAAACATTTTTGGGTAGTTGCTTTTGGTAGGAAGCTAGCACGTTAACTATTTAAGTTTGATATTTTAGATATATTTATTAATATATTGATAAAAACAAGATTTAATCCATTAAAAGCCAGAACACTGTATTAACTATATGCTACGATGAATAGAAATTAGCAATGTCACGTCACACGTGCTTTTGTTTGTGCGGAACTTTTCGGCACTGGATTCAAAAATTTTATTTTTGGAACGAAGTTCTTTACGGCCCAGGTAACCAGCTGACTAAACATCGCGTCGTGGCGACGTCCTTATTTGGTGATATTTGGTTACAGACATCATAGATCAGTGTATAGACGTTGGTACGACGTCGATGTAATGACGTCATATGAACGACGTCGGTATAACGTCTGTTCTGTGGCTTTAATAAAAAGTTATTTGGAAATAATAATTCAAGTTAGAAATTTTAATACACACACTTTCGAAACAATGTTAGCCAAAAACGATTTGATTCGGCCGTCCAACACGGTTCACAATATACCAGCGATTGAAATACATATTATGCAAATTTCGAAACCATTTTTTCCCTACCACGGTATATATTTGATTTCATTGTACCTACTACATGCTGAATGATTTGTATCCTACATAATTTATTTTATTAGATAGTATCTACAATCGTGATTAATCCTCTACTTATACGTATATATTACTTTGGAATTACGAGTGACAGATTTGTTTAAATCTCCCGCTTCATTGTATTCATTCCCGTCATTGGCGTTTTCCGTTATAGTTGACAAGTGACAAGTGAAACGGGTATATCGTGAGTGAAACTAGTGAAAGTGAAGCGAGGAAGCAAAACGTGAATTTTGCAAGTTGTGGGTGTATCTCTGGTGGGTGTTTCGTAGGAGAGAAATTTGTATATCCGACGAATTAGAAATAAAAGTAAGTATTCTAAGATTCATATTAAGAAATACAATATCAAACAACCTCAATAAAATAGACAGAAATGAAAATTATAATCACCTTTGAAAAATGGCTATTCCTACCGGTTACTTTATTATTAAGCAATGCGGGCTGGTAAAAAATCAATTTTATTGCGTTTTCCTTGTTTTACAAGTATATTGGATTGACGTTATTACAGTATATTATACAAAAAAAGTATAAATACTAATAAGTGATGAATTAGATTGTACGGGATTTGCTCCCTTCAGTACTTTAAAAAAATGTATAATTTTTGTTTAGATGTACAAAGTATTGACCAATAAAGCA
This sequence comes from Cynegetis impunctata, assembly GCA_030704885.1. NCBI lineage: Eukaryota > Metazoa > Arthropoda > Insecta > Coleoptera > Coccinellidae > Cynegetis > Cynegetis impunctata. Next base: position 1,418,447 of record JARQZK010001448.1, on the reverse strand, counting down.
TTTCAGTATGTCATCTATTTTATAGAGTGGTTCTAGATTGATATAACCATCTTCCTGCTTTCACTAATTTGGACAGTTATCATATGGTATAACATTATATGGTCTTTTACAGTAAAATCTATTTTTTAATTCCCTATTTCTCCTAGAAATTATGTAGGTACCTGTTTAAAATTTCTCAGTAATAATTCCAACTTATGTAATTTGTAGGAATTGATTGAAAATAGGTATCCAATTCTAGTACTTAGGTATGTCAATTTATAAAATAATTGAGTTTGCTGACAATGGAGGGGTGGCTGTGGTTTTATCCAACTGGTTGACTCCCAGAAAAACAGAAGTTTTTTGGCCACCTTATAAAGATCAATTATGTTTTAGCCGAGCTCTACAAAATCAGGATCCACAGGAGATTCTTGGAAGCTCTACCAAGTTACCCGAGTGTTCAGTGAAACAGGTAGATCAAATTTTAAATATTTCAGCTATCAATACCATAGTACTAGTACAGATTTTGAAAACTACTGAAATTTCTTGCACAAATAGTAATATGCATGAAAACGTTTCTAAAAAAGGAAGGCCTCTAGTCAATCTTTTCTCATTGAAAAATATGTTTCTGTTTCCAATTATTTCAGACAGTTTGGAAGTGGCCTATAAAAAGGCAAAAAAAGCTGAAGGGACATCAAACTTGGTAAACGATCAAAATGATGATATCCTTCCAAAAAAAAGGAAAATAAATTCACCAAAAAGGCAGATTTATTCCAGTGATGAAGAACAGCAGTCTGAGCATAAACGACCTCCAAGAATTTCACTGAAACAAAAATCGGGTATGTATTATAGGGTGGTTCGAAAGTATGCTCCTAATGTCTGTAGGGTTTTCAAATATAATATATTATTTATTAATTAGTGTCTTATAGTTTTAACTCAGTACAAACATTTTTTATTATTTAGTAAATCCCTTGATTTTTTGAAAATTGAACTGTGTAAACAATTGATTTTTTACTAAATTTGCTTAACCCTGAACAGATTTTTAATTCTGAAAAGGGAAACTGTATAATTTATTGCTCCTAATGTTTTACCTCCTTACAGTTGCCATTTGTTCTGCTCCAAATCAATCTGAACCAGTAACAAAAAATACCACACCTATAAATATACCATTATTGGGGCAGACAAATTCTCAAACAGGTCAGTAGAAATTGGATTCTAGGATAAAAATTAATACATACAGCTTATAATTTTTCTGTTTTCATATTTTCACACTATTGCATGAATATTTCACTTTATACTTAATAAATTGTCTCAAGTATTTATAATAATTAAGCGTTTTTTTATCCTGTTAGTATTCAAAGACATTGTCCAAAGAAATAATTGGGAAATCAGTGATCAACTAAATGAGCTGTTTCCAACAACTTTTTTAGTCTGACCAGTACATTTAATCCTTATTCATTTTTTAGTACTTTTCCCGGAAACACCTTCCAACAGCCACTCAGAAGAACATAATATAGCTAGTAGCAAACCAGAAAAAGGTAAATATATTGTACGGTTAATAGTAATTATGTACAAAAAATTATTCAATGAATATTTCACTTATTAAACAAAATTCTGGTGACCAATTTTAAAATTCAATTTTTTTTTTTAGATTCAGTCACATATTATCTAGCATCTTTAAAAGAACAAATTAAAAGAAATATTGAGCATCTTGAAAAAAATACAGGGAAAAGTATTTGCAGCTGAAGAAGATAACAGCAATTTCTTTAATCGCCCAGTAACTAGCCTTGGAGGATAGTTTGGACGATGAAAAGCTTAAAAAACTGGTAAGCACCCTTATGAAAAATAATTTATCAAGTTAGTAGTGTAATTAGGTTAAGAAATTAAGCATTTCTCATTTTTTTTGTAGACAACTTGTCAGTTGTGTAATATCAGTGTCTGATATTGCTGCGAAATGTATGGTTTTTCCAATGTTGGAAGACCAATCATCCTTTGCATCATTTCCATTACTTCATAGCTATTTTAATCCATAATGTACACTATAAGGGTAGGTTTAGTTAGTCACTATTATATCACAAATTCTGTAAGCCTAAGGGCGGTATTACATTATTGAAGATTTGATAAAAAATATTGTTGAAAAGTTTTTTTAATGTAATACATACATTTTATGAAATATTTTTATCAAATCTTTGATAGTGTAATACCGCCTTAACCATGTAAATGGAAAAGTGGAGATGGTATGTAACTTTCTTATAAAAAGTCGACATTTATTTATTTCTTCTGAACATCAAAGGTTCGAAGTATCTAGTTTTAATCCTTGAAATTTTTTTTCCAGTTCCTCTGTTTGCTTATTTACTGTTATACATATTCCGAATGTTAGTTTTTTATTTAATTGCGAATGGTATTTCTATTTCAATGTTGGCCGGTAAAAACCTTGTGTATATATATTTTGATTTTATTTGATTTAAAAAAAAATTAGATTTTAGTTTATAGTCTTTGAATAATGTACTATTTTATTGTTATGAGTAATAAAGGTGTTTTTATTCACTATTTTTTATTTAAAACTAGAACTGTGTATATAATGTCTCAAGATGACGTCCAAATGTCGTCGTGGGGACGTCACCAAATAACGTCGTGGGGACATCACCAAATGACGTCAAAATCATGTGATTTTTTCACGTCGTGAGTGCGTCATTGGGACGTCACAAAATGACGTTATTACGTCTAAATAATGACGTCGTGAGGACGTCTTTTGGTTGCTTGGGGGCAGGCTTGGAGGAGATAGGGATTTCGCTGTGGGATCAAACTGAAAAATATGGGAGACTAAAAGTGTGACGAAAGTAGACTGACGAAAGTAGACTGACGACAGTAGACTGACGAAAGTAGACTGACGAAAGTAGACTGACGACAGTAGACTGACGAAAGTAGACTGACGAAAGTAGAATGACGAAAGTAGACTGACGAAAGTAGACTGACGAAAGTCACGCTTTCAGTTAACACAATAGAATATTGTATACCTTTCTCTTTCTCCCTCTTTCTTTCCGTTCTCTCATCCCTTCTCTTTCTGATCCCACTCCGTCAAGTAGATCGCCAATGCATTATATGTACTCATTAATTCATGTACAAGCAACTCGAAAACGTCAGATGTGAAACATCGGAATAATTTTGTATAAGTTATATGCATAAAAGAACAGATTACGATAGGAATCAGATGTGGCATAATGAGAAGATAAACCTTTACAAATTTGTTCCATAAAATAATGACTACGTATTTTAGGTTTATATTCAATTATATAGCGTGGCGATACGTTATCCTCTCGTTATAGACACTCTTGCGTCTAAACTTTACATTGCATTGACGACCGAGTGGTCTGAGTACTGAACCCTGGTGTGCCGTATTTCTGGGTTCGAATCCCAAAGTTTACTCCTGGCATTTTTAATTTCTTTATTTATAATCTTGTACGAGCTCTTAGACCCACATTTCAATATTAATTATTTCAACTTGGATTAGTATAAGTTATCACTTCTGTCGTGCGCCCCGAGACGTACATGTTTCATTTTCGCAAATTGTGGTCCTTCTATATTATCCGAAGGAACTTCGTTCCTACCTGGTGTCCCATGACACCGTTTTTTTTTTCAGAAACTAGAAACTAAGAAAAACTGACTGTGAAACCACCACAGCTATCATATACAATTGAAGATGTTATATAAATATTTTTCGAGATATCTCACTATGAAATACACATTTCAATTTAGTTCGTTTTATTTTCATAGATTTCTTATTTTACAACAATACACTAAATTTCATATACTAGTCATTCACAACTAAATTATTTATTTTCTGGCTCGGTTTCCTCGTGCGCATTCCAAGGTTGTATCTCGAATTCTCCAAAAAACATGAAGAAACTTCCAGTTAATATACCAATAACTCCACCAATACTGAAAACAATACCCCATTCTTCCATAGTATTCTAAAAAAAATACATATATAAAATATAGCTACCACATTTGAGATAACTAAAAACGGTGCAGAAAGATTATCGCACGTTGAACATCTAAACTTTCCAAATGACCATCAAGCATCAATAGAATAATTTGTCTTAATTTAGTTAAATGTAAGCTCATAAATTAAAAATTGTGTTTGACTTGAATATATAATGCATTCCAGAAATTAAATAGCCAACTTTATTCCTTCTTATAGTAGGTACGTGGCTCCGTAGCGCAGTGGTCAGTGCGTTAGACTACTGAACAGAGGGTCGGCGGATCGAATCCCAGCCGAACCAACGAATGAATGCGGAACTATAGTCCAGCGACCGTTGGCGTGTACATCACCAATTGTATATGACGTCGATCAAGAACACTGTTGCCAGACGTAAGAGATAATCTTAAATCTACATAGCTAACCCAATTTTCAACAAAATGAGATATAGTCTGTCCAGCGACCGTTGGCGTGTACGTCACCAATTGTATATGACGTCGATCGTGAACACTGTTGCCAGACGTAATAAATAATCTTAAATCTACATAGCTAACCCAATTTTCAAGAAAATGAGATATAGTCTGTCCAGCGACCGTTGGCGTGTACGTCACCAATTGTATATGACGTTGTGCGTGAACACTGTTGCCAGACGTAATAAATAATCTTAAATCTACATAGCTAACCCAATTTTCAACAAAATGGGATATCTTGCATGTTTGACATGGCGGGGATTTTTAGCGGTAAATTCAAATTGACCATTATTCCCTACCAGAAGTGTCTATCTATATGGAATCCATATTCATCGATCGATAAATCAAACTTAATTACATAATCTTCTAGGTTACTCGGCGACTGTCAAACGTGAAATGCCGATTACCGCGTTGGTCGAGAGGGTCCGACAACATTGCAAATTTTTCAATTAAATGACAACTTAACAAACATTCAACTTATTTTCATTACTCGGAATGTTAGTTTTTCTTGAGAGATACATACGATTTGATATGTTAAGAACAGAATATTTGTCGAAATGGATGATCCGGTCACTATCACCATATAACTACTTTTTCAGAAAATTACGACAGATATGAATTTTGACCATTTCGAATTTTATTTATTTGGGTAGGCAGCCTTGCGTCGTTATTTGCGCATGACTGTGACGTTCACGCCAACTTAGACTGGACAGACTAATACCTATTTCTCGGAAGGCAATTTCAAACCACCGAGAAGAATTCTGCCTTGTAAATCCTCTTTATGAAGACGCTCGAAACCGTCGTAAAACTGTAAGTCCCTTCTATTCGCGTAATACTGTATCACGCACAACACGAATAGTTTTAGAGAGGTCTCCTACACCCGAAACGGGTAAGGCACTCGAAGAAGGTAGTAGGTACAATAAATTATAGGAAATTACTTTTTCCTAAGTACAAGGGTGCGTTGTATGAAAAGTGTCCCGAATATGTGTCTGTTACTGTTTATAATAAATTCTTCATTTCTAAATAGCATAAGTAATACCAATTGAAAAAATCAAAAAAGAACTGAAGAGTAGGTATTCTATTAATACATGCATTTTATTCATTTCAAGTATTTTGTTCCACATAATTTACTTCATATATAATACTTGAGTTGTAGATGTATTTATATGTTTTCATTTATATGTGTTTTTATATTATAATGACGTGTACATGCTTGTTTAAGCCAACGTATGAATAAAATTATTATTATTATTAAGTACCTAAAATCTCCATCTTCCCAAATGCGGTCATGTATATAATTATATATCAATATAAATCTATATATATATATATATATATATATATATATATATATATATATATATATATATATATATATATATATATATATTATACATAATATATATATATATATTATATATATATACTTATATATATATATATATATATATATATATATTACTTATATATATATATATATATATATATATATATATATATATATATATATATATATATATAT
>JARQZK010001448.1:1252500-1407500 GCA_030704885.1 Cynegetis impunctata | reverse complement strand
ACTTATTGTAGAAAATGAAAAGACGAAAAAAATGAGAGGTCGGACGACTCGATCACACCCTTAGTCTAAGGGAAAATTGTAAAAAACCGGCCAAAATGCAGTTTTTTCAAAAGTTCATAACTCGGTTGTTTTTTGAGTTGTAGCGTAGATCCTTTGGCCAGTATTAGCTCAATAGCTAATACTGGCCGGAGGATCAGGAAAATGAAGTTCATATCAATATATGAACTTCATTTGTGCGAAGATCAGGAACTGTCTGATGCATAGTTTTTGATCTGTGGCCATTTGATTATGTTACTATGCAATTTTCCAGCAGACCTGAATGCGACAGGTATGGTCCGATTTCAATTTACTAAAAAGATTTTGAAAGTAGAATTCTCATAGTTCAAAACGTTCATCTTGGTTTTTCATAAGAACGCTGAGAAATATGTTAAAAATAAAGCTGAACATGGCAAAAAACGGCCGAGCGCGTGAGAGTAGTTGAGGAGTGAGGGTTTACAATTATTATCTGACAACGTTTAGAAATTACTGTCACGTTCAAAATGCCGACGCTTTCGAATGTCATACTTCTCCTTGCCTGCTGATCTACCCCCACTCTTCAACTACTCTTACGCGCTTGGCCGTTTTTCGTGATGTTCAGCTTTATTTTTAACATATTTCTCAGCGTTTTCATGAAAAACCAAGATGAACGTTTTGAACTATGAGAATTCTACTTTCAAAATCTTTTTAGTAAATTGAAATCGGACCATACCTGTCGCATTCAGGTCTGCTGGAAAATTGCATAGTAACATAATCAAATGGCCACAGATCAAAAACTATGGATCGGACAGTTCCTGCTCTCCGCACAAATAAAGTTTATATTGATAAATAATACTAACCGGAGGATCTACGCTACAACTCAAAAAACAACCGAGTTATGAACTTTTGAAAAAACTGCATTTTGGACGGTTTTTGCCAATTTTCCCTTAGATTAAGGGTCTGATCGAGTCGTCCAACCTCTCATTTTTTTCGTCATTGTCATTTTCTACAATAAGTCTATTGACGCCATCACGATTACTCTGATAGTTTCAATTTTATAAGCACAAAACTAAATTTTTTACATAAAATTGTTAATAACAGACATAAATAATAAAGTCGAGTGAAAAACATATCACTATATCATGTGGAACTATTTTACACACTTTTTACATGAAAAAATCTCTGTAGCTTGGCCTATAATGGTATAGTAACAATTCCTAAGTTTGAAGTAAAGACAATATTCAAAGATGAAATGATGTTTTTCTTGTACTAAATATTAAAGTGCAATTTTGTACGTTACAAAGTCGTAAAACAAAGTGACATTTTTCCAATTAGCAATACTTTTCTATGTAAGCAGCTCATACTACGTTTTTAACACATGTCTAATTTTATATTATTTTATTCTGACATATTTGACAAAAATAAAATTTCACAGAATAAATCATATTCTAAATAATTCTTTGTATCTATTTATTTTATTTTTCATTTTATATTATTTGTTGATTTTACCTTAGGGGGCGTTCAAGTATTACGTAACGCAATTTTTGAAGATTTTTGACCCTCTCTCCCCCCTATGTAACGCGCCGTAACGTTTTCATGAACCCTCCCTCCCCCTCCCTAAACGTTACGTAAAACCCAAATGGCCATTTTTAACTTAAAGTCACAAATATGTTGCGCAAAGTACCTGAAAGTCCCTAAAAAACCTACCTATGTTATTGTTTAAATGGCGTTTTCGTTAATAATAAACAAAACAAGAGTATTCTCACTCGCAATACATGCTAATATTTTTTATTTTATTGTTTTTTAATAAATAATCATACATAATGTAAAATATTGAAATGGGCTCAAATTCGTCCTAATAAACTTCTATTGCTAATATTCATTTAATTATGCCGTTTTCCTGACTTGGCTCTGTCCTTACATACATTTTTAGCTTCAGCCACCATTATTTTTCTCAAGCATTATTAGATTTCAGCTTATTAGCAGATTTTCACTTTGGGAACCTGCTTATTAAAATCGGTGCGATTAGCAAAGTTGGACCTAGGACCAAGATATTTTTTCGTTTCATGACTTTTTATGATTGTACTGATGGTCAAAAGAAATCGCACGGCATCTGCTTGAGGAGGCGACAGATCAACGGGCAACCTCACAAGAAGTAGTGAAAACTTGCATGATTCTTTGTTAAGCTGACTAGGTACCGAGAGCTTGACCTCAAGCAAGCTCTCGGTACCTAGTCAGCTTAACTAGGATTTGGCATCGGCAGGTTGGCGGCAAGAAAGTATTATTCGGAAAAAATGATTTCAATGCACTCCTCAAGATGGAACAGCAGGATTTGTAAGCGCATTTAATTACTTGCAAAAAATATTTCGAGTCACGGACGTGAGCGCTATACCCTTTTTAGTTTTTCTTTAGCCATTTTTAAATTTCGTTGGCTGTTTATGGCACACTTTGCACTCAAGTCAGCATGCGAGCTGTGCTAGGGCGAAACAGCTGATTGATTGTTAAATCTCCCTCTTTTGAGAACATTACAGTATGAACTCACTTCTACAACACTGGCTACAGCCATGTTCTTCTGTGTATTACGTGTTTAAAACACTAAACCAAAACTGACAACGGGAACAAAAAAAATTACGACGAATACAGTCGAGGTATCCCATAAAACATGAACGGATAGGGTTGCCAACTTGGAAGAACAGAATAAAACTGACGGATACAATCGAGAGATTCCCCGTAAAACATGAATGAAAAGGGTTCCCAATGTTACATAACGCGTTGTTCGAACCCCCCGCCCCCCCATGTAACGCTTCGTCACGTTTTGCAAGACCCCCCACCACCCCCCAAATTGCGTTACGTAATATTTGAACGCTCCCTTAGATACGGTTGCTATAAATACACTCATTATGCCCTAGAGCGTTATGAGCGGGCATTATGGATCATAACGCCCGCTCATTGTACGAGGACAACTGAAGCACCTTCCATCGATTAAATACTTCATAATCCTTGTCCTCGTCCTTGGATTTATCCGGCAATGAATTATTCGCAGCTTTGGCTGCATTTTCTATGATATTCTTGGTAAATTCATTTTTATTTTCATTATTTCTATAGGACTACACATAGAAAGCAGCAATGAGATTCACTAAATATGATGACAAAAATATTCACAAACGTCAAAATATCAACAAATGACATGCCTACTATGAGAAGGAAAATGGAAAGTATAGGAGCAATGAACCGATTTTAAAATCGATTTTTCATTAAAATGAAATAATTTTTTCATGAAAAATAAAATCTTGTAGGCACCACGTGCCTTACTAGATCCCAACGGCCTCGGGCCAAAGGCCCTTGGGCCGAATGTTACCCTCCGGGGGTTAGGATCTATATAACGCACTTGGTAAATAAATAATTATTATTAAATAAGATAATTTAAGTACAAGAAGAAGTAACATGTTATACACGTGAAAAAAGCTATTTCCAGTCGGTAGATAAACATTATACTACCTCAAAATCTCGCTTTATACTATTCTTCTTGAAGCTTAGCAAAAATTTTTTCTGGAATTCTCAAATAGATTGAATTAATATACTGACATATACTGTGACATATGCCGTCAAAAAATTACAAACGCATTAAATTATGCATTCGATAATAATAACCCGATAATACACTCAAAACTGACTCGATTCATCGAGATTTTCAAGAAAAATTCATGTTTTCAAATGTTAAGAAGTTCAATATTTTCACTCTTTTGAATGAGAATTTGATTTGAGAATCAAAGTAGCAAAGGAAAAAAAATAAAGTTAAGATGAAATTTTGTGACTAACCGATATTGCATATAGATCTACTCTCATAAGCTAAAAATATAGACCCAAATTCGATAAAATATTATATTTGTTCAACGACAATAAATTTTTACATTTTATTTTAGTCTACGTAGTTGTAGTTGCTGGGGCTGGTTCTTCTGCCTTTTCATTCCAAGGCTGTATATTAACAGATCCAAATAGAATGAAAATTACGCCACATCCAGCGTAGAGAGCACCACTAATACAAAAAACAATAGCCCATTGTGGTAATTCACTCTGAAATTGAAATAAAGTGAAAATTATAAATGATAGAAACCAAGTTTTTGGTTTTTTATTTTCATCTTTTACAGAAAAAAATATTTTTCGATGAAATTCGGTGGAAACTTACCTTTTCATGTCCCAAATACACTGTAATTTATTTGATTTGAAATATTCATTTTTTCACCTTATTTTGACTCAACATCGAAAAAGCACCCTAATTTTCAATCGAAAATATCAGCTTTTTTCAAAAAATTGGTATGCTTCATGTTCGTCAAAATCTCTACTTTCCGATGATGTATACATTACTATAATAAATATTCTCAGAAAATGCAAAAACTCTAAAAAAACTCGAATTCGTAATTTCAATTTGGCAGAAAAATGAAACGGTGGAAGAAATCATGAATAAATATTTGCGCTATGTAGCAAAACATTATGCAGCAAGCAGCTATATTGTTTCTGATGGGTACCTCGAAATTAAAAAATCAGTTACTGTCACAGCAGTTAACCGTACCAGCAGTTAATTCAACTAAAAGACAATATTCCAGAGTTCGATTATTAAAATTATGTAAGCATCAGCATCTTCTTCTACTTGTTCACAGGAAAATCCTTGTGACTGTAATCTTTCCATTAACGTTTTTATTATTTTGTCCCTGTTTTTCTCGTTAGATAAAAATTTTTCTTGCAAAATGATATTTTTGTATGGTTTTGATAATCGAACTCTGGAATATTGTCTGAGGTTTTTCTACGACTATGTTCTCCTCTTTTAGTTGAATAAACTGCTGGTACTGTTGTGACAGTAAATGATTTCTTAATTTCGAGGTACCCATCAGAAACAATATAGCTGCTTGCTGCATAATGTTTTGCTACATAGCGCAAATATTTATTCATGATCTCTTTTCGATGATCTTCGAGTTTTTTCGATTTTTTGCATTTTCTGAGAACATTTACTATAGTAATGTACACACTCGCAGAATAGAGATTTTAGCGAACATAAAGAACACCAACCTGATATTTTGACAGGAGAATTTTCGATTGAAAATTAGGGTGCTTTTTCGATATCGAGTCCAAATAAGGTGAAAAAATTAATATTTCAAATCAAATAAATTAACGTGTATTTGGGACATGAAAAGGTGAGTTTTCACCAAATTTCGTTGAAAAATTTTTTTCTGTAAAAGATGAAAATAAAAAACCAAAAACCTGGTTTTTTGAATTTTTAACATAAATTTTAAGGTTATAAGAAAAAAGTGTGAATACAAAAGTTGTAGATATTTTTATTACCTACAACTTTGCCATTTGACTTTTTTTCATAGGACTTGTAGTTTTGCCAGAAATCGAGATAAATCGTTTTTTACCCTTAAACACTCACCCCCTTCCCCTTCCCTACCTCAGATCGCCCATAAAGTATTTTTCCTTTCATTTTTATTATACTCTCCTCCTTTTCCAATTTCACTTTTTATCGTTTTTAAAGGCTTCTACCCTGGTCTGCATATCTAGTAGTGTGGTTGAAAATCTCACCTTCGTTTTTGTCGCTTCCGCTACAAGAGCAGGAACGATGAATCCAGACATAGAACCCAAGAAACTCATGATGCCATATTGGGTTCCTGCAAAGTTGGGCGCTAGGTCCTGAGCATTCACTAGAACAGTGACAACAGCAGCTCCATTGAAAACCATTACAAGGACGAGGAGCATTACAGCCATCCAAACAGATTTTCCGATCACCAAGAACATGAATAATACGATGCCAGGTAAAACATGAGCTGAAAAAACAACCCTCATGACTCTATTCGACTTCAATATCGTTTATATACCGTGTTGGTTAAACAAATGTCATTTAATTGTGAATATAGTGGAAATTAAGTTTCAATAAACGTGTTCTTATTTCTATATATATATATATATATATATATATATATATATATATATATATATATATATATATATATATATACACACATGTATATACAAAATATCCCAAAATTGCTATTTCAATATTTTCATTATTAACAATTGGTTTCATTTTGTACTCTTTTGCCTTTACGGATCAAAAGTTCTTGAAGTTTTCTATAATTCGTTTAACAGTATTTGCTGATGGTTTTTGTTTATGAGGATATCGGGTCGCAAATGTATCACAAAGTTCTTGGAATAACTTTATCACATGGTTCATAAATAATAAATAAGTTTAAATAATTTTCGTTTGTATCTATAATTTAACCGGGGTGCCATTACGATGATTTGAAATGTCAAATACGATCGTGGCTATCCTAGATCTAATCGTTTAACGATTAAATGCAAAATCTCCATATAAAAATATTAAATTGGCAAAACTTCAAATTTTAGGTATAGATAACCTTAAACAAAGTTACCTTCTTTTGAAATGCTGAATACTACAAAATAAGAAAAATGGAGGGTTTCTATTTGAAAAAGTTGATTTTTGTTAGTTTTCTCAATCTCATTTTAGATCTTATTTTTTGAACACTCTGTATGATTAGTTATCCGAATATTATACAAAATCTATTAAAGAAGGTCCTCTTCAACAAGGAATCTAACCCATAGTAAGTAAAAAAGGCTTCCTTATAGGAACAATTGATAATTATATTAGGGCTTACAATCGTCGTTTTTGACATAAAAACCTAAATATGTCAAAAACGCTTAGACTTAGGTATAGGACATGATACATAGAATCTGCCTATAATCCTAAGTAGAATTCAAAAATTTAATAATATATAGGGTATCCTATTTAAAATAAGCGACTTATGGTCTATTTCCGGTACAACCGTGCTCAATAGATGAAAATATTTTACCTGTATAGGCCCCAAGACATCTAGCAAGTTCCCGAAATTTCAAATTTTTCCTACATTCAGTTTCTGAGATATCGATCGATGCAGTTCGTCGTGGTCTACCCTGTATATATATATATATATATATATATATATATATATATATATATATATATATATATATATATATATTTATATATATATATATATATATATATATATATATATATATATATATATATTTATATATATATATATATATATATATATATTTAAAAAAGAATTTCACTCACAAATTACAGCAAATCCCTTTCTGATGACAACTTTCGGTAGTATCTCTCTTTTGAGTAGAAAATCGGCGGTAGTTCCAAAAATGAATCCAAACACCAGCCTAGCCAAACTTGGACAGGACGCTAGAAAGCCAACACTTTTCAGATTGAATTTGAGTACTTCGGACATAAATTTTGGAACAACTGTTAGCAACATATAGAGACCCCACAAATTACCAAACTGGAACACAATCAAAACCAGGAATGGAATGGATGTCGCCATCTGACGCAAAGGCGGCTTTTTAGACTGAAAAAAAATTTATTGAATCAATTATTAGGTGGTTATTATAGAATAAAAATATCCACTTCCTATCCGTCTTAACTTTATTGATTTCAGTTAATCTGTTTTTGGACATAAGCAAAAATGTATTTATGTATTCTGCTTTTGAAATGCGAATGAGTTCTATATATATACATATTTATATATATATATATATATATATATTTATTTATTTATATATATATATATATCTATATATATATATGTATATATATTTATATATATATATTATATATATATTTATATATATATATATATATATATATATATATATATATATATATATTTATTTATTTAGCGTATGGCTACATCACAGGTAAGTATATATAACAAAAATAACAAAAACGAAAATTTCACAAACAAACACTAAGATTACAAATATATTCTATTGACTCTCTTGTCGCAATCAGGAAGTCGGATGGGTTGCCACTGTAGGAACTAATTGGACAGTCCTCTACCAGGTGTTTAATAGTTTGTCTTTCAGCGCCGCAGTCACAATTTGGGGAAGGTATTTTTCCCCACCTGAAAAGTGAGTCGGAGCACCTGCCGCAATTCGTCCTTATTCTATTAAGTGCTGTCCAGATTCGTCTTGGTTGATCAAAACCTTCTGGCTTGCTTGTAACGCATGGCATATCCCGGTTGGCAAGCGTGGCCTTCTTCTCCCAGTCTTCTTTCCACCGCTCAATTATGTTGAAGTTTTCTTCAATAAGAGTTTCTGCCGTTTTCAGAGGGGGTTTTCGTGAGCGTAGCCTATTTATGGTTCTGCCGGTTATTCCAACGTGGGAGCGGAGCATAGGATCGGCGTTGATTTTTTCATACTCCCTGACCAGAGCATGTTCTCGGCGAATTTGTGGAGGAGCTATGTGGCTCAGTGTGGGTAGCCAATGAGTGGGCGTGGCCTTGATTGTGCCTGATATGATACGCATAGCTTGATTGAGTTGGGCTTCAACACGTTTGGTGTGTGGGCTGTTGATCCACACCGGTGCACAGTATTCCGCGACGGGGTACACTAAGCCCAGCGCTGTCGATCTGAGTGTGGGCGCTGTGGAACCCCATGTGGTGCCGCATAGCTTTTGAAGGATATTATTTCGGGTTCTGAGTTTTGCAGCTGTCTTCATAAGGTGTTCTTTGAAGCTTAACGTTCTGTCGAGCATGACACCCAAATATTTTGGGTGCATATTGTGACTAAGAAGTCTGCCTTCAAAGTTGATTTTAAGTTGGTAGTTGGCCATCCTGTTGTTTAGGTGGAAGCACGATACTTCCGTCTTTGCGGCACTGGGCTGCAATCTCCAGTCGCGAAAATATCTCCCAAGGGTAGCCAAGTCATTTGTTAGAATTTGCTCAGTTATCTCAAACTCCTTATGGCTTGTAGCGAGCGCCCAGTCGTCTGCGTAACCGAACTTCTTTGATGTAGTTTCGGGCATGTCTGCTATGTAAAGACTAAAGAGTATATATATATATATATATATATATATATATATATATATATATATATATATATATATATATATATATATATATTATATATATATATATATATATATATATATATATATATATATATATATATATACTCTAACCAATTCGAACCAAAATCAATCCCATCTGAGATATCTTTCGAAAATACCTACTCACAAACTTTGAACCCTATTTCTCCAAAATTGCGAGCTTTATCAACCCCATTGAATTCATACCAAAACCAATCCCATTCAGGATATCATACGAAGCTACCTATTTACAAACTCTCAACCCGGTTGCTACTAAAATACATGAGCTTATACATACATACTTATGAACATATAATATATATATATATATATATATATATATATATATATATATATATATATATATATATATATATTATATATATATATATATATATATATATATATATATATATGTATATATATATATATATATATATATATATATATATATATCAGGGGCGGCTAGTCAAAGGAGGCTAAGGAGGCTAAGCCTCCTCAATAATATTCCGTGTATCACTAATATATTATATTGAATAGTCAGCATTCAGCATATTCATATTAATCAATATCATATTATTTTATGCACCTACCTTCCTTTCAACCTACATTATATAATATAATTTATTAATTACGATAGAAGGTATTTACATTTACTGCATTTCATTCATTTCAAGATTTGTGGCAACGCTGCGGAGGCATGGAAAGGTATATTCTCAACGTTCATTATGCCTGCCACAGAAAAGCAAACAACGGTGCAAATATTCCGAATGAATACTTCATTGAAATAGAAAAGCAAAACACATGTATATGGCAGCGCGGATGCAACCTGAGTCTCATACAATGTCGACCAATCACAACTATAGAATTTCGCGTGACAACGAGTGAATTCGTTGGAAACCATTAATTGAATCGTAGTGTGATCGTAGTTACTAATGGCAGCGTGTTTATTTATATTGCTCGCGTATTGTTTAAAAATGAGTTTGGTTACTGAAGTTAATTCATAAAATTTCAATGGTGACTTAGTGGAATATTTGTTGTTCCATAACTTTAGTAACCTAAATTATGAGGATAAAGTTTCGATAAATATATTGCGACCTACCCCTGAATTAAACAATTTGGTGCAGCGTAACAGACAACAAAACCGAGGTTTTAATACAAGGAATTATGAGAGACATCCTTGTCTAACCGGATCACAGGTAAAATATAAATTATTTTGTTGGCAGTGTTTACTTTTTACTAGTGAAAATGTCTCTATTTGGGGCCGCTTAGGATTTGAGGATTTAATTCTATACCTAGTTGAAAGTGAGGAATTTTTCACCGATAAAGTAACTTTAAATACAGCACGCGGATTAATATCTTACTTACAAGATAAGGAATTTATATATTTTTTAAACATCTTTAAATTAATTTTTGAACAAACAGAAATAGTTTTTCAAATCTTACAGCACAAGTTTTCAGATGTAATTTACTCACGAAATCGGCTCAAGTTTCTTTTGGAAAAAAATTTCAGAATTTCGTGCAGAAGTTTATTTTAAAAAACTATTTTCTGTATTTCAAACTACTGATGATACGACTCAATTTAGCCCAAAACGAAAGAAATTCAGTTACGCAGATATGGAGCTTCACTATAAGCAAATATTTGATGAAATTTTGGATACTATTAGGGGTCAAATAGAAATAAGGTTCTCTGATTTGAAAGAACTGCATTTCTTCGACTTACTCAATAAAACTTTGTTAACCGGATTTTCGGCTAAATTTCCAGATAACCTTTTGGAAAATTTATATCAAAAATACACTTTTTTTGATAAGGTGGCCATAAAAAGTGAACTGTGTGTTGTTTATAATGGCAATGAAATTTTGGGGCAAAATGAAAATCATGTGAGGACTATTAAATACCTTTTTGATAATGATTTGAATCAAGATTTACCCCAAGTTTATAAACTCTTATGTCTAATTGTTTCTATCCCGGTGACATCGGCTTCCGTAGAGCGCCCGTTTTCCACTCTTAAGAGAATTAAAACTTATTTACGAAATTCAATGAGCCAGGATCGTTTGAAAAATATTAGTTTATGTCTATTGAAAAGGAATTGGTAAAAGTTTTGGCGAAAGACAAAAAATTTTATGAGGATATTATAGATCATTTTGCTAACGTTAAAGATCGCAGAATCCCGTTAATCTTCAAAAATATATAATAACTTTTTATTTGCTCTCACCAGCTGTTAACAAATTCGTTAAGTAGGTAGGTGGGTACCTATTTTGTGAAAAAAAAAATTTGATGAATAGATGAATTGATTAATTGGCTGAGAAGAGTTTTTGTGAATATTGTGAATAGGAGTTGTAGGTCTCAAGGTAGACACTCGAAAGTGAAAACAAATTAATAGCTTAGGGTGCTTGTTTTACTTTGATTTTCTTTAAATTATAAGGCGGTTGACCTTGAAATCCTAAAAATTTTCGCCTATGGTGTATTTTTCAACACCTCTTGTAGCCTCCTCAAACCAAAACCTCACGAGCCGCCACTGATATATATATATATATATATATATATATATATATATATATATATATATATATATATATATATATATATATATATATATATATATATATATATATATATATATATTGAGATATATGAAATGAGTTTTTAGTGCCAAGCATCATAAAATGTCATGAAACGAAAAACTATCTTGGTCCTAGGTCCAAAGGAGGTGGAAACCTCCTGAAAAAACAGCTCATTGTTAATTAAATAATCTGATGAACTATTTATTGGCAGTATCGCGTTAGTGGTCGGATGCGAACTTGTTTCCGACGCCTCAAATCCATTAAAAATTAGAAATATTTTAATTATATAGTTTCAATTTATATTTATCTTATACACATTGTGATAACATAATATTTATACATTATATATTATAACCCATTTATTAAAATTTGTGAAACAGAAACAAAATATTTATAACCAACAATTTTTTTATTCATCGCCGTAAATTCATGGAAAATGCCATCGGTCGTCTGTATAATTCGCAATAGCATTTTCGATACATATTGAAGCTAAATTATTTATATTCTCTTTTACTATTTTTTTGCCCTTAAATAATGTTTGATTTATTTCAATGTCAAAATTTATTTTTCTCGTCTACAATACTGACTGGCAAAGCTAAATATATTCCAAGATGTACGTGTCGATTCATGATCCTGAGTTAAAGAGAGCTCTCAATAAAATATTGATAAGTAGTTATGGTCAATTTGATACATATTCAACAAAAAACATTTCAAATTCCTATTTGTCATATATACTCACTTTGCCGGATTGAACCGAGCCTTGATGACATTCCTTTATATATTCAATTTCCTCTTTACTGCATAGCCAAGATTTTTCGGGTGAATCGGCCACTAATATCGACCAACAGGTGAGATAAACTGCAGCAACAAATGCTGTAGAAAAAAATCCCCAATTCCATCCAAAAGTCGCTACTATTATGCCGGTAATCGTTTGCGTTAGGACGGTACCAAGAACATTCCCCATGAGGCACGCCACAAACTTTCCCTTTTCGTTCGGCGGCGCCCATCTGCCAATGAGACATTGAAGTGCAGGATACTGCACTCCCTAAGAACAAAAGTCGTTGTTACGGTACTGATCCTTCGAAATGCAACACTGTCATGAAATCTCTACTTTCCGATGGTGTATACATTACTATAGTAAATATTCTCAGAAAATGCAAAAAATCGAAAGAAACTCGAATTCGAAATTTTAATTTGGCAGAAAAATGAAAAAGCGGAAGAGATCATGAATAAATATTTGCGCTATGTAGGAAAACATTAAGCAGCAAGCAGCTTGTTTGTTATGTTTACCTCGAAATTGAAAAATCAGTTACTGTCACAACAGTACCAGCAGGTAAGCCATCTAAAAGAGGAGAAAGTAGTCGTAGAAAAACCTCAGACAATATTCCAGAGTTCGATTATCAAAACCATAAAAAAATACCATTTTTGCAAGAAAAATTTTTATCTAACGAGAAGAACAAGGACAAAATAACAAAAACGAATTCGTTCTTCTCTTTTAGTTGAATTAACTGCTGGTACTGTTGTGATAGTAACTGATTTTTCAATTTCAAGGTACCCATCAAAAACAATAAAGCTGCTTGCTGCGTAATGTTTTCCTACATAGCGCAAATATTTATTCATGATCTCTTCCACTTTTTCATTTTTCTGCCAAATAAAAATTTCGAATTCGAGTTTTTTTTCGATTTTTTGCATTTTCTGAGAATATTTTCTATAGTGATGTATACACCATCGGAAAGTAGATATTTCAACGAACATAAAGCACACCAACTTTTTGAACAAAGCTGATATTTTGACAGGAGAATTTTCGATTGAAAATTAGGGTGCTTTTTCGATGCTGAGTCAAAATATGGTGAAAAAATAGGTATTTCAAGTCAAATAAATTACAGTGTATTTGAGACATAAAAAGGTAAGTTTTCACCAAATTTCGTTGAAAAATTTTTTTTTCTGTAAAAGATAAAAATTAAAAACCAAAAACTTGGTTTCTTTAATTTTTCACGTAAATTTTGAGGTTATGTGAAAAAAGTGTGAAAACAGAAGTTGTAGATCTTTTCATTACCTACAACTTTGCCATTTTACTTTTTTTCATAGGAATTGTAGTTTTGCAGGAAATAGAGATAAACCGTTTTCTACCCTTGAAAACTCACCCCCTCCCCTTTTCCGACCTCAGACCGCCCGTAAATTATTTCTTCTTTCATTTTTATTATATTCTCCTTCTTTTTTAATGGGTTTCAACCTATTATTATTTTTTTCGGTTCCAAAAATTATCGACCCTGTTCTAATATGAATATATATATATATATATATATATATATATATATATATATATATATATATATATATATATATATATATAATCTATTGGTAATTATTAGCAATAACAGGCTGGTTGAATCTTAAAAACTCGATTTTATTAAAGAGTTGACGTTTCACTTCGATATTCGTAATTGAAATTTCTTTGACATTTATTGATGTGAAAAAATTGAAAAAAATTGAAAAAATAAGGCTGCTTTGTCTTGCTAGTTATTTATTATATGCTATTCAGTCTAATATTAACATTCAAAAATGTTATCATTAGATGGTAAGGGAAACCAAAGAAACCTTTACCTACGTAATGTTTGAAAATAAAAATAATAGGGTATTATTTATCTAACAACAAAGAAATGAGTCATGGGAAAACATTAAAGATGTGGAGTAAAATTATCGGTATAGTACGTTTATATGGAAGCAGCCGTTGACACGTGTTTCGGACTCTTTGGTCCTCATCAGAACGGCGTAGCAGAGCATTGGATTGAAAATTTGAAGATGAAAATAGTATAAAAAACAAACCTATTTTCATCTTCAAATTTTCAATCCAATGCTTTGCTACGCCGTTCTGATGAGGACCAAAGAGTCCGAAACACGTGTCAACGGCTGCTTCCATATAAACGTACTATACCGATAATTTTACTCCACATCTTTAATGTTTTCCCATGACTCATTTCTTTGTTGTTAGATAAATAATACCCTATTATTTTTATTTTCAAACATTACGTAGGTAAAGGTTTCTTTGGTTTCCCTTACCATCTAATGATAACATTTTTGAATGTTAATATTAGACTGAATAGCATATAATAAATAACTAGCAAGACAAAGCAGCCTTTTTTTTTCAATTTTTTTTCAATTTTTTCACATCAATAAATGTCAAAGAAATTTCAATTACGAATATCGAAGTGAAACGTCAACTCTTTAATAAAATCGAGTTTTTTAAGATTCAACCAGCCTGTTATTGCTAATAATTACCAAGAGATTAAAAATAGATCACAGGCAACAACAATTCGAATATATATATATATATATATATATATATATATATATATATATATATACATACGTATATATATATATATATATATATATATATATATATATATGTTACGGTTAAAGTGTTTACTTGGCTCGTATATAAACTAGTTGGATAGTATACAAACTATCCAACTGCCTGGTTATTTTGATGAAAAATCATATTTTCACTAAAATAGCTACGAGTAATGGCTGGTTTGTATACTATCCAGCTAGTTCATAAACTATACAAAATTTATCGCTAAAACTCAAACCACAAGGAAATTACACAAATAAGCTAGCATTTTTGGCTAGTTTGTAAACTATCCACATTAGTTGGATAAAGTGTGAACCTGATATTTGTAGTAATACATAATAACCAACGAGTTGGGGAGTATGAAAACCAACCAACGCGAGTTGGTTATTGTGTAAATCAACCAATTCGCTTTGGGTAATTTAGTGGGGTTATGTTTCGTCAAGTGTTGTGTGTTGTGACGGTGTACAGTTGTGTCTCGTGAAATTTGTTTAAAAATAGGTATCGGGTTATTAAAAATGAATCAACAGTAACAATTTGAAAACCTATTATTAGACGCGTTTACGACCAAAAGTCGCAAAATTCAAAATTAATGAATGATAGCGATTATAGTGAACTTTTGCATCGTGTCAAGAGAATACGCGAAACTGGACCTGACAGTAGTAACAAGAGTGATTATCATGTGATAAATACTTATGATTTACAAAGAATCGAATCATCATATGTAATTCTACATAGAAGATCTGGAAAGATTACTTTACGTTTGAGTGAATGTTATGATGCGATTAAAGCTGCCCATCAGAGAACTGGGCATGGAGGGCGTCAAGCAACAACAAAATTATTAAACGAAAAGTATCACAACTTAACACAGGAAATGGTAAAATTGTTCATTGTAACTTGTAAAAATTTTCAGCTTAAACGGAACAAACATAAAAAGGGAATTGTTGTTAAACCAATTCTTTCAAATCATTTAAACTCTCGATCCCAAATCGATCTCATCGACTTACAAACTAGACCAGATGGTGACTACAAATTTATTCTTGTCTACCAAGACCATCTAACCAAATACGTCAGGTTGAGAGCACTAAAAGCAAAGAAAGCTAAAGAAGTAGCTGAGCACCTATTAGAAGTATTTTCGGACTTAGGAAGCCCTTGCGTGTTGCAGAGCGACAATGGCCGAGAATTTGCAAACCAGGAGGTACTTGTAACAATCTTAGATTGTACTAATAAAGAAATAATTTTTGACTAGGGATTTTACTATCCTGAACTAAATTAACCCAAGAGAATAGATTAGTTTGTTGAGTAATACATAATAACCAACACATTGGTTAATATGTATTACTACCAATATCAGGTTCACACTTTATCCAACTAATGTGGATAGTTTACAAACTAGCCAAAAATGATAGCTAATTTGTGTAATTTCCTTGTGGTTTGAGTTTTAGCGATAAATTTTGTATAGTTTATAAACTAGGTGGATAGTATACAAACCAGTCATTACTCGTAGCTATTTTAGTGAAAATATGATTTTTCATCAAAATAACCAGGCAGATGGATAGTTTGTATACTATCCAACTAAATTATATACTAGCCAAGTAAATACTTTAACCGTAACATATATATATATATATATATATATATACAGGGTGTCCCACCGGGAAAGAACGCGATCTGTATATGGAGAACTACACATAGGAAACTTTTGAAAATTTGACAGTTTACTAATGTTGACAGGGGCAACTCGACTAAAATTTTCAAGATGGTGGCACTTCCGGTTATACCGGAAGTAGATACCAACTTGCTTATTTTAAATTGTATACCCTACATATTAATACATTTTTAGATTCTGCGCAAGATTCTAGGCAGATTTCATGTATTATGTCCTATACCTAAGTCTAAGCGTTTGTGACATATTTAGGTTTTTATGTCAAAAATTACGATTGCAAGCCCTAATATAATTATAAATTGTTACTATGAGGACTCCCGTATTACTTACTTTGGGGTGGATTCCTTATTGAAAAAGACTTGCTTTAATATATTTTGTATAGTATTTGGATAACTAATCATACAGGGTGTTCGAAAAAAAAGATCTAAAATGAGATTGAGAAAACTGACAAAAATCAATTTTTTCAAATGGAAACCCCCCATTTTTCTTATTTTGTAGTATTTAGCATTTAAAAAGAAGGTAACTTTGTATAAAGTTATCTATACCTAAAATTTGAAGTTTTCGAAATATTGCCAATTTAATATTTTTATATGGCGATTTTGCATTAAATCGTTAAACAATTAGATCTAGTATAGCCACGATCGTATTCGACATTTCAAATCATCGTAATGGCACCCCGTTTAAATTATACAAACGAAAATTATTTAAACTTTTAAGGCTTATCTTAATCATTTTCATTTAAATGCTGCACTAATGAAAATATGGATAGCATAGGGATGATATTTGTGTTTCCGCAAAATTCTTAGAACTGACGATTTAATTTTAAGCCTGATTCTAATGCTATCTGCCTTGAAGATTTTGTTGGCTATGCCTCAAAATATCCCAAAATTGCTATTTCAATATTTTCATTGTTAACAATTGGTTTCTTTTTGTACACTTATGCCTTTACGGATCCAAAATTCTTGAAGTTTTCTATAATTCGTTTAACAGTATTTGGTGATGGTTTTTGTTTATAAGGATATCGGGTCGCACATGTATCACATGTCCTTGAAATAATTTATCGCATTGTCCATAAATAATAAATAAGTTTAAATAATCTTCGTTTGTATAATTTAACTGGGGTGCCATTACGATGATTTGAAATGTCAAATACGATCGTGGCTATCCAATAGATCTAATTGTTCAACGATTAAATGCAAAAATCTATCTAAAAATATTAAATTGGCAATATTTTGAAAGCTTCAAATTATAGGTATAGATAACTTTATACAAAGTTACCTTCTTTTAAATGCTAAATACTACAAAATAAGAAAAATGGGGGGTTTCCATTTGAAAAAATTGATTTTTGTCAGTTTTCTCAATCTCATTTTAGATCTTTTTTTTCGAACACCCTGTATGATTAGTTATCCAAATACTATACAAAATATATTAAAGCAAATCTTTTTCAATAGGGAATCTACCCCAAAGTAAGTAATACGGGAGTCCTTATAGGAACAGTTTATAATTTTATTAGGGCTTGCAATCGTCATTTTTGACATAAAAACCTAAATATGTCAAAAACGCTTAGACTTAAGTATAGGACATAATACATGAAATCTGCCTAGAATCTTGCGTAAAATCTAAAAATGTATTAATATGTAGGGTATCCAATTTAAAATAAGCAAGTTGGTATCTACTTCCGGTATAACCCGAAGTGCCACCATCTTGAAAATATTTTAGTCGAGTTGCCCCTATCAACATTAGTAGACTGTCAAATTTTCAAAAGTTTCCTATGTGTAGTTTTCCATATACAGATCGCGTTCTTTCCCGGTGGGACACCCTGTATATATATATATATATATATATATATATATATATATATATATATATATATATATATATATATATATATATTATACATATACATATATACAGTATGTCCACTATAAGAACTTACCACCCCTGTAAAATCGTTATTATTTGATCGATTCTAAAAATTTTTTTTTGTTGGAAAGTTATATGAAATGTCCATCTAAGAAGGAAGTAATTATATTTTTAGGCTGTTATCGTGGCAAACTTCGATCAATTTTACTGACCCATATTTCAAAAAGTACTATTAGGGATTTTTTTTTCTCAAAAAATGATGATGAATCATAAATCAGGATCACTTGAAACATACCTGTATCAATTTTTGTCATCATAGTAAACAGGGTGTCCGAAATTTTTTTTGAATGTCTCAAAAAAATTTACTATTGTAGTATTTTTGGGAATGAGCAATTAAAATTTCTTATTAAAGATTACTCTATACATATCTGTACTGAAATTCATGATTTTGAAGGTAACTTATCTCTGAACAGGGAGCCCGAGAAAAAATAACAAAAAAATGATGATAAACCAATTTAAAATTATATCGACAAGTTATTCTTAGTAAATATCGTAGTGAAAATCATTTTATATAGAAATCAAGAAAGGTAATTTTGTATTTATTTAGCGTATGGCTACATCACAGGTATATAACCAGAAATGGTGTCATTTTTCTTGAATCATTTGTTGAGTCATACTCATAGGGACACTTTATTTGTATCTGGCGGGATGTTTGGCCCATACGATCGGTCTGGCTGCTTGCATAAGGTATTTAAATAGTGTCCTGAGTATCGTATATAAAAATCAAGAGTGAGAAAATAAGAAAAGTGAGTTGAGTTTTTTTCCATCTTCAGCACCAAGGTAGCAGGTACCCATACACTGAAAGTACATAAGAACACTACTTCAGCCCATAGATATTATTGCTGAGAAAATAAGTAACGTCTGGCGGCTCTGAGATCTTGGACTATTACGGTGCTGGTTTGGAAGTCTTTCTAATGTTCCCATGTTGATAAAAAAATCTGTTACATGGTTAATGTTATGTTGTGTTTGACGTCTGTTGAATTCATTAGCAGCTTCACGTAAAGTACGCGTTCTATCACCAACTAATCTTTCCACTCTTTCCCTTAAAGAATATGAAATTTTTCGTGTTTTCCACGCCTTTGAAACAGTATAAAATACTAAACTATCATTAATTGACAGCTAATAAATAACATAATATTGTTCACAGCACTTTAGTGGAGTACCCGTTCACGATGCTGTTACTGTGAGAACCTAAATTACTGGTCAATCATTTAACACGAATAATTCTAATTTCTAGACGACTTTGATTCTAGATATTTTTGGAGAGTTATCAGGTTGTTCGTTTCTATACAAAATTGTTATAACATAAAATCTCAAGGCCGATATGGGACATCCAATAATGTACAACAGAAAATATATTATAGGTACTAAGTATCAACAAAACTCAGTTCAATTTTACTCAATTTTCCGACAGACAAATTGTATATTTGAATGATAAAAATTGATACAGATATATTCAAAGCAACCCCAAATAATATTTTGTCACTAGTTTTTTTCCAAAAATACCACAATAGTACATTTTTTTATGACATATTGAAAAATATAAAATAATTCGTTTTTTCGGACAGCCTGTATTTTATGATGATGAAAATCGGTATGGTTATGTTTCCAATGATTCTGATTCAGAATCCATCAATATTTTTTGTGAAAAAAAATCCCTAATAGTACTTCTTGAAATATGAGTCAATAAAATTGGTCGCAGTTGGCTACGATAACAGTCCAAAAATATTAAAATATCATCATTCTTGTTGGATGGATATATCTAATACCTATCTAACAAAAAAAGTTTTTCAAAATCGATCAAATAATAACGATTTTACAGGGGTGGTAATATATATATATATATATATATATATATATAGATATATATATATATATATAAATATATATATATATATATATATATATATATATATATATATATATATATATATATATATATATATATATATATATATATATATATATATATATATATATATATATATATATATATATATATATATACATATATATATATAGGGTTTTAAAAAACGACGTTCCAATACTTTGGTAGCTGGTTAAAGACCTCAAAATAAGTAAAAAGTTTCATATAAACATGCGTTCGCAAATGAGCAGTTTTGAAAATATGAGCGATTTTTGGTTTTTCAAAATATTAACTACTAGCGCAACCAAATACGGTAAGTTACAGAAGATATTCGATTTATTTTTGACTTCTAGTGTTTTACAGAAAATGTTCCATATGACCACCGTCCATTTCAATGCAATTTACCTCAATCGTCTAAAAACTTGATTGAACGTCACATGAGAAGGAAGTTGACGATCGGGATAAGCTTCTGTAAAAAAGGGACGTGCTTCAGGAACACTTCCTTTGGCACGGCCATACATGAAAACCATATAACTCATTTCAATATTAGAATAAGGCATTTCGGATTCAGGAATAATAACTTCTTCTTAACATCAAAGTGAAAGAAAGTAAACAACTCTAATCGGATGCAAAATAATCAATAGAAATACGTAAATGTCATATGAATAGCAAATGTTTGTTGCCACTTGTGATTTTTTGTCATGAACCGTCTGAAAAACATTTTAATTATAAGTTCAGAAGACAAGACATCTGAAAGATGAAAATAAATCGGATATCATATATGATACAAAACGACTCATTTGCGGACCCATGTTCATATGAACATATCAACTTATTTTGAGGTCTATAATCAGCTCCCAAAGTATTGAAACGTTGTCTTTTAACATCCTGTATATAGGTATAATATATATATATATATATATATATATATATATATATATATATATATATATATATATATATATATATATATATATATATATATACAAGGAAACTATTTGAAAAATCAACCAATTCCAGATAGGTCTGTATCAAACTAACATGAAAAATTTAAGTTACCTACAAATAGAAAATGTTCGCTATCGGGTATAAAAAAGTTATATTTCTCCAAGCCTTCAATCATTTGGTAGTCACTTTTCCGAAATTAAGTTTGGTATAGACACAAATTCAATATTTTTCGATTTTCAAGCTGACTGAAGTGATGGCGAGACGTTTATCATTTATTGTCAATGAGAAAACCGTTGTTAGTACGTCCTGGCGTAAAAAATTCATTTCAAAAATCTCATCATATAGGTAATCGTTTATACTCACCCCTACTAGACCAACTAATACCCTTAAGACGAAAAGTGGAACCCAGCTAGTCGAAACTACAGCCACTGACATACTCGTTAAAAGAGCACAAATGAATGTGCTTACTAACATTGTCCAGTATGGACCAAAATATTCCGTGGTGGGACCACCGAGCAGTGAACCAATCATATAACCATAAAAGTATCCTCCAATCAGTTGTCCCTCTTGAAATGACGTATAATGATACCTGGGACCATACTGAAAAACATTTAACATAAGAGGTTGTTAACTCTTTATGGTGGGACACAGGAGTATATTTCGCATGTGTTCCATCATATACCGGCATGTGCTTCTGAACTGTGTACATTACTTATTTATTTATTTATTTCCAAATTAGGGGCTTACACAGATACAAACATCCAAACAAAACACTCTCAATACTAATATACATTTAGCGGGTTAAAAGTACCTTTAAAAAAAAAAAAAAAATCAAAGAAAATACCTATTACAAATTGACAATGGTCTAGTAGTCCAGGGAAGATAGAGAAAATTAAATGAATTTGGCCGTGCAGCAGATATCAAGATGCGGTTTTCTGCATTGTGTTCTGGAAGGTCACAGAAAACGATACTATATGGTCTGGTTAATCCGTTTCTGGAAAAATTCCTTCTGGGCCGGAAAATGCATTTTCCAATTGCATCACTACTTGCACCATTATGGGAACGACCGGAAACTCGGAAAAATCACTCAGAAATTGTTTCTCGGGGATTTTCAGGCCCACCGAACTCGATTCTGACATAAGAATTACCCGGGGCGCTCTGGGGCGGCTCTGCGGGGGTGGTGAATTGGGGAGATATTGCAGCGTGCATGAAAATCTCTCCAAACTCGTTACTCGGGGGTTTTCGGGGATGACGAATTCAATTCTAGCATTAGATTTTTCTTTGGCCGGTCGGGGCCTCTCTGTGAGGTTGTCTAAGGGGGGGGGGGGTGGCAGCGTCCATGAGTCGTAAAGGAGAAGGTGAAAAATCACAAACTATGAAAATAATACTTTATTCAAATAACATATAGGAGTTTTTATCAATCGGGAATTATTCATTATGAACTTCAATTTTTAACTAAAATACTAAACATCTTGTTCAAACTCTTCTACGTCTTCTTCCCGTTCTTCATCTTCTCTCCCTCCTGAATTTGCTTCCCCTCCTTCATCTTCTTCCTCGTCACTACTCTCGGTCTCATTGGAAGCGTATTTTTGGTTTGAGCAATTGCCATCGCAATGGTTGTATGCGAGTGAGCACTCCAACCCACTTCGGCGGCACCCGCACCTCAGGCCATAGTCGGTTTGAGAAGAACAAGAAATTTTGCACAAAATTTCCTCGGGATCGGCTTCCTGGGTCATGGTGACAGGACGCCGACTGCACGCGGGAACTGAAGCCATATTTTTTCTCTTCAGTAGATACAGAATACTTCTGTTCGCGCCGGTCCCGGTGGTAACGATACTCTACTCTCTAGCTTTGGCGCCTTTTTCAAATCCAGTTTCGAGGCACAAAAGCCTCCCAAAGCAATTGTTTTTATAATATTTGTAATATTTATTTAGTTTAGAGCGATTTCCATGCACGCTGCAATTTTTCCCCCAATTAACCACCCCCACAGAGCTGCCCTCGTGCTCCCCCGGGTAATTCCAATGACAGAATCGAGTTCGGTGGGCCTGATAATCCCCGAGAAACAATTTCCGAGTGATTTTTCCGAGTTTCCAGTCGTTCCTATAATGGCGCAAGTAGTGATGCAATTGGAAAATGCATTTTCCGGCCCAGAAGGAATTTTTCCAGAAACGGATTAACCAGACCATATAGACTCGTTTTCTGTGACCTTCCAGAACACAATGCAGAAAACCGCATCTCGATATCTGCTGCACGGCGAAATTCATTTAATCCGGCCGATTTTGCCCTGGACTATAGTTAGAATTTAGATTTATGAAAAATGTAGGCCTTTTTATAATGTAACTATATATTTCTTAAGAATAGCCATT
The DNA here is from genome assembly GCA_030704885.1 of Cynegetis impunctata. Lineage (NCBI taxonomy): Eukaryota > Metazoa > Arthropoda > Insecta > Coleoptera > Coccinellidae > Cynegetis > Cynegetis impunctata. The sequence continues at coordinate 1,383,866 of JARQZK010001448.1, read as the reverse complement.
TAATCAACATCTTGAAGCTATTCAAAGCCATTTCGAAGTGTTTTATGTTATTTGAATGTAAATTGAAAGATCTTATCATTCTGCACAGCGGTGAATTTTGTCCTAAATTGGACCTTCTAAATGGTAATTGAAAAAGTTCCTGATGCCTAAAATTCCTGGCTAGTATATTGAATTGTATCTTACTGTGCACCTCTGGGCAAAATGCTAGTCCCTTAAAAATTTTAAAAATCATTAACACTTGAGACATATCTCTTCGCTGTTCTAGGGAGACCATACTGTGCTGACGCATCATTAGGCTATTATCGTGATTTAAAATTGGAGTCTGTTCTTTGACTGATAGGTATCTTAAAAATTTATGTTGGATAGACTCAAGTCGACTAATATATAAACTGTACCGCGGGGCCCAAACTACTGATGCGAAGCACAGTCTACTGTAAACGTAAGCATAGTACAATTTTTTCAATGCTGTCAAATTTCGAAATTCCCTGGTATTTCTCTTAATAAAACCTAACAACTTATTTGAGCTGTTAATGACTGATTCTATATGAGATCTAAAAAGCATCTTGGAGTCTAATATCACACCCAGATCTCTGACCTCGGAGACCACCCTTAAATTTGTGTTGTTAATTTTATAAGTATGGTTACCCAGTAAATATAACTGCCTGATAGCCACTGACACTCACGAGACATTTACAACATTTATATCTTACCCGGGATTCGAACCCGGTACCGTCTGTGCTCTAGATGGTTTCCCAACCGTATAAGACAATTAGGAATTTATATATAAAGTTACAGTTCCACCGGAGGAATATTGTGAAACATTCCTGTTGCTGTCGCGTGTTTCCGAAAATGTTCGAAAATGTCCCAAAATGTTCATTAAAATTTCTTTATGTTGCGGCAACAAATGTTTCCACTTGTCATCCTTCAAGCTACGATTCCATAGGAGGAACATTGAGGAATATTTTTGTTGCTGTTGCGTGTTTCCGTCAATGTTCCTAAACGAAGGGTGCCATATGCAAAAGGTGGTAAGTGCCACGTTTCGTCAAATGCGGGTTTTAAGCTAAATAGGTAGTATGTGCCATGGTTTACTTGCACAATAAAAATCATACCGGTGGCGCTTTGCCAAACGGAGATTATAGGAATTTAAATATCAAAACGTAGTAAGTGCCAACTAACAGCTGTTTAGTTTAACATAACCAAGTAAGACTTTCAGAGCTGTGTTCAGTGTATAAAATAAGTTATTTTCAATTAAAATGGATATTCCCGAGGTTATACGTGCCAAAAAAAGGAAGAGAACTGGAAATGTGCGAGAAGATACAAAACGCAATAAAAATTCGGGAGGTCCATACCAGACTTTGAAGCAGAAGCGACCAAAACCGGGAAAATTTTTGTGCGAAGAGGTAAGTAGAGACTATTATAGCAGCCTCATTTTGAAGTTTGGTTTCTGTTTGAAAAGGTCAGCATATATTGGCCGAATGGATTTTATGTATTATAGCAAAATATTCTTTCAGGTGAAGTGCAGCTGTCCATACGCTTGTGAAGTAATCACAGTTGCTGCGAGAAAAACATTGTTTGCATGGCGCAAAGTGAGTGTGTTCAAAAAAAATGTTACAATGCAATATTTTGAAAATTTGAAAGTTGAACTGATTGCACAGACACTCCGTTAATTGAATAAAGCAAAAATACGAGATTGAAAGTATGATCCCATTTATTTCGCCAGCTAATCAATAATTTTATGAAGACCTGGTTGAAAAGCAAGAATCCTTACACAAGGAATGAATTTTGATACCTAAAATACATTACAAACTGTTTCAAGTAATAAAAGCATAATACAAATAATAAGCTTTTTATTATCAGGGAATTTTTATTTCGTAACACGATTTCAAGCATTCATGCCCCATGTGCAACTTTATGACACATACCTACTACGTTTTGAAAATCAATGCCGAATAACAAAATAATTGCCATTGGTTTCATCAAAATATACATTATATTATATGAGTGTATCTAAAACGATACCAGAGTTAGTCACGATTATTTCGTATGTGTTACGAAAGTAAACTACGGCATATAAATGTGCCTCCTGTAAAATTTCCAAATTGCACATACCACCTTTTGCATATGGCACCCTTCAAATGTTCCTTAAAATTTCTTTATTTTTGGCAACAAATTTTGACCGTTCCTACTTGTCGCCGGTTTCCATTTTGAGCGGTAAACTTCAAAAGAAAATAGGAAACATTTGTGAAAAAATCCGTGTTGCTATCGTAGTGGAAACGTATCGAGAACGCAGCTAGTGAACATTCGTGTCGCAGATTTTCAGTGTGCAGTGAAGTACGAAAACGAATATACAGGGTCCTGCAACAGTGGCGCGGTGTTCCATATCTCTATTTGGGAAACAGATAGAAATCTACATTTCTATAATATTACCTTATTGCTCGAGCTCAACAAAATAAAAATATTGTCGGTCACACAGGGTGTTTAATTTCTTCTGGGCGGATATCAACTATGTTTTTTCGAATGGCAACCTATATTTTTTGTCGCCCTTTCGGTTTCTACATAGAAAATAAAAGATACTTTATATAGATCTTCATTTCGAAAATATTTACGGTTTTCGAGATTTTTTGCATTTTTGATTTTTTTTTTCAATTTTGGTCACTCAGAATATTTGAAATTATGAAGTTGTGCCAAGTCCAATTGAAATTTACTTTTGGTCAAATATTCTACATTGGTAACTCTCTCAAACGATATATCTGAAATCAACCTGCGATATACAGGGTATGAAAAATCGCTTGCCACATATTGTAAATAAAAATGTACAGAATCTTCCTTATTTCAAATGGAACACCCTGTATATTATAGATCCAGAAAAAGCGTTAAGAAAAGCTCTACAAATGTCATGAAGTATTCCCTATAGTTAAGTTTACTAGTTTTCCTTAAAACAGCGAAAAATGGCAAATATTCAAATTTCTTCGCTATAATCTCAATGAACGACTTTTTTAATAAATACTTTTTTAATAAATACAATAAATTGGTAGATAAACAAGTTGTGAATTACACCACAAAATATACCTGGTATATTCAAAATAATTTCAATAATCTCAAAATTTGAGCCACATTTTTTCGATCTAAATCAACCTTTCAGCGAATAAAATATTTATTGGAAATAGGGTAGTCTGGCCAATGACAGATCAAAATATTTGCCTCCAAATAAGTATTGAAATCTTTAGTGATTCGTTAAGTAGAACTTTCGATATGATTTCATCAGAATGTTGTTAAATTATATCGAAAGTTCAACTTAACGAATCACTAAAGATTTCAATACTTATTTGAAGGCAAATATTTTGATCTGTCATTTGCCAGACTACCCGATTTCCAATAAATATTTTATTCGCTGAAAGGGTGTTTTAAATCGAAAGAATATGGCTCAAATTTGGAGATTGAAATTATTTTGAATATACAATGAATATTTTGTGGTGTAATTCACAACTTGTTTATCTACCAACAGGTTAGTTTTGGAAAAAGTCGTTCGTTCATTGAGATTATAGCGAACAAATTTGAATATTTGCCATTTTTCGCTGTTTTAAGGAAAACTAGTGAACTTAACCATAGGGAATACTTCATGACATTTATAGAGTTTTTTTTAGCGCTTCTTCTGGATTTATAATATACAGGGTGTTCCATTTGAAATAAGGAAGATTCTGTACATTTTTATTTACAATATGTGGCAAGCGATTTTTCATACCCTGTATATCGCAGGTTGATTTCAGATACATCGTTTGAGAGAGTTACCAATGTAGAATATTTGACCAAAAATGAATTTCAACTGGACTTGGCACAACTTCATAATTTCAAATATTCTGAGTGACCAAAACTGAAAAAAAAAAATCAAAAATTCAAAAAATCTCGAAAACCGTAAATATTTTCGAAATGAAGATCTTTATATCTTTTATTTTCTATGTAGAAACCGAAAAGGCGACAAAAAATATAGGTTGCCATTTGAAAAAACTTAGTTGATATTCGTCCAGAAGAAATTGAACACCCTGTGTGACCGACAATATTTTTATTTTGTCGAGCTCGAGCAATAAGGTAATATTATAGAAATATAGATTTCTATCTGTTTCCAAAATAGAGATATGGAACACCGCGCCACTGTTGCAGGACCCTGTATATATATATAACTACAGTTCCACCGGAGGAACGTTCAAGAACATTTTTGTTGCTGCTGCATGTTTTCGTAAATGTTCCAAAATATTCCTAAATGTTCTTTGAATTTTTTTTGTGTTTTGGCATCAAATGTTGATTGTTTCTACTAAATAATATGCAACTATTGACAATTTTAGTTGCTTCAGTGAAAACAAAAAATTTAAGTATGTTGCCATAAGTTTCTATCTATGGCAACAAAGAGAAACATTTAGCTACGACCTTTGTAACGGAGCTCTGCTGCTTAAGCTTTTTTTCTATTTGAAAGAAATAATATATTGTTTTTTTCACCAATAAAGTGAACATTAATTGATCTTTCAATGTTCATTACATTGGATATTGTTTCAACTTCCTGTAGGGAAACCATGAATATTTGCGGGCAAAGGTGAATTGAGTCCCGTCTACCTGAATTAAGAAGGGTCAAGAAATTAAGGGCCATTGTAAATTACAGCGGCGGTCAGAGTTTCTATAATCCTTACATGTAAATTGCAGCGAATAGTCATGTATGGGTTCGTAGTAACTATGTAAATTGCAGCGCACGTCCAACAAAGAATTTCTCCCAAGTCAAGAACAAGGCAATCTCCTACTTCGGCGGGTGTAAGATACTGAAGACCAAAAGTATATTTTAAAAACTTTCCTATCTCGGAATCTTTATCTTTGTACTCTTTTGCCAAACCTAGTTCTTGAATCTTGCGCCACCATGATTGGCTTAAGTGAAAACGATATCCAATTATTTTTATATCGGGCCATATGCTATTTACGGCTGAGTGGATAGCTTGTTCAAAATCAATAGCTATTTTGCTTGGCTTAAAAACTAAGTCATTTTTTGCACATATATCTACAATAAATTTTAAACATTTTTTGTAGGAGTCGCATGTTTTATCTTTAACTAAACAAAACAACAAAGGTAAATAGTGGCCATTTTTGTAGCCATGAATTGTAAACAGTTGCTTAAAATAGCGAGTACAGTATGAAAATGTTCCATCGGCGTAAATAATGTCACAGAAGTTGCATAAAAACTTTAAATTGGTTACACACGAAAATATTATAATGTTGTCACTGCTGTTGTTTAATAACACAAAGTTTTCACCACAATTTGTGTTCCAAATGTTTGACTCCAAAGCAGAATGGGTGTCCATAATAGATTTCGGTAGCGGTGGATATTCTCGGCGTCGGGCATTGTAAATATTCCTTTTGATACAATTCACATCAGAAACGGCTAGATGAACATCCGAAATGTTTTTTAAAATGCCACGGCATATTTTTGCTGGCTTTACAGAAATATCTTCTGTCGCTTTATGTTTACAAGAAACACTCACAATATGCTTTTGAATTTTCTTCTCGTCACTCTGATGATTATGTTCCAAATTCTTCCTTAATTATCCGTTCGGGTCCATCTTCAATGCTGTAGATCTTGGCGGTGCACTTCCTTGTGGTACAACACCACTTGACTTCTCCAGATTTCAACGTTTCTTTTTTAAAGAACTTATAGTTACTTAATAGTAACAACACGTTTCCACGTTCACTAACAATTTCTGTTACTTCGCTCTTGTTAGATAGCAAAAACTAATGATAAAATATAAAATCTACTTATTTATATATAGGTAAAGGGGGGACAACCCCATAACGGGGGCGGCACCGAGTTGCGCCACCAATTAGATAGGTTCTTAATCTATAACAACTCCAGGAATAGATAAGCTGTAACACCTGTTTAGTGAAATTCTTAAAAGAATTTAATCGCTGCAATTTACAAGTCGGATTAAAATCTCAAATTTGACCATCGCTGCAACTTACAGATTCTTTTATCAACTCTTATCAGGTATACGGATTAAGGATTACCAAGCGCTGCAATGTACATCTGCCCGAAATTTAGATGGTCCAATTGAGTCCCGGGTCACTTAAATCTTTCTAATCCTTCTAATCCTCCTGATATGCATATTTCGGGAATTCCTTATTACTTTTTAAATCTCTATACCAAATAATATTTTTATTACCTATGAACGAAGGATTTCATTGGTTAGGCCTCTATGGATATCATATATAAAAAGGGTTTTCTACAAAATGTTTAATATGGTTTGTTTAATTTGTACCTACCTATTCGGTGTTAGTTAGTTTGTCAAAATGAGTTCTCTGAGAGTTGTACTAAGTGAAAGAGATAAACAACTGATTGTGTTGGATGGCGTCAAATATCGTTTCCATAAGATGTTAAAAAATAATGCCAAACGTTGGATTTGTTGTGCACAGACAAAAGAAAAATGCAAGGCATTTTTAAAAACTGAAGGTGCTGACAACATAGTAACAGAAATTATGGATAACCACAACCATACAGTAAACGAAGAGGTACTTAATCGCAAAATTTCAAGTAACTCTTTAAAGCGAAAGGCCATAGAAGATGTTAGTGAACGCCCGATGAAAATTATACATAAGGAGTTACGAAATGGCGATATTAATACCTTGACAACCGAGGATGTGAGATTGATCAGAAAAAATATGTATAATGCTCGACGATCTGTTTTGCCTAAATTGCCAAAAAATATGGAAGAAACTCATTCAATATTGAAAACATTCCCAGTGAAAACCAATACAGGCGAAGAGTTCCTAATGGTAAATCAGATAATTATGTTTTCCTGCAAGACCAACCTAGAATTTTTAGCAGATTTAGAAACTATTTATATAGATGGAATTTTTGAATACTGTCCGAAGTTCTTTCTGCAAATTTTCTCCATTCATGGTTTAAAAGACGACCATTACATACCATTGGTTTTCTTTTTATTGCCAAATAAACGAAAAAATACATACACACTGGCACTGAAACATCTGGTTGAAGAAATTGGCAAATGCAATAAAATACTTACTTTACGAAAAGTATTTGCTGATTTTGAAGAAGCAATTCATCAAAGTGTTACTGAGGTTTGGAGTGATGTTTCATTGAAGGGCTGCCGTTTTTTTAAAATTAAATTGTAACTCAATATCAAAATTTGAATTTCTCAAAATTGTAGGAGAAAAATTTAGAATAATTAAATAAACGAATATTTAGCATGTTATTAGGTATAGGTATATTATTGTAAATGTTTGTAAATTGTATAAAATTATATGATATAATATGAATTTTAGTTTTAATATTCTACGAACAGATTACGAACCCGTACTGTGCAAGCTCAGGTAGGCCCGGGACTCCATTTACCTAACTCCGGGACTCAGTTCGGCTATCATTAAGACGGATTATAAATTTTGGGACTCAATTAGGCATCTCCGATATTTGCGGTCAAGAATATAAATCTGGAGCACTTCCATCTACCTGGAAGTACTCCTCGAGATATTTTAAATTAGGTACTCACATCTGGCGGTATTTTAGTGATTACTGTTCCATTATCCAGTTTCTCCGTTTTGTTTTTGTCTAGCATCGCGATTAGAGTAACAGGGAAAAATGTACGGAAGTTATAATTCTGGGCTGTAGTAAACATAACCATTAATGCAACCCATGTTCGATACGGCGGCTTCTCTTTGAAAGAAAAGGGTAATTGCAACAAATATTCATATAAAAATGTTAACAGTTCAAACTTAATTTATTGATAAAAATCAAATTAAATATTTGAGGACTAATTTATAATTTAATTCTAATAGCTATAGTCAACTTACTCATTTTCAGTATTTAGTTTTATTGTTGAGTTCAATATGTAAAAAACGTGCAACAAAAAAGTGACGTCTAAAAAGTTTTGACATATGTTTCGCTACACTACAGTGACTTTTTCGTTTTTGACGGATTAAATGTAATAAATGTTTAGGCACCACAGAAAATACCCTATCTACTATTTAAAAAAACGACGTGAATTCATCTCGATTTTATCGAGTATGAAAATGGGAAATTGAGTATTTTTATATTGGATTTGCAATTTGGAAATCAGGTCATTCAAACTTTGAATATTTCAATGAGTATTTCAGCGCTTAGTTGATGAACAGTTTCACATTGCAAGTCATTAATTACTGGAATTTTTGACAACACAAAAAAAATGGAAGAAAAAAAATACTACTATATATTATATATATATATATCTATTTCGTTAGTTTTTCAACAAAATAAGGTACATGATACAGTTGAAAACACTGTATTCAAATATAATTCATGATTCTACATGAAATAATGAAATTTAAACCACTTGAAGCATGCAATAAAAATTATTCAAAATGCAGAATGATAGTTACAAAGGATTAATTAATATATTTCATAAAAATAACTGCATGTATATTTTCACCAATAACTGAGGATACTCACCTTGTTAATTTTTCGAAAATGAAAACAAACAACATTTTTGAAACATATTCCCTTCGCCTGAAATTCAAACAAATTCTAATTATCCAACATTTTCTTATTTGTTCAAAGAATCAAATTAAATCAAGATTTATAAGAATTCAAAGAATTTTTAATATAGTACAGTAACTCATCTTCCATAATATTATATTTCTTTCTTATTACATATTATTTCTCCATACCTACTGGTTACAAAACTGAATTATTTCTACAATTATATTTTCGAAAGCTATACTACAATTTCTGGTTGAGGTCCTACCATTTTCCGCAACGATTAAAAATTTCTACCATTATACTAATTTAATGTCAGTTCATTCATTCTTGAACACGTATCCAAAAGCAGAAAAAAAATGTAATTTCATAAGAAGATCTATCTGTTTATATCTTATATATAAAATGCTCGTGTCACAGTTTTCGTTCCCATACTCCTCCGAAACGGCTTGACCGATTCTCATGAAATTTTGTGAGCATATTGAGTAGGTCTGAGAATCGGCCAACATCTATTTTTCATCCCCCTAAATATTAAGAGTATATTTTACTACTAATTTTTTTTTTCATTTTTCAGACAAAATTTTTTGTTTTTATTTTTTTATGATACAACATACAAAAATACATACAATTCTAAATTTTCACCCTTCTACGATCAACCCTTATTTTTTATTTGTTGAACTCCTTCGAAATGACTCGACCGATTCTCATGAAATTTTGAGTGCATATCGGTTAGGTCTGAGAATCCGACAAAATCTATTTTTCATCCCCCTAAATGTTAAGGGTAGTCCACCCTTTAATTTTTTTCTTTATTTTTCTGACAACATTTTCTGTTCTTTTTTTTTATGATACGGCATTCAAAAATATATACAACCCTGAATTTTTACCCCTCTACAATCAACCCCTATTTAGATAGATAAAAATAATTTATATGGCAGAACAACGTTTGCCGGGTCAGATAGATAGATAGATAGATAGATAGATAGATAGATAGATAGATAGATAGATAGATAGATAGATAGATAGATAGATAGATAGATAGATAGATAGATAGATAGATAGATAGATAGATAGATAGATAGATAGATAGATAGATAGATAGATAGATAGATAGATAGATAGATAGATAGATAGATAGATAGATAGATAGATAGATAGATAGATAGATAGATAGATAGATAGATAGATAGATAGATAGATAGATAGATAGATAGATAGATAGATAGATAGATAGATAGATAGATAGATAGATAGATAGATAGATAGATAGATAGATAGATAGATAGATAGATAGATAGATAGATAGATAGATAGATAGATAGATAGATAGATAGATAGATAGATAGATAGATAGATAGATAGATAGATAGATAGATAGATAGATAGATAGATAGATAGATAGATAGATAGATAGATAGATAGATAGATAGATAGATAGATAGATAGATAGATAGATAGATAGATAGATAGATAGATAGATAGATAGATAGATAGATAGATAGATAGATAGATAGATAGATAGATAGATAGATAGATAGATAGATAGATAGATAGATAGATAGATAGATAGATAGATAGATAGATAGATAGATAGATAGATAGATAGATAGATAGATAGATAGATAGATAGATAGATAGATAGATAGATAGATAGATAGATAGATAGATAGATAGATAGATAGATAGATAGATAGATAGATAGATAGATAGATAGATAGATAGATAGATAGATAGATAGATAGATAGATAGATAGATAGATAGATAGATAGATAGATAGATAGATAGATAGATAGATAGATAGATAGATAGATAGATAGATAGATAGATAGATAGATAGATAGATAGATAGATAGATAGATAGATAGATAGATAGATAGATAGATAGATAGATAGATAGATAGATAGATAGATAGATAGATAGATAGATAGATAGATAGATAGATAGATAGATAGATAGATAGATAGATAGATAGATAGATAGATAGATAGATAGATAGATAGATAGATAGATAGATAGATAGATAGATAGATAGATAGATAGATAGATAGATAGATAGATAGATAGATAGATAGATAGATAGATAGATAGATAGATAGATAGATAGAAAGATAGATAACTATCTAGATAGATAGATAGAGATACATTAGCAGATAGATGAATATATAGAAAGACAGATAGATAAAAATAATTTTTATGGCAGAACAACGTTTGCCGGGTTAGATAGATATGTAGATAGATAGATAGAAAGACAGATAACTATCTAGATAGATAGATAGATAGTTAGATAGGTAGATATACATCGGCAGATAGATGAATAGATAGAAAGATAGATAGATAAAAATAATTTATATGGCAGAACAACGTTTGCCGGGTCAGCTAGTATATATATATATATATATATATATATATATATATATATATATATTTATATACATATATATATATATTATATATATATTTATATGTATATATATATATATATATATATATATATATATATATATATACATAGATAAATATACATATATATATATATATATATATATATATATATATATATATATATATATATATATATATATATATATGTTCAGAAAGATTTCCGCGGTCGGAAGTATTTGTAAAACTTGGTTCACGGAATGAACCGCGAACACTCTTCAGAGTCAACTGACCAGTTGACTCTGAAGAGTAGGCAGATTGAGACTTCAAAGTTGACAGGAAGCAATACGGTTAGTGGAGTAGGCAGGTTGAGACCACGCAATCGTATTGTTTCCGATTCCTCCTAAATTCGATTCTTGGAGTAGGCAGATTGAGGCCACGAGTCTGAATTATTTCCCTTCTAATTCTCCTGAAGATGGCTTCGCAAAAGGAGCCGAAACGTCGAGATTTTTCAAATCTTTTACGCGGTTCATTCCGTGAACCAAGTTTTACATATATATATATATATATATATATATATATATATATATATATATATATATATATATATATATATATATATATATATATATATATATATATATATATATATATATATATATATATATATATATATATAACTGAGAATTATTCGTGTTAAACGGAAAACACGCCCGTGGTTATAAAATTAAATGAACTAGGATATATATATATATATATATATATATATATATATATATATATATATGTGTGTGTGTGTGTGTGTGTGTGTGTTTGTGTGTGTAAACTGTTTTCCGGTGGTACATCTCAGCATATCCAGCGGCCCCCATCACACCAAATGAGCTAAATTTGGTATCTGGGGTTGCTTTGGAGGCAGAACAAAGCTATCAAAATTTAGGTTGACAGATAATGGCGAATTGGTGCATGAGCGGACATTATTCGAATGGATGGTAAAATATGTAAAAATTAATTATGGACTACACGTACAAAACTCAGCCAAAGGTTTTTTTGGGAGCTGCAAGGATTTCAGCATCCCCAAGCCCTTCCCAAATTGAATTAGAGAATTGAAAATTTAAACGTCGGTTAAGTTGAGAAAAGAAAGTGCTTTTTTGGAGGAGAAAACTTTTCTCCCTAACAGCCGCTGTTTTTATATAGAGATTTTATTTTCTTGTACTTTTTGAGGTTTTGCTCACCTCCACAGTTCTTCCAAATTAAATAACTTTGCCCATTGGTGGATATAGCAATTATTACATAAAGTGAACAAGGAAAATTCTTCAATAATTTTGAAATATTATCAAACAACTTTCCAAGGAAGCTGATTATACGTATTCAGCAACGCAAAATCTGCATTCACAATCGAACGGTGAATTATAGAAATTGTCAAGTCACCCCGACTCAAAATCTGCATACAGCTGTTTCGATCTTATTAGATCTCATCAGTGCAGCTTATTTGACTCGGAGTGAATTAACAAATCTCTAATTGTTCCCCAATACAAACCGTGGTCAGTTACAATGGATGAATAACAATCCAGAGCGCCATCCCACCAAAGATATTGGGAAACAACAATTCACCGCTTAGACTGAAAATGCAGAAATTCGTCGCTCAAACACGTACCTCCTGATATGAAGATATCTACTCTACAACAGTGGTGTATATGATTCCAAGGCACACTAACATAGTGATTTAAAACCTTTGGATATACTCACGAGAGCGCGCTCCGAATATTCTAGTCGCTTAATACGCAAAATATAACAATCAAATCATGAAAAAATGTATGTATGAAATTGACCATGTATGTATGTATGAAATTGACCATGGTCGACTAGTATGTTTTTCATGATTTGATTGATATAGCAATTTTTTTTGAATCGTAGCCGTTTTTATGTAGGGAATTTTTGTTCTGGTTCTGCTGTTGAGTTAAAGGGTTAAAATTCAATACATTGACTAAGTTAATGTTGAGAAAGTGCTGCTTGAAAGTTTCAACAAATTTCTTTCACCACTGCAAGTTTAATGTTGAAATTTCAAGCGTTTTTGAGAATTTTCGAGCATTGTGCACCTCTACAGCTACTCCTAATTCAGTTAGAAGCCTGAATTTGGTACGTGAATTCGCTTAATGTTAGTTAAATACTGTCTGGGAGGTTTCAAATGTTTTCTCCCATCTCCGCAATTTGTATGTAGCTTCTTGCGTTTTTGCAGGTTTTCAAGATCAATGCATCTCTTCAGCCCAAAGAGATTGACTCATAGGCTCTTGCATCGTATATTATTAAACTAAGTTTAATGGTAAACCGAGTTTAATTTGACATTTTCGCTTGCACCAAAATATAAACGGCGTTTAAGATGCCCTAAACTCCGCATAAATTAAACGCCCAATTTTCGGCAGTATTTTGCAAGTTATTCTCTCTAGGTGGTAAAAAATATGGCCTGCAGAACTGAAGGCGTGGATTTATAGTTTATGTATACTAATGAACAATGCACTCCTTTAACTCATAAATGCAAATTTACTCTCCATAATTAAAAATACACACACAAAAAATGTATTAATATGATATCACGGGTAGAGTACCCATTAAACATATCTAACTTTGTAGGAATGACAGCTTGTCTCCCATGGATCAGCTACTTTTAGCATTAAAATTGTATGCCCATGGAGGACATTTGCACAGTATTGCTCAATTTGTTGGAGTTCATACATCAACAGTTTCCCTCTCTATCTGGAAAATATCAGTGTGGTCGTGTGGTCCCCATTTCCTTTTATTATTATCTTCCATTTTATGCATATTTAATACAAATCACAAAAAAAAACAACTTCTTTACTATAAAAACTTGGTTAGAAAAGTAGAAAAATAAATTCTGTTTCTTCTTTTTACTTCATGTACATCGCTGTTTCATCCAAAATAAAACAAAAACGCACTTTAGCAATGGGTCGGTTATAATTCCTTGGTGCAACGACCAGAAAAATAAACGTAGTTTAAAAATTAAACCAAGTTTAGTTAAACGACGTTTTATAATAAAACGGTGCAAGAGCCTGTTAGACACTTAGAGGGTCGAGAATTTGTCTGTATAAATGAATCAAAATGGGGAAAAAAAAACAATCTCGTGACGGAGTTGTGCTACCCATTTTTTCTTATTATATATATATATATATATATATATATATATATATATATATATATATATATATATATATATATATATATATATATTTGCGGTAACAAGGACAAATAAATCTGTATTCTATTCTACACAGATCGGTTTTTCTGGAGTAATTCAAATGAATTTTTTAATTGAACGTTATCGAAATATTTGAGTATTTGAAGAGTTTCTATTACCAAATAATTTTCATCATATCAATCCATTGAAAGGTATCAAAATGACAAATAAAAAGCGGAATAATTCAGGAAACTAACCAAACAAGATAACATTCCATATTCCATCTCATCGAATATGAATGGTGACTCAAATAATAAGTATGGTTTAAAATTAATTATTTATTCATATCATAATTCAACGAAGTCTATAATAAACCTGTTTGTTTTGTTGTTTCGAGTAATTGATAGAATTCCTGTTGTTTCATAACTTGTTTTTGCATCCTTCATCTAATAAAAGACCGCAAGCACCAGAGATTTTACTTATTCGTCTCATACCTAGAGCTCATTTATTGAAATAATCTAATCGCTATGTATACTCATCTAAACTTCATTATTTTTAGTGTTTGCATGTTATATGTAAGTCAAAGTTATGGACAAGAAATTGCCAATAAACGTGAGTTACTTAATAATATTACTGAAATAATTGGAGAAATTCGATAACCGATGACAAAAAAAAAATTATAATACCATTTATTTAGCTCTCATGTTTATTGGGGATATAAGTAATTTAACATGTTTGAGAAATTTAACTCTGAGTTTAACGATTTTCACATATAATAAAACAACAACAGTTGCACAACGCGTTTCGCTGACACTAAGCTTCTTCAGGTGCGAATTTCAAATTAAAACTAAAATATCTAATGCAAGGTTTGCAAAGTACAATTACAAATTTGGGAAATCCATTCTGGGAATCTAAGAACAAACTACATTCATTAATTGAAAAGGTTAAGAAGGGGGGAGCTGTTCACTTCCAATTGGTTGTTAAGTAACTTCTGGGAATTTTTGAACCTTTTGTTCCGGGATGTAAAATTTCGAAATCCGAATTGAAGTCATGTTTCTCATTTATTGAATGTCTAGCATATATTGAATCTTCGTTATGATTTATGTAACTTCACATTTGTTCAGTAATCCTTTTTTTGAAATTTCTATGTGATTACTGAACACAGGCGAAGTTACCTACATGAATATATGTTGAGTACCATGTGTGTATCTGCAGATCATCACAATTAATTTTGCTCTGATAAAAATTCGAAATTCAGCGGGACAAAATTAGTGAAAAATTTTGAAAATTATATCAATCTGAAGCTGACAGTCTCGTGAATTAATTCTATATTAATATAACAAAGTTACGCAAAGTGAAAAAGCAGAAAATTGTGAAAGCCGAGAGAAATTTCCTTACACTCTAAGTATAAGAGACCAAAAAAAAACCTTAATAAGATATCAACAGCACCTGTGCAGATAAGAAACAAACATCGTAAAAGAGAATAAATATTCTTGCCAGTGGCGTACTAGGGAGCAAACGCTTTCCTACAACCAAGAACAAAATGAATTGCAACAATTGCAAAAAGAGCCTAGGTAAGAAAGCTTACAAAATAAAGTGCATGGGTAGCTGCAAAAAATGGTTTCATGAAACATGCACTGGACTAAAGGAAAACGTTCTAAATGAAGTCAAAGCACGCAAAAGAACATGGATATGTGAAACATGCTCTGAAGTAATACCTGGAAAATATGAAAACGAAGAAAGTGATCAAGAAGAATCTGACTCTACTTCGGAATCGGAAGAAGACATAGAACAGAAGAAAACCAAAAAGAAGAATAGTCCAACAAAAAAACAAAATTGGAAAGGAAAAATTACGCTGGAGGATGTGATGGAAAAACTAGAAAAAATAATGTCTGAGAATAGGGAGTCGTACAAAAGAATTGAGAAATTCGAAAATGAGATGAAATCGATAAAGAAACAAATAGGTGAACTTAAGGAAGAAAACTTAAAATTAAATAAAGAAATCAATGCACTCAATCAGACAAAGAAAATACAGGAACAAGAAAAACTTAAAAACAATATCATATTCCAGGGTATACCAACTGAAGAAATAGAGAAAGAAGATCTAAGTAAATATGTTGTAAAAGTGGCAAATGTGTTAAAAGTTGAACTAACACAGACAGAGTTCACAGTGCAAAAAATTGGAAAAGGGAACCTGAAAATAAAATTCAATGAAATACAGAAAAAAGATGAGATTATGAAAGCAAAAAAAAATATTGTTGTAAAGCCTAATCTGATTGGATTCCGAGAAAACAACAATATATACATAAACCACGATATGACACAGGACAATCAGAAATTATTTAAAGAGGCACGAGAATTGAAAAAATCTTTGGGTTACAAGTATGTATGGTTTTCTAACGGTACAGTTCACCTCAGAAAGACGGAGACTAGCAATATAATACAAGTAGTGTCTTCAGACGCTCTGAAGAAATTAGAAAATCAAAAAAACTAAAATCCACACAAAATAAAACAGTAATAAAAGTATTATATCTGAATGCTCGATCATTACGCACAAACTTCAAATTAGACAACATAATATCATATTCCCAAGAACAACGTCCTCACCTTATATTAGTTACGGAAAGCTGGCTAAGCGAAGAAGAGACAAAATATTATGCAATACCTGGATATAACTCAGTTCATAAATGTAGAGATTCAAGAGGTGGGGGCACATCTGTCTTCATACAAAATGACCTAAATTTTCAAGAAGTAAAAACTAATAATAGCATTAATAAATGTGAAGCAGCAATCGTTTACCTTACAGACTATAAGTATAAGATATGCTGCTTATATAAAACTCCAGATTGCAAAATTGATCATTGTTTGGAATACTTTAACACACTACTGGAAACAAATAAACATATTATTATAATAGGTGACATGAATATAGATACAGCCTTAAACACAAATACTCAATGAAATTTATATTTTAAGATGGTATATTATAATTCATTAAGTTTATTATTATAAACCATAAATATAATAGAATTCCTCTACGATAACAGTTATGACTGATTTGTAGTTGTATTATATAATAAATAAATAAATAAAATAAAATAAAATTATAACGAAGACTCAATATATGCTAGACATTTAATAAATGAGAAACATGACTTCAATTCGGATTTCGAAATTCTACATCTCGGAAAAAAAGCTTCAAAATTAAATATTAAGGAAACTTTAGAAATTAATAGGCATTAAAATTCCCAGAAGTTACCTAACAACCGATTGGATGTGAACAGCTCCGCCCTTAATAGCGTTTTCAATGAATGAAGGTAGTTTGTTTTTAGAATCCCAGAATGGATATCCCAAATTTGTAATTGTACTTCGCAAACCTTGCATTAGATATTTTAGTTTTAGTTTGAAATTCGCACCTGAAGAAGCTGTAGTGTCAGCGAAACGCGTTATGCAACTGTTGTTGTTTTATTATATGTGAAAATCTCGTTAAACTCAGAGTTTCATTTCAAAAATATGATAAAAATTGATTTTCATCATGTAACGGCCCTATCAATTCAAAAAAAAAATAAGTAATTTAGTATGTACAGATTCAAGTATGTTCGTGAACGTATTTTATTAACAATTTTCAAAGCATGTATAACTATTGGAGATCTCTCATACAATATGTAATCCTTACTAAATACGGAATTAGTCATTAGAGTCGTATTGTAGATCTTCCACTAAAAATCATTTCGATGCTCTATTTCATATCCATGTATATCACCAACCATCTACATATTATTCTTCAAGTAACGAGATAGCATATTATGTTCGATTTAATAAATATAATCTATTATTTTAAAATCAATTCTTTGGTTAATACTCAACATGTTTTGTATATCTTACATCATTCCAATGGGTTTCATCTTATTAACCTACAATACTATTCGCACACCCCTATTTTGGACCTTTTGGATGCAGTATTTGCATTTTATCTGATTGCTTTCAACAGTAACAGTCTTGTATCATATTTATTATTATATATAGTATAATTAATTTTATTGCTGAGTCAATCAAGAAAGTTTACTTTCCTTGACATTTTGCTTGATATACCTATATTCACTGTATAATTTCAATTTTGAATTTTCATTCAAAATGATACCAAAGTAATTAATCTTATTTACACTCATCATGATAGTATTGTTTATTTCCAATTCAAAATCGCCCGTATTAATTTCTCTCAATCTATATTTACTCCCTATCACTAAATATTTAGGATATAGATATTTAGGATAATTTCACAATTTTTTACAAATTGAATAATAATGATCCAAGAACCGTTCCTTGCGGAATTCCATGTGAATAAAAATTCGGGGACGGAACACCACTGCCATATTTTTTTCCTCTGGGATCTATTATGCAAATAGTAGCAGAACCATTGATAGAAACTATCATTTTAGACGATTTTCAACCTGAGCTTCAGCAGCCCACTATCAATAGTTTCAAAGGCTGTCTGAATGTCAGGAAACACCACCAGAACCATTTATTCTTTTTACTATTTCAGGCATTTAACAAAAATAATTGTGTGCATCAAAATTACCGATAATTTTGCAGGATTATTCCAGAGGAATATTTCCCCCGCAATAGAAACATGGTTTTAAAATGAGTAGTTTGTTTCATTCCTTTTTTTTAAACATGTAAATGTAAACAAAATATATTCATAAATTGTCGCTGTCATCAGAAATTTGCAGTGGAATTACCATAGATACGTATGATGCAATTATCGCATTGCTCTCTCGGTTTTTACAGTGCAATTACCGCTGTAATTGATCGATAATTGCACTCCTTTTATGGGATTTTTTATACATGAGGAGAATATACACATATATTTAGTAAGATACTGTCACATGAGTGCCCAAGACAAAATCCAGATTGTTTCTCTGTAAGAATTTTATTAGAAACACAAAATTTTATAATTGTATCACCACTTTTTACAAAACTTTTTCATAAATAGGATTGTACGAATTCCACGGTATCCTTCACATAATATAGTTTGGTTAAAGAGGTTTTCCACTTTTCAGAAAAGATACCATATGTGGGGGATGTGTTAATTACAATCAAAAATCCATTCACAATGGCTTCGTACACATCCGTGATTACTCCAATTGAAGTACCATCTTCCGTGCCGTTTGTGTATTCGATTTAATGATGTATTTCAGTTTATTTAAAGTTGTTTTTTCAAATTGCGAAAATTTATTATAAGTGTTTATATGGTTTGACTTAAAGTCGTAATCATTAAAGTTTGTAATCTACGAAATCAACCCTTTATACGCGAACAACAAAATCGAGATATTTCCAATTCAAAACGCTTATTTTTTCAGAATGTGAAAAATATGTCGAGGAATTTGAGAATTTAGAAAAAGAAACATTGAAAGTTCCCCGACGGCTTAGACGTATAGTTGGAGGTACAAAAGCTAAACCATCGGAATTTCCTTTTATGGTAAGTACAACAAATTCTTCTTGAGTGGAAGGGATTTTGTATGAAGCAGAGTTCCCTCACTAAGGTAGTATTTTGCCATCATTCTTGTTCCTTTTTTACATACAAATTCTTAGCCGTCTCAGTCAATTCGGGAACCTGAAAAGCTTGAAACATGCAAAATCGCATGAAATTTCCACATAAAAATTACAGCAGTGGAAAAAACATTTGAAATCCCCAATTGTACCTCACAATTCACGTACAAATTCCCAGTATTCCAACTAAATTTGGAAAGGCTGTAGACATGCGCGATGCACAAAACTTGGGATAAAAATTGCAGAAGAAATCAATTTAAACTCACTGTGCATACCTACTTCTCTAATATAAACTCAATATAAGTATCCAATTCCAACCCCTAACTCAATCAAAAGAAGGCGTAATTATGCGGAAAAACCTCGAAAAAACATAAAATGTATATATTAAAATGGCGGCGGTGAAGAAAATAGTTAAAACTACTACGGTGCACTGTCCATCCTTCTACGTGAATCTGGATGAGCTCTGGACGTATGCAAATCCTCAAATACCACGAAAAAAACAAGAAATATCTAATAAAAATTGTGGCGATTATAGAAAAAAGTTCATATCTACCCCCAGAAGGTACTTACCTACTTCACATCAACTCAATGAAAGTGCAAATTTTCAACGCTCTAACTCAATTTGGGGTTTGAGGGAGAAAAAGTCCCAGATGATATCGCAATATATTCTAAAAATACTGGATGGACTTATCCGTTACTTTATGGTAATACATTTTAACAATAACTGAGAAAAAATAAAAACATAGTGATGAAAAACAAAGTCGGTGTAGGTATATTATCTAAATTATGTTACAGGTTGCATTAGGATATGGTGCTAATGACAATATTCGATGGTTATGTGGCGGGACCCTCATAAGCGAAAAATTCGTTTTGACAGCAGCTCAATGTGCTTCTTCTCCTTCCGAGTAAGTTGTAGCAATATTATCTTACTGTATACTATACATCAACTGTACCTTATTATTTGTTATGTTTCGTAACCTCTTCATATAATCGTTTCCTCTTCGTGTTCATTCTTTCTCTTGTTAGCGTTTGGGGCTGTAGTAATTGTGTCAATGGTGAAAAGTTACATACATACATGAATTTCTCATATAAAATTAAATATTGTATTAATTCATACAATTATGTCATCTAGAAACTAAGGGCTATTTCCAACTCGCATAAAACATGAACAATAGTATATTGTATAATTAGTGGGAAAAGCAAAATATTCCCAAACGACTGTGATAATTACCAGACGATGAGCGTAGCGACGAGTCTGGTAACACAGGAGTTTGGGAATATGCTTTTCCCATGAATTATACATACTATTTTTTCTCCGATCGTTGATTTACATTTAAAAAATTAATTAATTAAAAAATATTTCATCCAAGATGTAATCAAGTAAGTTTAAATAGCTCTATGTTCATATTGAAATATAGAAGTGGTAACCATGGAAATTACTCTGTTATGACAAAAGTAAAATAATTTTAAAGCCGGTTTTGTTTGATTCGTTGTATTTTATAAGGAATTAAAAAAGAATTAGTAAACATGAACACTGATAGTGATTATTTGTTGTCTTGCACGACTCCTGAACTAGTAGAAGCCGCGAACGGGGCTTCACTTAATTTATTTCCGGCGAAATCCAGAGAGAAGTATGAACTTGCGTACCAACGCTTCATGAATTTTTGTAGAAAAAACAACAGTGTATCCTTTTCTGAGAATGTACTGATGGCGTATGTTGCTGAATTGGCTAAAACAATGAAATCTTCGACGTTGTGGGCACATTATTCCATGCTTCAATCAACTTTGTCTGTTAAAATAATATTAATATTGCCCAGTACCAAAAACTGAGAGCAGTTTTAAAACGTCAAGCTACAGGATACAAAAAATGTAAATATTAACAACAATTATAAAAATTAAAACCATACTTTGTTTCATTTTAATGTAATAATCCATTTGTTACATTACCGCACGCTACAGCAGTGCGGTAAGAATATTACCGCACTGTTATTTTCTAATTGCTTAGCAACTGACCACTATTCTGGAATGTTGAGCTTTGCGCATAGAAAACAGGTCAAAATAGTGTCACTTTTCCCACGATCGGAGAAAAACATTTTTAAATAACAATGGAAACAGCACTTTAATAAATTTCAAATTCTGCTCGGAAAAATCAGATAAGAGTCTTAAGATTTTTTCGTCTCTTATTATTATTTAAATTCATCATTGGAATTGCCCTCAAACATCATTTTTTCTATATCTTTCATATTATTAACAATAACAGAAAGTTGAATAAACCTAGTATCAGTGAATATAGTGAGTATTTTTTATAAAATTTGAAATTGTCATAAATGAAATGATATGAACGCAAAAAAAAGCGAATATGTTCATAACAAATCAGAAGGCTGATGGCACTTCTCTCATATTAGTAATTTTTAAAATTTACATGTGACTTCTAATAATTTTTCAGAGGACCTATTAATATCGTCAGACTGGGAACGACCAACTTGACAGTTCCTAAAGGTCAGCACCCTGCACAAGATATAAAAGTGAAGAAACTACACATTCACCCACAATTCGTTTATAGGAGTGTATACAATGACGTAGCCTTGGTGGAATTAGAAACAAACGTAAATTTCTCGTCATCTGTATTCCCTGCTTGCCTACAAACAGATTCTCGATCGATTGATGTCCCAGTAAATGCCATCGGCTGGGGAAAAACTGAATTTTCAGGTAGCCAACTCAATACATATTGTTAGCTTAGTCAACAAGTGCTTTTTTCACTCGCGAAAATTGTAAAAGTTATAAACAATTTACTGAAAGAACAAACGAGGGGTTTGGGTTTCTGCAAATACCTCAAACACTAATTGAGATTTTTGATATCTGAAAAAAGATTCGAAATGAAGAGAAAATACCCTATGATGAAGTCTCAACTCCCGAAACTGTATGACCAATATTTATAATTTCCTCAGAGGGGTACAAATACGGCCGCGAAAACGGGTAATCTGGCTTGCGCAAGCCACGCCCATCTTGGACACTTCAACAATAAACATAATTTAACCACATTGAATAGGAAAATTAATGAATGAAAAAATTCAGGCACTTACTGAATAGGTCAATGAACTATAAACCGGAGGAAAAAATATTTATCATGATTTTTCAATTAGTTATGCAATAGTTAATTATCAATTTGAACATGGAAATTGTAAGTCTTATAACTGTTCAACAATAAATCTCAATCTCAATTAGTTTTTGAATTATTCGCAGAAAACCAAACTCCTCTTCTTCTCTTTCGGTAAATTGTTTATAACTTTCACAAATTTCGCGAGCGGAACTGTAAATTTTTCAAAAAACATCTACATTATATTCCGAATCGAATGACATATTGTTCGAGTTTTTCTGAGACTGTTGAAAAAAGTTGAACAAAAAACAACTTGCTGACTAGACTATTACACGTCAGAGTTCACATCCGTCAGTATTGTCAGCAGTAACGTCACAAGGAATTGAATTTTCGTAAGTAATTGCACAAGTTCATCAAAATTACCGATAATTTTCCATGACAGCGTGTTGTCAAAAAACTTCATGAGTTCATTTTCATCCTTTTTTTCTCCAAAATATGAAAATGACCGAATACAGTTTTTTAAAGCGGAACTGTAATTTTTTCAAAAAACATCTACATTATATTCCGAATCGAATGACATATTGTTCGAGTTTTTCTGAGACTGTTGAAAAAAGTTGAACAAAAAACAACTTGCTGACTAGACTATTACACGTCAGAGTTCACATCCGTCAGTATTGTCAGCAGTAACGTCACAAGGAATTGAATTTTCGTAAGTAATTGCACAAGTTCATCAAAATTACCGATAATTTTGCATGACAGCGTGTTGTCAAAAAACTGCATGAGTTCATTTTCATCCTTTTTTTCTCCAAAATATGAAAATGACCGAATACAGTTTTTTAAAGCGCTCGAATGCGAAATTATCCGGTTATTTTGATGCACGAGTGTAATTTGAGGGAATATTTCCCGAATAAACTTTCAACTTGTCAAACTGACGTTAGTAATTTATAAATTCTCAGTTTGTCATGAATAATCGTGATATGAACTATGCTACTATGCAATTATCGGTCTACAGTGCAATTATCGCAGGGCTTTTTCGCTTTCTACAATGCTATTATCGCTGTAATTTTCGATAATTGCATTCCATTTACAAGGGATTTTTGACAGGAGGGAAATATTCGTAAGTAATTGCACAAGTGCATCAAAATAACCGATAATTTTGCATGACAGCATGTTGTCAAAAAACTGAATGAGTTCATTTTCATTTTGGAGAAAGAGCCCGAGGGCTCTTTCTCCAAAATATGAAAATGACCGAATGCAGTTTTTTAAAGACAACACGCTGGAATGCGAAATTATCCGGTTATTTTGATGCACGAGTGTAATTTTGGGGAATATTTCCCGAATAAACTTTCAACATGTCAAGCTGACGTTAGTAATTCATAAATTCTCGTCTTGTCATCAATAACCGTAATATGAACTATGCTACTATGCAATTATCGGTCTACAATGCAATTATCGCAGGGCTCTTTCGCTTTCTACAATGCAATTATCGGGGGTAATACCACTAGAGCTCAGATTTAGCCGGATATTTTTTCGTCCTTGTTTTCGAATACTTACTTTCATTGGCAATTTAACTCGATCTGTTCAGACAAAATCACTCGAGCTACGCTCTCGTGATTTTGTCAGAACAGCTCTCGTTAAATTGCCAATGAAAGTAAGTATGAGAAAACAACCACAAAAAATATCCTGCTAAATCTGAGCTCGCGTGGTATTTGTTACGACAATTCCATGAATTATTGTTAATGCCAAATCAGTGAAAGGATTGAAAGTAACATTAAATTTTTCGAAATACATGGTTTGCAACATTTTCGCGGTTGTGTTCCACATTGTTTTCACCACATATTCTTTATAATCTTTCCCATTCTGTTTCTTCATATTAAAGCCATCAATATTCCTGCCACATTTTCCACTCTTTGTTCGGTTTCCAAATTAAAGTTTCGTTGTTTACAAAATTCGCTAAATTGATTCCAAATGGAAGAATAACTTTTTTCTGTATTTTCAGGAGTTTATTTTTCGATCTCCCTTATTATTTCTGCCTCGCTAATATTTCCAAATTTCAACATATTTACTAGAATATTAGGTATTTGTTGTAAAATTCTATTTTCGACATTTATAATTGTCAAACTGATGTAACGCTTGCTAAACGAATAATTGCTAGCGTTGGTAAGGTAACGTAGTTTATCCGATATTTTTATCCACTTGCATTTCTGTTCCTTCCTATTTATTCGATAGCAAACTACGATTTTCGTTCTCTCAAATGGGAATTATTATACATGAGTGGAATTGTCGCTGTAATTTTCGATAATTGCATTCCATTTACAAGGGATTCTTGACAGGAGGGAAATATTCGCGATAAGTCTTTCGGTTTATTTCATAACGAAATTGTGTTGCATGGAAACAAGCGACTCAGTTGAGTTATGAAATAAAATAAACAGGGTTATGACATAAATTCAACCACGAGAAGAATAGGTAATTTTATTAGACTATTTCACAGTGAAAGGTAAAAAATCTGATATTCGGCAAAATTAGAGGAAATCAGCAAAAAAAGTTAAGAAGTTGATCAGAGAAATTAATAAAATTTGATAAACAGGAAATATTGACATCGAACGAAATACATATTTAATTAAACCATTATAAACATAACCTACTTAAGTATTTCTCAGCTATAATTATAAACGGTACAGTTACTATATACAATGCTTCGAGCTTGATTATTCGAACGCATTCCTTGTAATCAGAATCCTCAATTTTTCTCATGTTGAAGCACCAGTAAGTATTTACGTTGATCACAAAATCTAGTGAAATACTTCCAAACATACTACTTGGAATTCGTATTTTTCGTTTCATTTTAATCAATTTTTTCGTTTGTTAATTCGATGGAAAATAACCCAAATCTGCTTATTTTTAAATTCGTGCATAGCGTGATTATTTATATTTGGCGTTTAGTTGTCACATACAAAAAACTGAAAACACCAAACTTGACAAGGCAATCAGAGTCAAGAGTCAAGTTTATTGTTATCGATGATCCGAACTTGACTAGAGCTCCTGATTGGTTAATTTCACAAGTACTTGAAATAGTCTTGGGTAGTCCACAGTTCAATGCAAAATCCCTAAATAGCAGTTTTCATCGCATAGATTGTTTCGATATTGTGCATTCATTTGAATAAGAATGACCAAGTGAATTACTCATTCCAGCTTGGGGTATATTGAGCGTTCCTTTTACCTAAGTAAACAAATAAATTTAGTGGGAAACGCATTGCTTTATTGAAGTTATTGCATAAACTTATCTCTAGACAGTAGCATGCCTTCAGACCACTAACGAAATTACCTTTACTCTTTCAAAAAATCAGGTTGGAGATATTATTTGCCTTATTCAATTTTTTGTGACATGGAAAATCACTATATTTTATTTCAGTAGGTAACTTATATATCTAATGTTCCAGGTGAATCGAGCAGTGATCTGCTGAAAGTTGAACTTAGCATTACTTCTCCCGAAGAATGTAGAAAGGCATACCCAGCGATCCCTACATCCAGGTTGAAGAAAGGAATTGAGAGTGATACCCAAATATGCGCTGAAAGTCCAGACAGAGATACACCAAGAGATACTTGCCAAGTAAGTACATCAAATCTATCATAATAACAAATGGTTACAAAAATATGTTGTATATCATATAAGCAACAAGATAATTCTCATCATAGAAAAAGATCAAAGATATTCCAAAACCTTTCGAGATTCTACATTGGAGAATGTTAATTATATTTCCTCTGCATCTTCTTTACAACCAGAAACTCCTCAAATGACTTGATGTTAGTTATATTTTTCACAAATATGATAAATACCTACACGATTAACAAGTAAATGATAACACTCACTGTAATGAACACTTCTCTTTAAAATAATTAGAAACGATAAAATCGTACATTTTTACCTATAATAACAAATCTAAATATTCGGAAATCTTCCCAAATATGTTGTTATTTCGTTACTAATTCGAAATCTATTTAAATGAATTGATGGCCTTCATTCTTGAATTATTAAAAACAATGAATTTTGCATGTCTGTTACATACTTATATTTATGTTCATAGCTCATTATATTCCCTACTCAAGTCAAATTATATTTCTGCTGAGAGCAATGCTCTGGTAACGTTATAAAAGGTTGTGATGAAAGAATTACATTCGTGCAATTGTATATACCCCTCGAACAACTTCTATATGAATAACAAAGATGGAAGGAAGGAAAATCGTGCAAATACAGCCAAATAATTTATCATAGAATAAATATATCTATATATAAAAATACATATTTAAAAAATTAAATCGAACACAGGTTTTTAAATGTGAATGGGGGAAAATAAACTTACTATTTCTGTGTTAGATGGTATTCATAGGGGCCTCGGTAGACCAGCGGTGAGCGAGTACCGCCTTGTACCGTTTGTTGACCGAGGATGTAGGTTCGAGCCCCACCTTGCTCTTGGGCGTTGTGTGTGTCCCGAATTTACTGGTTCTAATTATTAGAGTGTTGGGTAATGTACATTGTTTACAAGCCCATTGGCCGTTCGGAACCGGCGTTAAACTGTAGGTCCCTGGAGTTAAAAAAAATGGTATTCATAATTTTCAACTCAACTTCTTCATCGATTGTTTCTTCTAAAGTACCCGAAAGAATATCTGTAATATGATGATATTTTTAATTTATCTACATTTTCAAATATATTACGGTTTCTACGAAATTATTCAGTATTTCTATCTATTTTATATAGTAATGTATATGTAATTTGCGTAGTGCTGTTTGTAAGTTATTACTCGTTGAACACTATGCTGCCTAACTTCAATTAATGAGAAAGGCACACTAATTTTCATAGAATTAATACAGCGATGATAAAGTTTTGCATATCCTTTACTTTGCGTTTCTTACAACTGTGTCCTGGTCGAATGATGAAGAGTGACTAACTACATTATTGAATTTTACAAAACTAAGGAATATGAGAATTTACTGTCTGTCGGTCGAGGCCAAGTACCTAGTTGAGATACTGCCTGTCGACAAACCTTACAATTCTTTGAGAGGATACATATATCTGCTTTCTCTCACTGTTGGAATTTCTATTGAATGAGAAACTATGTTGCACATGGTAAAATGAATATTTTGAGGATGAACTAACAGGAAAAATAAAATAACTAAAAAACATATGGTTTCTACGAGTTCTCAAACGGCAAACTGAACATAATAATTATTTATCTTTTAGTAGCAATAATTTGCCATTTAAGTATAATCGTATACATACATTTATATATATATATATATATATATATATATATATATATATATATATATATATATATATATATATATATATATATATATATATATATATATATATATATATATATATATATATATATATATATATATATATATATATATATATATATATATATATATATATATATATATATATATATATATATATATATATATATATATATACATATATACATATATACATATATACATATACAGGGCTATTCAAATTCGAGTCTATTCATGGGGATTTAAATAACGGTAAGAGATAGAGGGATGGTTGAATGGGGGCAAAGTAGCATATTTCAAAGTAGCATAGTTCAAAATGGATTTAAAAAATCTTATCAAGCTTCTTTAGTTCTGGAGTTATACAGGAAAAATAAAAAATTTCGAAATTTTCGATTTTTCCTGTTTAACTCTAGAAATGAAGAAGCTAGAACAGATTTTTTGAATTCATATAATGAACCTCTGAAATACGCTACTTTGCCCCCATTTGAACAACCCTCTATATCTTACCGTTATCGAAATCCCCATGCATAGACTCGAATTTGAATAGCCCTGTATATATATATATATATATATATATATTTCTTTATTCTCAAAACGCCAATATGAAAAATGCTGAGCAACTAATTAGTCCTTATTATTTCAAGGGTGATTCTGGAGGACCCCTTCACATTCAAAATGGAAACAAACATATTGTTGTAGGTGTAACTTCTTTTGGAAAAGCATGCGGAATAGCAAGAAGTATAGGAGTCTACACCAAAATTTCTGCATTTGTTCCATGGTTGGAATCGATTGTTTGGAAGTGATGTTAACCTTCTTACATAAATTGTTGTAATAAACTAATATAAAAATTGATTCAATTAAAAATATCATTCAAGTATATATAAGTAAAATTCCTCAATCGGTCGAAAATATACTCAAGTTACTATTTCTCATGGATTGAAAGTATTATATGAATGTCAATTTATTTATTTTTCAACATTGTCAATAAAAAAGTTTTATATTACCACTTTTTCTTTAGTTTCGAACTTGGTAATATGCCTATTTTGCACACATCATCTGGAATAGCAAGTATAACTTTCTGCAAATGATACTAGAATGAAAAATACAAAGAAGAAGAACAAAGGCAGAAAACAGATGTCTTCGACAGAAGACAACAGACAGTCGACAGAACAAAGATGGAGAAAGAATTATGCAAATACAGGAAAATACTTTATCATAGAAAAAAATACATACAAATATACAAATTCAAAAAATGTATTCGTACACAGGCATGCGGAATAGCATGAAGAATAGGAGTCCACACCGAAATTTCTGCATTTGTTCCATGGTTGAAATCGATTGCTTGGAAGTAATGTAAACCTTCTTACATAAATTGTTGTAATAAACTAATATCAAAATTGATTCAATGAAAAATATCATTCAAGTAGATATAAGTAATATTCCTCAATAGGTCGAATATATACTCAAGTAACTATTTCTCATGAATTGAAAGTATTATATGAATGTCAATTTATTTATTTTTTAACATTGCCAATGAAAAAATTTATATGACTGTTTTTTGTTTGTCTTGAAGTTGGTAATATGCCTATTTTGCACACATCTTCTGGAATGGCAAGCATAACTTTCAGTAAACGGAAACTAGAAGGGAAAATACAAAGAAGAGGAGACATAGGCAGAAAACAGATGTCTTCGACAGAAGACAACAGACAGAGGACAGAACTGAGGACAATCGAAGAACTTGAACACCGCAAGCAACAAGGAGGTTTGAAAATGTAGTCGCCAACATCCTGCAAAAAGGATAGGCACTGGAAGAAGGAAAGCTTTTGAAATGTTCGCTTACTAACTGACTACTGAAATTTGTAAAAATATATACTCTAATTCAATCAACGGAGACACATGTATGATCTCAAGTGTGAATACTACTTTAACACTTTTTATTCCGCCATAACTTCAATAAAAAATTCTATTACTTCAAGTAAATTAGTAATATTTTATTGAAATGTGGAGAAAATAAAATTAATAATAAAACAATTGTTGTAATAAGCCATTAAAAATTTTTTTTCATTGAAAATGATTAGTGCATCGTATATTTGTTATAAAAGGTTATAGCATTATTTTTCATGAATATTCTTTCCATCGTAAGGTATATGAATAAGAAATATTCTTTAAAAAAATTATTTACTGTTAATAAATATTCATTAATAGTCAACGAATAATGTTAGAGGAATAGTTGCTCATATTTACTAAATGAATAAATTGTTTCCAAACAAATATAATTTATTTGTAGTTAATAAATTCTTCTATCAGTGCACAATTAAGCCGCGATGAATATTATTATGTATGATTTTGCCGTATTTTAGTGGAGAAACATTTTTTACTTAATTTAACCCAGTTATACTTGATATTTACAGTAAAATAAAGTGTTTGTTTACTTCCGAAAATTGCTATGGTAATGCATGTCTCTATTGATGGTTGGCGATAAAATTAATTATTTATTCATATTCATAATTCAACGAAGTCTATGACAAACCTGTTTGTTTTGTTGTTTTGAGTAATTGATAGAATTCCTGTTGTCTCAAAACTTGTTTTTGTATCCTTCATCTAATGAAAGACCGCAAGCACCAGAGATTTTACTTATTCGTCTCATACCTAGAGCTCATTCATTGAAATAATCTAATCGCTATGTATACTCATCTAAACTCAATCATTTTTAGTGTTTGCATGTTATATGTCTGTCAAAGTTATGGACAAGAAATTGCCAATAAACGTGAGTTCCTTAATACTTTTACTGAAATAATTGGAAAAGTTCGATAACCGATGAGAAAAAATGATAATATTACCATTTGTTTAGATCACATGGCTATTGGGGATATAAGTAATTTAACATGTTTGAGAAATGAAACGATTTTCACATATAAAAAAACAACAACAGTGTTGCATAACGCGTTTCGCTGACACTAAAGCTTCTTCAGGTGCGAATTTCAAACTAAACCTAAAATATCTAATGCAAGGTTTACAAAGTACAATTATAAATTTGGGAAATTCATTCTGGGATTCTAAGAACAAACTACCTTCATTAATTGAAAAGGTTAAGAAGGGGGAGCTGTTCACATCCAGTTGGTTGTTAAGTAAATTCTGGGAATTTTTATGCCTATTAGTTTCTAAAGTTTCCATAAGATTTAATTTTGAACTTTTTGTTCCGAGATGTAGAATTTCGAAATCAGAATTGAAGTCATGTTGTTCAGTAATAATTTTTTTGAAATTTCTATGTGATTACTGAACACAGGTGAAGTTACCTACATAAATTATAACGAAGACTCAATATATGCTAGACATTTAATAAATGAGAAACATGACTTCAATTCGGATTTCAATTCTACAACTCTGAAGAAAAGGTTCAAAATTAAATCTTATGGAAATTTTAGAAATATATAGGTATTAAAATTCCCAGAAGTTACCAACCAATTGGATGTGAACAGCTCCCCCCTTCTTATAACCTTTTCAAAGAATGAAGGTAGTTTGTTCTCAGAATCCCAGAATGGATTTCCAAAATTTATAATTGTAATTTCCAAACCTTGCATTAGATATTTTAGTTTTAGTTTGAAATTCGCACCTGAAGAAGCTGTAGTATCAGCGAAACGCATTATGCAACTGTTGTTGTTTTATTATATTTGTTTCATTTCTCTGTTAAAAATTGATTTTCATTGAGTAACGGCCTCATCAATTAAAAAAAAAATAAGTAATTTAGTATGTACAGGGTGGGCCAAATTGGACACTTTTAAAGGGAAAGTCCTATTTTTAAACTAGATAGATGAAAACTGATGGCGGTGTCTGAGGCTCAATTTTTATGAAAAACTCAATGGTGAAAACCGCATATCGATATATGTCATCGTATCTGAGTTACAGCATGTAACTTTTTTCCTGTCAAAAATTCTTTGGTTCTATGTAAACATTTTCGAAGCACTTTTTTACGTAGAATTCAATGGTTTAAGTAATTTATTTTTTCATATCATACATGAACAGTTATTGACAGAAAAATCATTTTTTAAATGAGACACCCTGTATATTTATGCATATTACGATAGAACTTAAAATTTTGGATTGATTGGGCCGATACTTGATGTAAATTAATAAACATATTAAAACAATGGTTAGAAATAACAATTTACACATTTATTATAAGAAATAATGCATGACGCACGTTTCGGTGGAACTTCACCTTCTTCAGATGCATTTTGCCATTAGCATCTGAAGAAGGTGAAGTTCCACCGAAACGTGCGTCATGCATTATTTCTTATAATAAATGTGTAAATTGTTATTTCTCCATTGTTTTAATATGAACTTAAAATTACCATTTCAAAAATGTAGCACACTTGCCGTTTTACTAGAGTCATCTCTGAAATTCAGAGCTTTCAAGTTTATTCATGTAGACTTTGAAACGCACACTAGGAACAAAGTAGGCTTTGGACGAAGCGGCAATAAAACAGGAAGCAAGTGTTCACTAGTAGCTGTCAAATTTTGATATAAAGTAAAGGCACTCTTCAATTTGTGGTTTTTATTCATTTTTCAAACACATTTGCAATGAAGTATGATAATTATGAAAAATTGGATATTGTTTTATGCTAACCGGGGAAAATGTAGATGCAGCAAACAATTTGTATTGCGTGAGGTATCCAGATAGAAGGCAATCTTTTAAAAACATTTTCGCAAGATTGCAACACAACCTAATTGATGGTGGTCAGTTTGAAAAGATAAGGCCAAAATCATATGCATCAACTAGGGATAGGGAATTGAAAGAAATAGTCGTTTTACGAGCTGTTGCTAATAATGCGAAAACGTCAATGCGAAATTTAAAAATTACAACAGGCCTACCAAGAACTCACGTTAGGCGAATTTTGAAAAAGTATAAATTCAAGCCATACAAGCCCAGAAGAGTTCATGAACTCAGACCAGGAGATTTTGAACGCCGCATGGATTTTTGCCACTGGTTCCTGGAAAATTGTAACCAAGTGCTTGATTTTTCATCAAATTGTATTTGGCCAGATGAAGCTTATGTCAGCAGTGCCGGTATTTTCAACCGCTATAAATGTCTCATTAAAAAAAATTAATTTTCCGTCAATAACTGTTGATGTATGATTTGAAAAAATAAATTACTTAAACCATTGAATTCTACGTAAAAAAGTGCTTCGAGAATGTTTTCATAGAACCAAAGAATTTTTGACAGGAAAAAAGTTATAGCATCTTTTCGAAAATGAACATTTTCGAAAAACATGCTGTAACTCAGAAACGATGATAGATATCGATATGCGGTTTTCACCATTAAGTTTGTCATAAAAATTGAGCCTCAGACACCGTCATCAGTTTTCATCTATCTAGTTTAAAAACAGGACTTTCCCTTTGAAAGTGTCCAATTTGGCCCACCCTGTACAGATTCAAATATGTTCGTGAACGTATTTTATTGACAATTTTTCAAAGCACATATATTGGAGCTCTTTATATTCAATAGTAAATCGTCATACAATCTGATACCCTTACTAAATATGGAATTAGTCATTAGAGTCGTATTGTAGATCTTCACATAAAATTCAATTCGATGCTCTTTTTCATATCCATGTATATCATCAACCATTTACATATTATTCTTCAAGTAACGAGATAGCATATCATGTTTGATTTAATCAATATAATCTATTGTTTTAAAAGCAATTCTTTGGTTAATACTCAACATGTTCAGTATATCTTACATCATTTCAATGGGTTTCCTCTTATTAATCTACAATACTATTCGCATACCCTATTTTGGACCTTTTGGATGCAGTCTTTGCAATTTTTTTGTAGTACCTAATGTAAATAGTACTGATGCATAATATTATTGCTTTCAACAATAACAGCCTTGTATTTGAATTAATTTTATTACTAAGTCAATCAAAAAGTTTACTTTCCTTGACATTTTGCTTGATATATATTAACTGTGTAATTTAGATTTTAAATTTCCATCCAAAATGATACCGAAGTAATTAATCTTATTTACACTCATCATGATAGTATTGTTTATTTCCAATTTTAAGTTGCACGTATTAATTTCTCTCAATCTATATTTACTCCCTGTCAACATATATTAAGATTTGCTGATATTTATCTTAAGGTCGTTGTAACACAGATGAAAAAATAATCCATCAAAATCCCCACTAACCATCCCGAACATAAGATCCATGTTACCTAATGACAATTTTTTGGAAATTGAATAATAATTACCCAAGAACCGTTCCTTTCGGAATTCCATGTGAATAAATCTTCGGGGACGGAACACTACTGCCACATTTTCTCCTCTGGGATCTATTATGCAATGTCCTCCCCCCCCCCAGACGTTTCGGGACGTAAAAAAATTGTAAAATCGAGCGTTCATAAAAGTGAAATGTTACGTTCCTTTGCGCAACGTACTATGCGCACCTTTCGAGATTAGTTGATGTATGTATAGGTTTTTATATCTAGTGATAATTATGTTTGTGCACAATACACAAAATTATTAAGTGATTGAAGTTATTAAAATATTGAATGATTTGAAAAAAACTGATTTGAATGACAATGAATAACGAAGAAGAAGTATCTGAAAATCACGTGGATGCGGTTTATTTTATTATTATTATTATTATTATTATTAATTGAATTAAGGAACAGCTGTCTGTTATTTAATGTACCTATGTATGTATGTTTGATTAATTGCATATATTTTTTATATTTTATATTATATATTGTTATTAAAATTATTGTTCGAGTTTACGCAGCATCTATATATTTTTTCATTAGTCATTAGTCAAATTGTGTTTTACTAAATTGTTTTCTGAAATTTTTTTTTATCCAGTTTGTGAAGAATACTCGAAAAAAATCAAGCCAGATTTAACTTTCCACATACTTGATGGAGAAAATGCACAACCCAAAGAATTTCCTCATATGGTGAGTTTAATTTAATTTAATTTTTGTGCTTATTGTAAAGCACGATTTTTTAGCCGTAACAAGCTTCTAATGAATTGAAAAAATCTCCTTGGAAAATCACAGTAAACTCATCGCAATTCAAAATCTCTGAAGTTTCAATTTGATTTCAATAAGAATAACAATATATTGTTCAGGAAGGAAAACCTAGCAGTTTTCTGTCATTAAAATATATTAAAATAAACCGATGATATGCCATACAAGAAAAATGACATTCAGAAAAAATTAAATATAGAAATATATTCCAATATTAAAAAAACTAATTGTGTTTAAGAACACTTCACTTTAACTTCACAAAAACAGAAATGTTGCTTATAGAGTTTTTTGTGAGCTACATTCTCGACAGAGAGATATTCGAAATATGTTTGATATGCTGGTTTTTCTGTTTAAAGCTTAAAGTTTACAAACTGCTGAAACGGTAACCATACCAGATTATTCATCGGAAGCATAACTATATAATAGCTTCATAAAATCTCAGCTGAGGTATTTAATTCTCTGCTGCTTACGGAAAAACATAACAAAAATATTAGAAATAAAAATTAGTTAATAATAAATTAAATTTGCGACAACATGTGTTTGTACAAATTCTCCAATATATCAGAGTAGCGATGTTTATAATTCTGTACCGGTCGAAATAATCAGTAACAAATATATCAAAAAAATATGCCATGACCTCAAAAAATATCTTTAACTTCAATGATTTCTTAGAGTATTTAGAATTTACATTTTCTTTTTTATTGTTAAGTTTAGTGGATTGTATCTGAGGATTATTGTTGTTTAAAAACTATTTTGTATATTTAGACTCTGATACCAGCAAATTTTTGCTGCATATGGTTCAGGAAGAAATGAATAAATATACTATAATCTGTCCAGCGAGAGTTGGTGTTCACGTCACAGACATGCGCAAATAACTACGCAATGCTGCCTACCCAAATGAATAAAATTCGAAATTGTCAAAATTCATATTTGTCGTAAGTAATTTTCTGAAAGAGAAGTTATATGGTGATAGTGACCGGATCATTCATTTCGACAAATATTCTGTCCATAACATATCAAATCGTATGAATCCCTCAAGAAAAATTAACATTCCCAGTAGTGAGAATAATTTGAATTGAATATGAAGTTGTCATTCTATTTCAAAATTTGCTATGTTGTCGGACCTTCTCGACCTAATTTCACGTTTGATAGTCGCCGAAATACCACTGTATCTCATTTTTGTTGAAATTTGGGTCAGCTAATTAGATTTAAAATTATTTATTACGTCTGGCAACACTGTTTCCGATTGACGTCATATACAATTTATGACGTGAACGCCAAGTCTCACTGTACAGACATAGCTTTTATATATATCTACTTGAATCCTCTTTTCAGGTTGCCCTAGGTTTCAACTCGGACATCATAGATGTACTAAAATGGTACTGTGGCGGAACCCTAATTTCGAAACGTTTCGTGCTCACAGCAGCACATTGTATCATCACTCCTGACCAGAATCCACCAGTTAGGGCTAAAATGGGCATGGTCAAACTCAACGAAAGCTCAACGATTGACAGAAATATTCAAGAATTCGACATTGTTAATATTACGATTCATCCAAACTATAACAGATGGGATAAATTAAATGATATAGCCTTGATTAAGTTAGATAACGATGTAGTGTACAGTAGCTATGTTCATCCAGCGTGCTTATATAGCAAAGATGAAGAACCGCTGGATATGATAGTAACTAGATGGAGAACTACAGAAAGTGGTTAATGATTAAATATCTTATTACTTTACATTGAAGAAAGGTCGCAAAAAAATTTTCATTTCATTTTGAAATGGGTTCGATTATGTGCCAATAATTCAATAGATTCTCAAGTTCGGGATGTAGACTTTCCGAGATTTTTTATATCTTATTAAAAAAAATTTTTCTTGATGATTGAAATTACCGAAATCCTTCTCACAAGAGATGATTTCATTATTCAGTATTCATCATTTGATATTCAGTTAGTAGGTATACAGCTAACCAATTAAAACACGCATCCAATTGGTAAGAAAGTACACAGGTAATTGATGATAATGAGAAACAATGAATATAATCAACATGTAATAATTTCTCGAAAAAATGCGACCTATTACTAAATACTACCACGTTCAAATAGTCCCTTCCTATGTTGTTCTAACTCATAATATGCTCGTAAAAATGTATTGCTCACATAATTTCACACAATTATCAATTTTCAGCTGGCGAAAACAGCAAGATTCTTCAGAAAGCGAAACTAAAATCTGTACCTCTACAACAATGCAACATAACATATTTGGAGATAACTAACAGAAACATTTTGGGAACACAGATCTGTGCTGCCGATAATACAAGTAATACATGCCAAGTAAGTTGCAACCTTTTTAGATTTCGTTTATCATACGTTTTCATATAATAGTAGTGATTATAATCATCACAATTTTTTTCAGTTCATTCTATAAGAAAAAAATGTATCACAAAATGTGAACAAGAATAATTCTTTATTAATTCAAAATTATCCAACAATCTTCCAAGGGAGCTGCTTATATTGCGAAATCAGCATTCACAACCCAACAGTGAATTAGAGAAAATATCAAGTCACCCCCTACTCAAGATCTGAATACAGCTGTTTCGAACTTATTAGATTTCCTCAGTGCAATTTACTTGACTCGGAGTGAATTGATATATTTCATATTTAGTGCAGTAATTGAAGCGTAAAATAGGTCTTTACCTCCGAAATTTTTTAATATGAACCGATTCACATGAAATTTTGGAATTAGGCTTATCTTATCCTTAACTTCAAAAGTGATACTGACCAGAACTCCGTTTTCACCCTGGGGGTGGTTGCCACCCCTTTTCGGTGGTGGGAGTTTTTTTCGGAATAACCTCGCATATCGATAGAAGACTTAATTTTAAGCAAAAAATGTTCTATAAAGTTTTTTCAGAAATCCAATACTTTTCAAGTTATTGGCTATTGAACAATCGGAATTTTTACTTTACTAATGTTTAGTTTACTAAGTAGAAAAAAATACAATTAGTTTTTGGGCCATAACTCCTTCAATTTTGGAGTTATCACAACTTCTAAAAAAACCATTTTAAAAAAAATTAAAAGAGCTACAACTTTTTTTTTCATTACAATATGTAGTGAAAAACCTTTTATTTTGGTGAAGGGTCAAAGGGCTCGAGAGAGACTGTGATTGTGCTACCGCGCGCTCTTTAAACAATCATATCTCCGTCAATTTTCGTGTGAAAGGGAAAATAAAAACCAAAATTTTTGTCGAAAAAAAACCTACATTTTTTATTTTTACATTTTTTTACGTAACTTTCATTATTTTTGAGATATTATGAAAAGAAGGTGGTTTTTTTTTAAATATTCGAAAATTGTTTTTTCTTAAAATCCTAATTTTTTCGAAAAATATGTGTTCCCAAGCAGCCAAACTGCTAGAATCCATCAATCTCTTTATATTGAAGTTAATTCCAGACGAAATACGATTAATTTCGATTTTGGTGGAAATGGCACTTATGAAACCCATTGATTAACAAAAAACCATTAGATGTTTCTCTTTTTTTCATTACAGCCCACTCATTTTACGTGCAAAAGATTTTTAACAGTGCTAATCTTAAAGCTTATTTCAAGCACTATAAAATATTTTTTCATTAGCATGCATAAAATTTATTCGCTCTCCGCTAGATGGCATTGAATACATCGATTAAATTTCAGACAAAATAGAAAACGGATTTGATCTTCAATATCTCGCCTAATATATTGCACTTAGCACACTCTATAAAGAACCAATTTGTTCATTTTTTTACCTGCTACAATTTTGTTCATTATAATATTATCGTTAAAATGCATATTTTTGGAGATATTTGCAAAAAACCGTTGAAAATCGAGAGAAAATTCCGAATTTTCAATTGCCAATAACTTGAAAAGTATTGGGTTTCTGAAAAAATTTTAAACAACAATTTTGCTTCAAATCAGGCCTTCTATCGATATCCGAGGTTATTTTGAAAAAAAAATTTCTTCACCGAAAAGGGCTGGCAACCGCCCTCAGGGTGAAAACGGAGTTCGAGTCAGTATCACTTTTGAAGTTAAGGGTAAGATAAGCCCTTTTTTTTTCATGTAAATCGGTTCATAGTAAAAAATTTCTGAGCTAAAAAGCTTCAATGACTGCACTAATTGTTCCCCAACACAAATCGCAGCTGAAGTCCTATATGGATAACAACCCATAGCGCGTAAGATATTTTAAACAATTTGAGTTTAGGACGAAAATGCAAAATTCCGTCGGGACAACAAATACTTCCTGACATGAAGATGTCTTCCCTACAATAATGGCATATATAGCACTATAACCGGGCCGGCCTAAGGGGTGTGCAAAGTATGCAGCCGCACACTCAAGCCTTTTGGAGGGGCATTAAATTGACCAATTTTTGTAAAAAAAAATGTTCGTATGTATGTATGTGCTTATGTATTTTAGCGTTGTTTACACGATAACGGGCGCAATTTTGAAGCAATAGAGTTGAAAGTTTGTAAAAAGGTAGTTTCGCAAAATATCTTGGATGGGATTGTTTTTGGTTCGAATTGGTTGGGGGGTTGACCCCCCTGGGGGCAAAATAAATCTTGTTTACACGATAACGGGCGCAATTTTGAAGAAATAGGGTTGAAATTTTTTAAATAGGTGGCTTCGTATGATATCCTGGATGGGATTGTTTTTGGTTCGAATTTGTTGGGGAGTTGACCCCCCTAGGGGCAAAATAAATCTTGTTTTCTTGAAGCAATGGGGTTGAAAGTTTTTATATAGGTAGTTTCGTATAATATCTTGGATGGGATTGTTTTTGGTTCGAATTTGTTGAAGCAATAGGGTTGAAAGTTTGTTAATAAGTAGCTTCGTATAATATCTTGAATGGGATTGTTTTTGGTTCGAATTGGTTGGGGAGTTGACCCTTCTGGGGGAAAAATAAATCTTGTTTATACGATAACGAGCGCAATTTTGAAGCAATAAGGTTGAAAGT
This sequence comes from Cynegetis impunctata, assembly GCA_030704885.1. Classification (NCBI taxonomy): domain Eukaryota; kingdom Metazoa; phylum Arthropoda; class Insecta; order Coleoptera; family Coccinellidae; genus Cynegetis; species Cynegetis impunctata. The sequence continues at coordinate 1,343,842 of JARQZK010001448.1, read as the reverse complement.
TTCTAATTAAGTAGTTTCGTACGATATCTTGGATGAGATTGTTTCTGGTTCGAATTGGTTGGGGGTTGACCCCCCTGGGGGGAAAATAAATCTTATTTACACGAGAAGGGTCGCAATTTTGTAGCAGTAGAGTTAAAAGTTTGTATCTAGGTAGTTTTGTATGATATCTTGAACGGGATTGGTTTTGGTTCGAATTGGTTGGGGGGTTGACCCCCTGGAGGAAGAAATAAATCTTGTTTACATGATGTAGGGCGTAATTTTAGAGCAATAGGATTGAAAGTTTATGAGTAGGTAGTTTCGTATGATATATTGAATGGAATAGGTTTTAATGCGAATTGGTTGTGGGGTTGGCCCCTTCAGGGAAATAAATCTTCTTTACACGATAGAAGGCGCAATTTTGGTACCATAGGGTTGAAACTTTGTAGGTAGGTAGTTTAGTACGATATCTTGAATGTTCTTCATTTCTATATAAATGGGTTGGAGGGTTGACCCCCCGGAGGAGAAAATAAATCTTGTTCACACGATAAAGGGCGCAATTTTATAGAAATAGAGTACGTTGTTTCGTATACCTTGGATGTGATTGGTTTTGGTACGAACTGGTTGAGGGGTTGATCCTCCGGGGAGGAAATAAATATTGTTTACACATTAGAGGGCGCATTTTTTTTGAATTTGCAAATATATTTTTCAAACTGGATACGTTATGAAAACCTGCTCTTCTTATGCAGCTCGCTGCGATAGAGTTTTTTTTTCATTTCTATGAAGCGTACACACCTTATATGAAAGCATTCATCCATCGCTCATTTATGAAGTTAGTGGTAATTTCATATCACATTTCCAATATTAAAGATATGAGTTACATAGTAATATGAAAGTATTGAACAATCTTGTCTCCATTTTTTGGATAATTAATTTTATTTTATTAATTGGTTTTTCTTTACATTATTTTCCTTTATTTCATTAATATTCAATATGGTTTTAGTTTTAGTTTTGGAATTTTTTCCATCATGTTTTACAATTATTCCAATACACAGTCCTGTTTGTTTTTTGTACTTCCTTTGTTTCTATAATTCAATTTTTACGTCTCTGAAAATTATGGTACCTACCTAAACTTCTTTCGAATTTCTTCTCACATTCCCATTCACAAATTTTTCGGGTATATTCTCTTATTTTCACTAGTGTAGCTACGTTAGTTCTTGTTTGATTATTAGCAGCTTTTCACTTTGCAATACTGCTTATTAAAATGGGTGCGATTAAAATGGGTGCGATTAGCAAAGTTCGACCTGGGACCAAGATAGTTTCATGACTTTATATGATGCTTGGCACCAAATATTCAATTTCATATATATATATATATATATATATATATATATATATATATATATATATATATATATATATATATATATATACATTAGTTAGGTATTTATTCTCAGAGTAATTGCAGTATAAGCATAAAAATCATTGCAACGTTACCTAGAGTTAAGCTTCCATTAGTTTATTTGACATAATAGTGGTTATAGTACAAGGAAGAGTACTGAACATATCAAGTCAATCAATAATGAATCAAATTGTCATACATAAATTTAATGTTCTACAAGGCGCAAAAGTGCACAAAAGCTGTGTTTTTGGACCTTAAATTTCTAAAAATTCCATACCCCCCAGACCTTCCGACACGGGCATAAAATTTGAGTCTAGCACACTTGCAATTTTCGCCTTAGGCCGGCCCTGCACTATAGTATTATATAGTACTTCGGCGGCGATTGGCATTGAGGAACAATGAAAAATATGTCAATTCACTCCGAGTCAAGTAAGCTGCACTGAAGAGATCTAATAAGATCGAAACAGCTGTATGCAGATCTTGAGTCGGAGTGACTGGACATTTTCTATAATTCACTGTTGCATTTAGAATGCAGCTTTCGCATTCAACCATTACATTACATGTATGTAACCATCTCGCTTGGAAGATTGTTCGATAATTTTTAATTATTAAAGAATTTTTCTTGTTCACTTTATGTCATATACGAATTTGACCATGGTCATCCAGTATATTATAGGTACATTATTTGATTGGTATAAGAAATAACTTCATATATGAAGGAAATTGAAAATTTCAAGTATGTTTTTATTTCAGGGTGATTCCGGAGGTCCTCTTCAAGTGCAGAATATTGCCAACAGTAGTGTTTACAGTATAGTTGGTGTCATATCTTACGGGTTTGGATGTGATAGTAAATATCCAGGTATATACACTAGAGTATCGAGCTTCTTAGACTGGATCGAAGACATAGTGTGGAGTAACTCATAACGAATTGTGATATAACTTAAAAAACGAATTTATGTGATATGGAAAATTTATATTAATAATTTCTCCATGTAATAATATTTCGATGAAATGTGCCAATAAATACACTTAAACATTATTGAGTCTCATAAATCAATTATTTTTAATATTATTTGATCTTTCATATTGGATAAATAATAGTACCTATATGAGACTGTGATATAGTTGACATTCCGTAATATAAAGTGAAAAATTCTTCAATTTTAGCGAATAATTTGTGTGTCACTTCTAGACCATATAATAGAATATAATTTAAATAATAATTTAATAAATAAATAATAATTTAATAAATATATATATATATAGTTAAATTTATTTAATTATTATAAAAGATATTATAAAAGATTGGATTGATTGGGCCGATACTTGGTGTAAATTAATAAACATATTTAAACAATGGTTAAAAATAACAATTTACACATTTATTATAAAAAAATAACGCATGACGCACGTTTCGGTGGAACTTCATCTTCTTCAGATGCTAATGGCAAACTAACTATGATTCTCTGTTATATCGAAAACAAGAAATGACAAATTATGTAGAAGGGTTAAATACAAAGATGGTTACAAATAATTACTAGAAAAGGAAAAACCAATTCTGAACTGCTAGTCAGGTAGTTCGTTAATTTTGAAAAGATTAAGAAGGGGACTTGAAGTATGATCGATTTGGCTATTCAATAGGAGACCGGAATGCTTGTATTTATTTATCTGTACCCTAATATAAAATTCACTTTAGAGATGGAAAAAGATAACTCGATTAACTATTTGGATTTGAAAATAACAAAAGTAGATAACAAACATAATTTTTCAATTTTTCGCAAACCATCGCACACTGATAGCGTCATACATAGTACTTCCCTACATCCTTTCCAACACAAAATGGCAGCTTTCAATAGTATGGTACATCGTTTAGTAAATATTCCACTTTCAAATGCCAATTTTAATTTCGAGAAAAATATAATTAAACAAATTGCCGTAAATAATAATTATGATCCCAATATTATAGACAATATGATAGATAAAAAGTTTTTCAAAAATGCGATTAACCAGGTGTACCCCCTTACTAAAAATAATATCAAATACAACAGCCTCACTTTCATCGGAAATTCAAGTAGAAAACTTAAATCTCTCTTATCTAAGCACAACATTAAACATTGCTTATCGTACCGGTAATAATTTAGGAAATGATATAGAAATAATAAATCCAAAGTTCATAGAGATAATAAATCAGAAGTTTATAAAATTAATTGTCGCGATTGTGATAAGTTTTACATTGGTAGAACTTTCAGAAGTTTTCAAACTAGAATTTCAGACACACAAACGTAGCTTTGTTAATCAGAAGTCGGATTCACATTATACAAAACATTTAAACCAAGAAAATCAAACATTCAATTTTGATTTTAAAATAATAAAATCTGAAAGTAAAAGAATTAAACTCAATTTTTTAGAATCATTACAGATAAATAAATACAAGCATTCCGGTCTCCTATTGAATAGCCAAATCGATCATACTTCAAGCCCCCTTCTTAATCTTTTCAAAATTACCGAACTACCTGACTAGCAGTTCAGAATTGGTTTTTCCTTTTCTAATAATCATTTGTAACCATCTTTGTATTTACCCCTTCTACATAATTTGTCATTTCTTGTTTTCGATATAACAGAGAATCATAGTTAGTTTGCAATTAGCATCTGAAGAAGGTGAAGTTCCACCGAAACGTGCGTCATGCGTTATTTTTTATAATAAATGTGTAAATTGTTATTTTTAACCATTGTTTTAATATATTATAAAAGAATCAATGTATAAATTGTACGTTTCGATGGTAAATCCACCTTCTTCAGCACTCGATATAAAAATCACAAACAACCTGCAAACGAATTATCATAAGTAATGCTGGAAATATCAGAAGATAGGGTACACAAATGTTAAATGTAAGTATATACACATATATAATCGATTAATACAATAATCTTGTCAAATACACCCACCATAAAATTAAACTTAATTGATTAGCATATTAAAATCTACTACTCTGTCATATGGTATGCAATGTCATGTGTCTTGTCACTTATTTTCTGCTTTTATGTTCGTGTATCTGGTTTTGTAGAGACTGGAAGGTATGTCTGACTTAGTTGTTTAATGTCTTGTCTGTCATTTACAGTGTTTTCTAAGTTCAATTGTATATGTATCATTCCCCAAAACTCTCTTTGTTTTTGTTTTGGTTCCACTCCTAAATATGATGTTTGTTGAGAGCGGTAGTCGCGTTTTTAGTGTATTTATGTGCGTTTAGTCTATCTTGTAGTCTCTGTGAGGTCAGTCCGATGTATCCTTTATCACAATTCTTACATGTTATACTGTATATTACATTGGATTTTTTGTTTGTGGATGTTGCTACCTTTAACTTGCTATATATTTGATCAACCTGGTTTCATGATCTGTTTATAATTTTGACATTGTATGGTGTTAAAATGTTTTTAATCTTATGAGACAATTTGTTTATATATGTTATGGCGACCGGTATTCTAGATTCATTTGTTTTTTGTTTTGTCATTGAGTTGTAAAGTCTGTCCACTCTTTGTTTTATTATAGCTTTTATCATCGTCATGGGGTAGTTGTTTTGTCTTTATTGTTCAGTCAAGTCTATTAGTATTTGTGGTAACCGATGATTGTACTCCTTTTTTGTGTGATATGATTAGAGTGGAAGTTCAATATGCGGTCCGTGTTTTGTTTTCTTTTATACCATTGTATTAGTATTTTGTCCTGTTGTTTTAGTAATGTCATATCTAAAAAGTCTAGTGCATTATTTCTTTGTTCTTCTATTGTAAATTTAAGTAGTGTGTGAGTGTTATTAAAGTCTTGAAGGATATCTTGAATTATGTCGAGTGTCGTGATAACTAGGCAGTCATCCACATATCGCCAAAAAATACTGTTTCGTCGTATTTATTTATTATTTTCTCTTCTATATGTTTCATCACCATTTGTGCAATCACACTAGATATTGGGTTGCCCATAGCCACTCCTTTTATCTGCTTGTAGTAGCCCTCTTCAAACTAGAAATAGTTGTTATTCAGAATGAACGATATTGTTTCATTGAATTCTTTTTCTGGAATGTCCGTATGTTTTTTAAAGTCGTTCCATCGTTCTTTAAGTGTTGTCTGTAGTAATTCTCCCGGTATGTTTGTGTATAATGAAATAACGTCTAGTGAGTACAGTTTCTCTTCGTTGTTTATTCCCATTTGGTCTAACTGTTATTTCAGCTGTAACGAGTTTTTTAAATAATTTTTTTTTATTAACTATATTTGACAAGATAGTAAATAAAAACAAATATTATATAAAAAACTATGTTAATTAGAAGCATTTTTCCGAGAATAACAGAGACTTTAATTTTTCTTAGTTCTTGATGATTTGAACAACTCATATTCTTCAGATTGAAATTTCGTACATGTATTGAGTAAATATAAGAGAAGTGCATTTTGGTTATTTCAACTATTTGCTGCCTTTTTTATTTAGGGAGATCTTGGACTTTCGTAGTTTTTGAGACTTTGCGCAAATCCACAGCTTTTACTGATTGAGTAACAGGGTTGACATTTTTATAATCAAATCATGAAAAACATACTAGTCGACCATGGTCAATTTCATATATTACATAAAATGAACAAGGAAAATTCTTCAATAATTTAAAAAATTATCAAGCAACTTTCCAAGGAAGCTGGTTATACGTATTCAGCAACGCAAAATCTGCATTCACAATCGAACGGTGAATTATAGAAATTGTCAAGTCACCCCGACTCAAAATCTGCATACAGCTGTTTCGATCTTATTAGATTTCATCAGTGCAGCTTATTTGACTTGGAGTGAATTAACAAATTTCTAATTGTTCCCCAATACAAATCGTGGTCAGTAACACTGGTTGGATAACAATCCAGAGCGCCATCCCACCAAAGATATTGGGGAACAACAATTCACCGCATAGACTGAAAATGCAGAAATTCGTCGCTTAAACACGTACCTCCTGATATGAAGATATCTACTCTACAACAGTGGTGTATATGATTCCAAGGCACTGTTGTAGAGTAGATATCTTCATATCAGGAGGTACGTGTTTAAGCGACGAATTTCTGCATTTTCAGTCTAAACGGTGAATTGTTGTTTCCCAATATCTTTGGTGCGATGGCGCTCTGGATTGTTATCCAGCCAGTGTTACTGACCACGATTTGTATTGGGGAACAATTAGAAATTTGTTAATTCACTCCGAGTCAAATAAGCTGCACTGATGAGATCTAATAAGATCGAAACAGCTGTATGCAGATTTTGAGTCGGGGTGACTTGACAATTTCTATAATTCACCGTTCGATTGTGAATGCAGATTTTGTGTTGCTGAATACGTATAACCAGCTTCCTTGGAAAGTTGTTTGATAATTTTTTAAATTATTAAAGAATTTTCCTTGTTCACTTTATTGACATTTTTATGTTGAATTTATATTCACTTTTAAAATTTTCGAGCTTATGCATCTCTATACTCCAAATTCAGCTGGAAGACTAAAAATTTGTACGTAAAATAGGTTGATGTTGGGGGCTGTTGATTGATGGTTTCAAACGTTTTCTCTCACCACCTCAATTTTCATGTAGAAATTCCATGCGTTTGCAGGTAATCAACCTTTTTGTATCTCCTCAGCTCCTATATTAACGTAGGGGTTAAAAATTAGTATATAAGAACATCAATGAGAACTAGGGGCAAATACAACCTTAGCAATGATGCTCTGCTGTACACGTGTTTTTTTATTTAAAAGAAATCGAATATTGTTTGTTACCAACAAAGTTAACATCAATCGATCTTTCACTGTTCATTATATTGGATATTGTTTCAACTTCCTGTAGAGAAACCATGAATAGTAAGATTCAAAAATTTAAATCTGGAGCACTTCCATCTATATGGAAGTCCTCTCACCTCTGGCGGTGGTTTTGGGATTTCCGTTCTATTATCCAGTTTCTCCGTTTTGTTTTTGTCTAGCATCGCGCTGAGCGTAACACGGAAAATTGTACGGAAGTTATAATTCTTGGCTGAAGTAAACATAACCATTTATGCAACCCATGTTCGATATGGCGGCTTCTCTTTGAAAGAAAATAACAACAAATATCCATATAAAAATGTTAACAGTTCAAACATAATTTATAAATAAAAATTAACTTAAATATTTGAGGAATAATTTATAATTTTACTTTAATAGCTATAGTCAACTTACTCATTTTCATTATTCAGTTTTATTTTTGAGTTCAATATTAAAAAAATGTGAAAAACCTGCAACAAGAACGTGATACCTAAACAGTTTTGACATAAATGTAATACATTTCGCTATACTACACTGATACTCTTTCGATTTTGACGGAGTAAATGTGCACCACAGAAAAAAGCCTATCAACTATTAAAAAAACGACGAGAATTCATCTCGATCTTATCGAGTATGAAAATGGGAAATTGAGTATTTTTATATTGGATTTGCAATTTGGAATTATTCTCAAAATTCAAATAACATAATAATGACTATTTTAGGGCTTACTTGATGAACAGTTTCACATTGCAAACCATTCATTACTGGAATACTTAACGAAACAAAGAAAATTGAAGAAAAGAAATATATATATATATATATATATATATATATATATATATATATATATATATATATATATATATATATATATATATATCCATTTTGTTAGTTTTCCAACAAAATAAGGTACGTGATACAGTTGAACACACTCTATTCAAATATAACTCATGGTTCTACATGAAATAATGAAATTTAAACCACTTGATATGCATGCATAAAAATTCTTTCAAAATGCAGAATGATAGTTACATATTTTTTATTTATTTATTTATTTATTTAATCAAACGGATCTGCCATTTTACATTATTAAACTAAGTAAATTCAAAGATACAAAAAAATAATATTCCAAATTTCAACTTAAAACTACAAAAAAAACATGAAACAACATTCATAATCAAATTTCATTATAAATTAAACTAACAATTTCATAAGCACCTGCAAAAACGAGCCTGCTCCTAACTATCTGCTCATCGGTTGCGACTCGAAATATTTTATAAGGGAAAAAAATTGAGACTGCAAAAAGATCAACTTCGCAGTCATTCGCAAGTCTTTGCGATCTAATTAAGGGGCTATTCATAAAATAATTAGTTGGAGCAAAACTTAAGTTAAAAATTTCCCTAGATCTCAATAATGCGGACCTGCAATTAAGGCTTATTTTAGCTAACAAATATTGACTGTCAGTAAAGTTGTTTAACAACTTGAAAATTAGCATCACGTCAAAGTTTTCCCTCCGGGATTCCAAAGACCTCACACTCATTTGCTCTTGAATCAAATAATAATTTTGAAACGAGGTTGGAAATCCTTGTTTGAATACAACCCATTTCAAGAATTTTCTCTGAACTCGCTCGATATTATATTTATGAACATAGTAAACCGGTGACCATACTACGGATGCTTACTCACACACACTTCTCACATTTGCGCAATAAACTGACTTAATTGCATCCAAATTGTTGAAATGACACATTGATCTTTTTATGAAACCAAGCATTTTAAAAGCTTTATTAGTAATGATTTGTATGTGAGCAATAAAATCCAGTTTCGTGTCGAAGTACACCCCCAGGTCCCTAATAACACTCGCGTCCCTCAAAATTCGTTGATTCAAATGGTAATGGAAAGAATATGGTGACTTTACTCTTCCGAACCTCATCACTTGGCACTTCTCTATGTTCAACTCCATTTCATTATCTGAGCACCAGTTCATTATTGCATTGAGATCGAGTTGAAGAAGTTTACAATCGTCGACCTCTGATATTTGTCTAAATATTTTTAAATCATCTGCGAAAAGTAAGAATGAACTGAATCTTATGACATCTCCTATGTCGTTGATAAACAAGAGGAACAAAAGTGATGACAGAGGTGAACCCTGAAGAACACCAGATTTCATTATGAATTCGTCGGAGAATACACCACATATCGAAATCTTTAATCTCATACCGCTAATACGGTCTGTTAACCAATCAATAAGTGGGGGACCAACTCCTAATGCTTTTAATTTAGCTACTAGTAACCAGTGAGCCACAGAGTCAAAAGCTTTTTTAAAATCTGTGTAAATAGTATCGACCTGCTTTCCTGCTTTCATAGATTCCAATATCACATCAGAGTATGTTAACAAGTTGGTTGTTACAGATCTCCTCGGAATAAAGCCATGTTGTTCATCTAAGAATACATGATTGAACAACGGAGCAATTCTATTTACAATCAAAGTGTCAAATAACTTAGGAATGCATGCATTTTTGCTTATTGGTCTATAATTTTTTATGTCACTTTTGTCACCTGATTTGAAAATAGGTATTATGAAACTCAATTTCCACTGAGCAGGATATATACCTGACTTCATGGAAAGATTAAATAAACTGCACAAGGGGATCGCCAAACTTTCATTGCACCGTTTCAGAAATATAGCAGGTATACCATCAGGCCCCTCATCACTCCTTTCCGACATTAATTGGATTCCTTTCGCTACTTCTTCAACATTAACCGAACAATTAGATATATTAACAATATGTTTGCAGTTGAGACTCACAACCCTGGGATTGGATGTTTTGAATACTTGTGACATATTAGTTTTAAACAATTCAGCTATTTCGAGAACATTGTTAGATGCTACGCCATCTAAATGCATTGTAGTAGGCAGACCTTTATCTTGTTTACGATCGTTAATGTATTTCCAAAAAAATGTTGGATTTTCGTGAATGGATTGCTCAACCGTTACTATATATTCGCTGTAACAGGCTTGGGATTCAATCCTGCATTTATTTCTAAGTGAAATGAATTTTAAATAATCAGTATTGCACCGCGATTGTTTGAATTTTTTATGAGCTGCCTTTTTGTCTGAAATTGCCTTCTTCAAATCAGCAGAAAACCAATTCGGAAAAGTACTTTGTTTTTTTACTCGCTTAGGAACAAACTCGTTTATTATCTGATACAGCAAAGCATAGAAAGAATTAATACTAATTTCTAATTCATTTCCAATTATCGAGTTCCAATCTGTTTTATTAAAAATTGACAGCATGGAATCATAATCTGCCGACTTAAAATCCCTATACAAAATATTATTTTGCTTAGTTTCAATTTTATTTATTGTTATATCGAAGCATAATGCCGGATGATGTGGATCGCAACTAACCAGCACGTCATCCGACATAAACACCTGGACACCATTATAAGATATAAAAATTAAATCTAGTATCGTGTTATTTATATTTTTTATTTTATTGATTTGGCTCATATTGAGCATTGCTGCCGTGTTACTTAAAATAAATTGCGATCTTGACATCACATGTACCGAATCAAGAGATACATCCTCCCAGCATTCGCCCGGTACGTTAAAGTCGCCACAGCATATGAGATTTACTTCATCATATTTATCAATTAACGATTCGAATTCGTTTGAATATGTCTCATATACATTATAGTTAGTGTTAGGTGGAAAATACACATTAGATATTATACAGTTTTCCGAAAATATTTTAGCATATATGAAAACAACTTCAACATTGATATCAGTTGAAATAACATGTGAATCAAAGGTATTTCTTATTGCTACTAAAACCCCACCACCTAACTTTTTTGTGCTTGTATTAGAATCTCTGTCCTTTCGATAAATGGAATAATTGTTTAGACCTAGTTCCGCATTTTGAAAATCAGGAGACAACCACGTTTCGGTTAATAAAATTATGTCAAAGTCCGTTAAAGAAATTGATAGTGCGAACTCGTTTAATTTAGTACGCAAACCCCTAACATTTTGATAATAGCATGATAATGATTTCATAGTAGCTTTATTCGATAGTTGTGCTCGACTTACTTCATGGTTTCTTTCGTCATCAATATTCGTTTCGAAATGACCGTATTTTCACACCATCAGGCCATGAATCGGGGTGGAGCAATTCGTCGACAGAAAGGTCCAGGCTACCAAATTTGAATGATTTCCTCGGATTTTTTGATTTCAGGTCAAAGCAAAGAATATCCTTGTTCGGCCATTTCTCCTGTGCATAAGCCTTGATATTGTCAATAGTTGTACTAGATTGCAAACCTCCCACCCATATCCAATTTCTACCCTTTCGGGGCTGGCTTCATTAGACTATTTGCTTTTCCACTGCCCTCGCCAGTTGCGGTTCTCTTCTTCAATCCTGAGTTTATAACATTGCTGCGTGATACCTCCTTTTTCTCAAGATGGCTAATTACGACTGGATATTTACCGTTTATTGCAGGTTTTTCATGATTAGGTTCCTCATGTTTCTTTTCTTGGATCTCCTTCTTCTCTTTATCACCTTCCGCAGTAATCACCTCATTATTCATTCGCTGCATCTTTAAATGTTCCATACCACCTTTTTCTTTAAAAATTCCCCTAACCCTCGTCGACTTTCTGTTTGCTTCTTGGAATTCTTCTGATGAAATAAGGCGTATCAGTTCGATGTTAGAATCCTTCAGGGTTGCTATCTCATTTCTAAGAGTAACAAACGAATTTTCAATTGCATTCGTTATTAGCTTGGTTTGATCAACCGTCGCACTCCCAGCTGTAACGGTTTCAGAATTAAACTGTGAGACTTCGCTGGGGTTTTGATGCATTTTTGCATGCACTTCGGATATACATTCATTACAAAAGAAATGCAAATTTTGGGACTCCAATATTGCCTTATAAAGGTTATCCTTTAGTTTAGCACACTGAAGGTGCTGTTCTGCACCGCACAAGTCGCATTTTATTGATTTTGTATTGACGATGAAATTTAACCAATTTTAAAGAATTATTAATTAATATATTTCGTAAAAATAACTGCATGTATATTTTCACAAATAACTGGGGATACTTATCGTGTTGGTTTTTCCAAAATGAAAACAAACAACATTTTTGAAACATATTCCCTTCGCCTGAAATTCAAACAAAGTCTAATTATCCAATATTTTTTATTTGTTGAAAGAATCAAATTAAATCAAGATTTATAACAGTTCAAAGAATTTTTAATACAGAAACTCATTTCCCATGATATTACAGCAACAAAAAAGTGATATCTAAAAAGTTTTGACATATGTAACCTTTCGCTATACTACGATATAGTGATTCTTTCGTTTTTGACGGAGTAAATGTCATAAATGATCAGGCACTACAGAAATTGCCCTAAATACTATAAAAAAAAAAACGACGAGAATTCATCTCGATTTTATCGAGTATGAAAATGGGAAATTGAGTATTTTTATATTGGATTTGCAATTTGGAATTATTTTCAAAATTTAAATAACATAATAACGAGTATTTCAAGGCTTACTTGATGAAAAGTTTGAAATCGCAAATAATTCACTAGAATACTGAACAACACAAAAAAACATTGAAGAAAAAAAATATACACGGTTTTACAGTTGAACACACTCTATTCAAATATAGTTCATGATTACACTCGAAATATTTAAATTCAACCTACTTGACGCATGCAATAAAAAATCTTTCAAAATACAAATAGATAGGTATAATATATTCATACCAAATAAAAAGTAAATACAAAGAATTAATTAATATATTGCATAAAAATAACTGCATGTATGTTTTCACAAACAACTAACAGTGTTGGTTTTTTCAAAATGAATATATAAGCATATGCAGAAAACAGACAAAAATGAACAGAACTAAGGACAATCGAAATAACTTGGTACCATCGCAAGCGACAATAAAATTTGAAAATGTGGTAACCAACATCGAAACGTTAATACAGAAAATACCCTATAACTTCATAAAGAAACAAAAAACTAACTTTTCACAGGTTTAAATAAAAAATAAACACAGGGGGATCCTAGAGAAACTAAATAACAATAAGCAATTCATTCAGAGCTATTGGTAGGTACATTGAACTAATTAAGAAGAGGAGAAGGGTTTACTTCAATCTGGTCATTAACTAGGTTTCCGGCATTTTTATATTTATTGATGTATAGGGATTCCCAACAGTTGATTTTGTGGAGACTATTTTCTAACTGTAATATATTATAATTGTGATTGAAGGTATGATTTTCTTGAATAAGATGACATGCATAATTAGAGTCCGTTTTCTGCTTAATATAGCTACGTTGTTGTTCGTGTATTCGAATTTTGAAATTTCTAATTGTACGTCCTATATATAATTTTTCACAATCGTTACAGTTGAGTCTATAAACACCCGTACGTTTATCTCTATGGATTTTTGATTTGTTGTTTTCAATAAATTTTCCAATGTGGTTTTTTTTGTTTTTGTTGGTTTTATATGAAACTTTAAAATTTTGTTTATGACGAAACAATTTCAAGTGTGCGGAATGTTTTCCAGAGTATATAAAAAGTCCGGAAACCTAGTGAATGACCAGATTGAAGTAAACCCTTCTCCTCTTCTTAATCTGTTCAATGTACGTACCAATAGCTCTGAATGAATTGCTTATTGTTATTTAGTTTCTTTAAGAGCCCCCCTGTGTTCAATTTTTCGTATAAATAGATTGTTTTGTAATACCATAATTTAGTACGAGATAAAGTCAATGTTATGACGAAACGCGTTTACTCATTAAAAATTTTATTTAAACTTGTGAAAAGTTAGTTTTTTGTTTCTTTATGAAGTTATGAATATGAACTTTCACCAAGTAAAGCCAATTCAATTCAAAATACCCTATCTTAAGAAAAACGACGACTATTCAGTCTCGACTTTATTGAGTAAGAAAATGGGAGAATGAGTATCTTCATATTGGATTTGCAATTTAGTTTTTTATCAAATTGAGGCACGTGATACAGTTGAGCACACTCTGTTCAATTGTAGTTCAGGATTCCTCACGAAATAATAAATTTCAAACTACTTGATGCATCCAGTAATCCAGTGAAAAATATTTCAAAATGCAGAATGATAGGTACATATTTATACCAAATACAAAGAGTTAATTAATATATTGCATTGCTCAGTTAAAGGGTTAAAATTTAATACGTTGCTTAAGTTAATGTTGATAAAGTGTTCCTGAGAGTTTCAAAAGATTTCTTTCACCACTGCAAGTTTAATGTTGAAATTTCAAGCGTTTTTGAGAATTTCCAGGCATTGTGCGTCTCTGCAGCTACTCCAAATTCAGTTAGAAGGCTGAATTTTATACGTGAATTCGGTCAATGTTAGTTAGATACTATTTGGGGGGTTGCAGATGTTTTCTCTCATCGCCGCCATTTTTATTAGAAGTTTCTTGCGTTTTTGCAGGTTTTCAATCTCTCAGCCCAACGAGATTGACTTACAGGCTCGACAGCAGTGACGGAGTTCTGCTGTCATTTTTTTCTTGTAATATATATATATATATATATATATATATATTATTTATTCGTATAGTTGTTGCGTGTGATCTATTTTTAAACTCTTGATAATTATTTGCAATAACAGGCTGGTTGAATCTTGAAAAACTCGTTTTTAATAAAAAATTTTTGATTTTTCACTATTATATTCATAATTAAAATTTATTTGATTTTTAATGATTTATAATATGAAAATAAAATTGAAAAAAACAGGGGCTGCTTTAGTATATGCTATTCAGTTCAATATTAACATTCAAAATTGTTATCACCAGATGTAAGGGAAACCAAAGAAACCCTCACCTACGCAATGTTTGAAAATAATAATAAAAGGGTACTATTTATCTAACAACAAAGAAATGAGTCATGGGAAACATTAAAGAAGTGGAGTAGAATTATAGGTATAGATGCTGATATGGAAGCAGCCGTTGTCACGTGTTTCGGACGCTTTGGTCCTCATCAGAACGGCGTAGCCAAGTATAGGATTGAAAATTTGAAGATGAAAAAAGTACAACAAACAAAATCCTTAGATACGGAAGATAATCACACAATTGTGGTTTATTGTCTGAACTCTCCGGTATGGGAGATTTGGTCAAACTTTGCCAAATCTCCCATACCGGAGAGTTCAGACAATAAACCACAATTGTGTGATTATCTTCCGTATCTGAGGATTTTGTTTGTTGTAATTTTTTCATTTTCAATTTTTCAATCTAATACTTTGCTACGCCGTTCTGATGAGGACCAAAGAGTCCGAAACACGTGTCAACGGCTGCTTCCATATAAGCGTCTATACCGATAATTCTACTCCACTTCTTTAATGTTTTCCCATGACTCATTTCTTTGTTGTTAGATAAATAGTACCCTTTTATTATTATTTTCAAACATTGCGTAGGTGAGGGTTTCTTTGGTTTCCCTTACCATCTGGTGATAACAATTTTGAATGTTAATATTGAACTGAATAGCATATACTAAGCAGCCCTGTTTTTTTCAATTTTTTTTCAATTTTTTTAAATCAATAAATGTCAAAGAAATTTCAATTACGAATATCATAGTGGAACGTCAAAAATTTTTTATTAAAATCGAGTTTTTCAAGATTCAACCAGCCTGTTATTGCTAATAATTATCAAGAGTTTATATATATATATATATATATATATATATATATATATATTATATATATATATATATATATATATATATATATATATATATATATATATATATATATATATATATATATATATATATATATATATATATATATATATATATATATATATATAAATATATATAAATATATAAAAAAAAAAAAAAAAAAAAATATATATATATATATATATATATATATATATATATATAAATATATATAAATATATAAATAAAAAAAAAAAATAAATTTTCACAGATTGAAATAAAAATATATATATATATATATATATATATATATATATAAATATATATATATATATATATATATATATATATATATATATATATTATATATATATATATATATATATATATATATATATATATATATAAATATATATATATATATATATATTTATATATATATATATATATATATATATATATATATATTTATATATATATATATATAATAAAAAAAAAATATAAAATTATATATATATATATATATATATATATATATATATATAAAAATATATATAACTTTATAAAGAAATAAAAAAAACTAACTTTTCACAGGTTGAAATAAAAATCTATTGAGTAAACGCGTTTCGTCATAACATTGACTTCATCTAGTACTAAACTATGGTATTACAAAACAATCTATTTATACGAAAATTGAATATAACAGAGGGGTTCCTAGAGAAACTCAATAACAATAAGCAAATCATTCAGAGCTATTAGTAGGTAGGGGAGACCGGGTACAAAAGTAACATTTTGTAGTTTCGCCTTAGTTTCTCGTTAGGTGTTATTATTTCGGTGAAATTGATATAGCCATACATAAATTCCGTTTATGTTCTATACATTAACATCTTAAATTACCTTATTAATGTGTATTTTGCATGAATCACAGAAACTTTAAAAAAATTTGTCATTTGTTACTTTCGACGACGTTGGCGGGCCGAAAGTAACACGTTGTGGGTCGAAAGTAACAGGGCAATGGGGTTTGTCATGAATATGATATGACATATTTGATGAAACAAATATTTATTGGAAAATTCAGTGTCAGTCTTTTCAATTCAGACTCGCAATTATGGCACACATAATTCATTGACGCATTTTATACCTATAAGACCACATTTTGCATTCGAAACAATGTAAACTTTGCTCATTAAGTCGACTATTGCTAAAATTTTCTAAACAAATGAGGTAGAAGCAATCTTCGTCGTCAAATTTATTTTCCTTGTCTACAACTGCGCTAGTATTTCTAGTTTAAATTTTTGTTCATATATCTATGCAATGTAACATAGCAGACATTCAATTTTTTTTGCAATGGCTCTAATTTTTTCACCATCATTAGAATGCTCTTCAGCCGCTTTTCGATAGACTTCCATGTCAGTTGTTATTATGCGTTCTCGCGGCATGTTGTTGAAATAAACACACACACATAAAAAGTTTACTTAGAGTAAATCAATACGGAGACAAAAGTAACATGTTACTTATGTACCCATAGGGCTGCGTTACTTTTGTACCCTACAGCATTTTTGTTAGAACATGAAAGATAACCTTGCAACGGAACATGCTAGACAAAAACTAATTTAAGCACTGTAAAATCAATTTAATCGAGTATCATTATGCAAATATTCAGATTAATATCATCCATTTAATACTACATAAACAGTAAATAAGTAAACGTTAAAAAATTCACTTTTGATTTGTGAAATCACGTAGCGTCCTCTCACATGATCTAACAGTGCGTGGCGCGAGCGGCGATTGAATGCAACTGAAGGTGGCGCCACTGGCTATCACCTGACAGCAGCTAAGTGGCGTTTAGACAATTCTTTAAACCTACAGAGCATTTGTTACTTTCGACCCGCCCAGAGGCGGCTAGTCAACGGAGGCTAAGGAGGCTAAGCCTCCTCAATAATATTCCGTGTATCACTAAAATATTATATTGAATAATCAGCATTCAGCATATTCATATTAATCAAAATCATATTATTTTATGCACCTACCTTCCTTTCAACCTACATTATATAATATAATTTATTAATTAAGGTATTTACATTTACTGCATTTCATTCATTTCAAGATTTGTGGCAACGCTGCGGAGGCTTAGAAAGGTATATTCTCAACGTTCATTATTCCTGCCACAGAAAAGCAAACAACGGTGCAAATACTCCAAATGAATACTTCATTGCAATAGAAAAGCAAAACACATGTAAATGGCAACACGGATAGAAACCCAGTCTTATACAATGTCGACCAATCACAACTATAGAATTTTGCGTGACATCGAGTGAATTCGTTGGTGATTGAATCGTATTGTGATCGTATTGTCTAATGGCCGGCGTTACTTATATAGCTCGCGTATTGTTTTAAAATGAGTTTGGTTACTGAAGTTAATTTCAAAAATTTCAATGGTGACTTAGTAGAATATTTGTTATCCCATAACTTTACTAAGTTATGAGGATAAAGTTTTGATAAAAACATTGCGACCTACCCCTGAATTAAACAATTTGGTGCAGCGTAACAGAAAACAAAACCGCGGTTTTAATTCACGGAATTATGAGAGACATCCTTGCCTAACCGGATCACAGGTAAAAAATGAATTATTTTGTTGGCAGTGTTTACTTTTTACTAGTGGAAATGTCTCTTTTTGGGGCCGCTTAGGATTTGAGGATTTAATTCTATACCTAGTTGAAAGTGAGGAATTTTTCACCGAAAAAGTACCTTTAAATACAGCATGCGGATTAATATCTTACTTACAAGATAAGGAATTTATATATTTTTTAAACATCTTTAAATTAATTTTTGAACAAACAGAAATAGTTTTTCAAATCTTACAGCACAAGTTTTCAGATGTAATTTATTTACTCACGAAATCGGCTCAAGTTTCTTTGGAAAAAATTTCAGAATTTCGTGCAGTTTATTTTAAAAAACTATTTTCTGTATTTCAAACTACTGATGATACGACTCAATTTAGCCCAAAACGAAAGAAATTCAGTTACGCAGATATGGAGCTTCACTATAAGCAAATATTTTATGAAATTTTGGATACTATTAGGGGTCAAATAGAAATAAGGTTCTCTGATTTGAAAGAACTGCATTTCTTCGACTTACTCAATAAAAATTTGTTTACCGGATTTTCGGCTAATTTTCCAGATAACCTTTTGGAAAATTTATGTCCAAAATACACTTTTTTTGATAAGGTGGCCATAAAAAGTGAACTGTGTGTTGTTTATAATGACAATGAAATTTTGGGGCAAAATGAAAATCATGTGGGGACTATTAAACACCTTTTTGATAATGATTCGAATCAAGATTTACCCCAAGTTTATAAACTCTTATGTCTAATTGTTTCTATCCCGGTGACATCGGCTTCCGTAGAGCGCTCGTTTTCCACTCTTAAGAAAATTAAAACTTATTCACGAAATTCAATAAGCCAGGATCGTTTGAAAAATATTAGTTTGTTGTCTATTGAAAAGGAATTGGTAAAACTTTTGGCGAAAGACAAAAAATTTTATGAGGATATTATAGATCATTTACACACCAGCTGTTAACAAATTCGTTAAGTAGGTAGGTAGGTGCCTATTTTGTGAAAGAAAAAAAATTTTTATGAATAGATGAATTGATTAATTGGCTGAGAAGAGTTTTTGCGAATATTGTAAATAGGAGTTGTAGGTCTCAAGGTAGACACTCGAAAGTGAAAAAAATTTAATAGCTCAGGGTGCTTTGATTTTCTTTAAATTATAAGGCGGTTGACCTTGAAATCCTAAAAATTTTCGCCTATGGTGTATTTTTTAACACCTCTTGTAGCCTCCTCAAACCAAAACCTCACGAGCCGCCACTGGACCCGCCGTTACTTTTGTACCCGGTCTCCCGTACATTGAACAGATTAAGGAGAGGAGAAGGGTTTACTTCAATCTGGTCGTTAACTAAGTTTCCGGAATTTTTATATTTATTGATGTATAGGGATTCCAACAGTTGGTTTTATGGAGACCATTTTCTAATTGTAATATATTATAATTGTGATTAAAGGTATGGTTTTCTTGAATAAGATGGCAAGCATAATTAGAGTCAGTTTTCTGCTTAATATAGCTACGTTGTTGTTAGTTTCTCTAAGAACCCCTCTGTTATATTCAATTTTCGTATAAATTGATTGTTTTGTAATCCTATAGTTTAGTACGAGATGAAGTCAATGTTATGACGAAACGCGTTTACTCAATAGATTTTTATTTCAACCTGTGTAAAGTTAGTTTTTTTATTTCTTTATAAAATTATGGATATGAACTTTCACCAATGCCAATTCAATTCAATAAAAATATATACCTATATATATATATATATATATATATATATATATATATATATATATATATATATATATATATATATATATATATATATATATATATATATATATATATCTATATATATATATATATTTGCAATTAATGAGGACAAATAAATCTGTATTCTATTCTACACAGATCGGTTTTGCTGGAGTCATTCTAATGAATTTTTTAATTGACCGTTATCGACATATTTGAGTATTATATATTGAGCATTGGAAGGTATTAAACTACAATGAATACTAAAATGCCATAAAATGCAAGAACCTGACCAAAAAATAATCCATACATAATCCATCTGTGTATTCAAATTAAATATTTATTAATATTCATAATTCAACGAAGTCTATAATAAACCTGTTTGTTTTGTTTTTTTGACTAATTGATAGAATTCCTGTTGTTTCAAAACTTGTTTTTGCATCCTTCATCTAATAAAAGACCGCAAGCACCAGAGATTTTACTCAATCGTACATATAGCCCATGTTTTGAAATAATCTAATCGCTATGTATACTTGTCTAAACTCAATCATTTTTAGTGTTTGCATGTTATATGTCAGTCAAAGTTATGGACAAGAAATTGCCAATGAACGTAAGTTCCTTAACATTATTACTGAAATAATTGGAGAAATTCGATAACCGATGAGAAAAAATAATAATAATACCATTTGTTTAGCTCGCGTAGTTATTGAGGATAAAAGTAATTTAGTATGTACAGATTCAAATAGGTTCATAAACATATTTTATTAACAATTTTTAAAGCCATTTATCCAAAGTAATTGCACAAGTTCATCAAAATTACCAATAATTTTGCATGACAGCATGTTGTCTAAGAACTGCTTGAGTTCGTTTTCATATTTTGGAGAAAGAGCCCGACACCGGAGACTCTTTTAAAAAATATATGAAAATGACCGAACGTAGATGTAGACAACATTCTCGAATGCAAGATTCTCTGATGATTATTTTGATGCACGAGTTTAATTTGGGTAATATTTCTCGAATAGCGACACGGGTTCAAACAAGGTATTTAGTTTTATTTTCTTTTAATACAAAAGGAACATGTAACTGTAAACTAAATATATTTGTAAATTGTCGTTGTCATCAGAAATTTACAATGGAATTACCATAGATGCGTACAATGCAATTATCGCAGTGTTCTTTAGGTTTCTACAGTGCAATTACCTCTGTAGTTAATCGATAGTTGAACTCTTCTTATGGGATTTTTTATACATGAGAAAAAAATTCACATATATTGAGTAAGCTACTTTCACATGAGTGCCCCAAACAAAATCCAGATTGTTTCTCTGTAAGAATCTTATTAGAAACCCAAAATGTTATAACTCGATGTTTTGCCACTTTTTACAATACTTTGTCATAAATAGGATTGTACGAATTCCACGGTACTCACCACATAATATGGTTTGACTGCAGAGGTTTTCCACTTTTCAGGAAATATACCGTATGTGAGGGATGTGTTAATTTAATCATAACCAAAAGTCGATTCTCAACGGCTTCGTACACATCCCTGATGACTCTAGTTAAAGTTCCATCTTCCATACCGTATGTTTTCTATTGAATGATATTTTTTGAGTTCATTCAAAGCTGTCAAATTTGGAGAATTTACCATAAGTATATGTTCAAATTGTTTAAATAAAAGTCGTAATCATTAACCTTTGTAATCTGCGAAATCAATCTTTAGATGCTATTCACAAAATCGAGATATTTCCAATTCATTTTTCAGAATGTGAAAAATATGTTAAGGAATTAGAGAATATAGAAAAAGAAATATTGAAAGTGCCCCGACGGCTGAAACGTATACTTGGAGGTTCAAAAGCTAAACCATCGGAATTTCCTTTTATGGTGAGTACAACAAATTCTTTTTAGAGGAAGGGTATTGTATGGAATTATTCATATTTAACAACAACGAAAAACGCTCGAGCAGCAGTCCTTTTAAAATGTACAAATTCTTTTAACAAAAATTTTCAAATTATTTTCATGACAAAAAATATTTGAAATCCCCAATAGCACGCTCTAACTTCAACCAAATTCACGTAGGTACCAATTTTCAGCATTCCAACTGAAATTGAAATCACGGTAGAGATGCGCATAGCTCAGCACTCTTGAGATTTCGAGATAAAATTGCGGCAATAGAAGAATTGAAACCCATTGGGCGTACTTTTCTAATATAAACTCAATGCAAGTATCCAATCAAGAGCTGAAAAAACTCAAACCCTGCCAAAAAGCCCTAGGAGTCTGAATTTCGGATATGCTGTAGATAATTCGCTCTTGCATCTCCTTGACACTCCTTTGTCCAAAGTTTGAAGGTGCCAAAATTTCGACGAATTAACCCAAATTTTGATAGTTTTGTTGTGCAGCAACAAACACGCCAGATACTGAAAACATCTTGAAAATTGTAGACTAGGAAATGGATATAAAAACTACTCCTGCACTTCACTGTTGACTTTCGATACGGAGCAGTAGTCTATAATTTTCGGAAAAATAAGTCTAAAAAGACGCGAGGTGTCGAATGGCACGTAATTATTAACAAAAGTCGGCCGCAGCCGCATTCCCCCCAAAGTTAGGAAAATTAGGTTTTTTTATTATAAATGTAAATGTGAGGAAAATTAATTGAGTAAAGCCAGGGTTGAAGAAGGTTGCAAAACCTTATAACTTCCCAAAATTAAATGATTTAACTGGAAAACAAAAATGTACCCCCTCCCCAGAAAGATTAATAAACGTATTTTGATTGATTGATTGATTGTGGTTTAGGCCAAAAAAATCGCGTTTGTTGTATGGGAGCCTCCCTTAAATATTTATTTTATTTTGTTTTCGGCATTTGTTGTCATAGCGGCAACTGAAATACATAATTTGTGAAAATTTCAACTGGTTAGATACAGCTTGGAGACAGACAGATGGACAGACAGCGAAGTCTTGGTAATAGGGTTCCGTTTTTATCCTTTGGGTACGGAACCCTAAAAAGCACGTTGGAGTAATTAAATGAAATAAAATTGAATAAAGGAAAAGTAATAATATTGTAGTTAATACCTATATTTTCTAAAGTTACGAAAAAAATATATAAACTTATTTTAAATTGAATATAATATAAATGAATAAGGTAATTTTAACATTCAGGTAGCATTTTTTTCTTGATATTTCACAATTTCAGTTTTGAAAACGAATTGAAGATTAATTGTCTATGTTTCATAATCTCAAGATTATCTGAGAATATTGAGTGCCTTTATTTAAGTAATTGTCTAAAACTTGACTTTCATGTCAGATGATATAGCTTTGTGCTTTGTTTTTACTTTGTTGTAATACATTTTAACTCAAACAGAGAAACAATATAAAATATGATGATAAAAAACAAAGTATATATTATCTAAATTATGTTACAGGCTGCATTAGGATATTTAGGATATAGTAGTAAAGACAATATTCGATGGGGTTGTGGCGGTACCCTCTTAAGCGAAAAATTCGTTTTAACATCAGCTGCATGTGCTTCTTCTAGTCCCGAGTAAGTAGTAGCAATCTTATCTTACCAACATAAACTATACTTTATTATTCGTTATGTTTCGTAACCTTCTTTATATAATCGTTTACTCTTTGTGTTTATGCTTTCTGTTGTTGGCATTTGTGGCCCTAGCAATGCCTTTGTGTTTCATCGCAGGTTAGGACTACCGTCTATTTTACCTCTATAGAAGTCCTTCAGTTATCCATACTTATTGTTGAATTTCCTCACCAGTACCATGTGAGGATCTCAATGTTTTGAATTATAGCTGTTATCTGGGTAGTATCCGTCATTTTTCCTTGTGATGGTATTTCAAAGAACACCCAGAGACTTGAAAATTTTTTATGACTTCTTTCTTCAATACCAAGTTTCGCATCCATATATGATATCTGGCGATATTGATCAAATAAACTTACTTCAAATGTAGAAGTATTCTGGATAGCCTACCATGACAATTTTATTGTCTGTTGATTTGTGAATGCCTCACTAGGTATATTATGTGTTGTTCGTCTATTCGTATATAATTACTGTATTACTTGATTTTTTTTTCATTCCTATTTTTGTATTGAGCTCTGTTATTTTTTGTTGTAATTCTTCAGTTGTTTGGCGCTAGTGGTTTCTGTAGGTAGCAAAAAGAAGATTATGGCACTGGGTCACTACCCCGACTAAATGTTTAAATTCATTGAATGAAATGTAGTTAGAGTTGATAAATTTTCATCAGCATCCGTGTGTTATAGATATAGAGCTGTACAAGGGAGGTCTGAACTGTTGTTCAAAAAAATTTATGATAGAATTTTGATAGTTTTATGGGTATTTTGAGTAATAATCAATTTTTGTAAGATAACTTGAGTTAATCAATCACAGAATTGACCGTGGTAGCAACTATAGAATAATCACTAGTGTGCTTTTTATTTGTGAATAAAGTTAATAAACTGATGGATATTTTCACTGTAGAGTCATTCCTAATATATTGTTCATTATATGGTTGAAGTTGTGTGCATGTTCTACATTCTGGATAGGTAGGTAGCTACTCAGTTTCAGGGATACAAATGTGGAATTAACTTAACACAAGCACTCTTACTATGTTATGTTGATTTTTTGAAAAGGTGAAGAGTTGAGTATTTTTTATTAGAGTCAACTCAAAAAATTCTATGAACTGATCAATGTTCACTTGGTGGAATATTATTAACGAACTTAATTTATTAAAATGAAACACTTGTTTTGTTCCCAGAAACTATGATAAAACGAACTAGACAGATATGTTTCGGGATACTCTTGAAAGTGGGATAGTATCCCGAATCATATAAGACGATTTCGTATTATTGTTATATGTTTAGAATAAATCTAGGTATTTCAATTTAACATATAAATTTTGGAATTGACTAGGTTATGCTTAAAATATTGTTATATTCTATGCTGTTTTTCTTAAGAGTATTAGAAGAAGTTAATACTTTTATATCACTTAAGTTAAGAGGTATTATAGATTCTCAATTATGAGATGTCGCAATAGAAAATTGTTCGCAATTCCAAAAGCTTGTGTCAATGGTGAAAAGTTACATCGAATTTCATTTATTGTATACATTTATATCATCTAGAAACTAAGACCTGTTTTCAACGCGCATATGATCTAAACAAACATTTTTAATTGACAATGAAAACAGCACTTTCATAAATTTCAAATTCTGCCAAGAGAAATTAGATAAGAGTCTTTAGATTTTTTCGTCTTTTATAATTTAAATTCATCATTGAAAATCTACTATTTCTATATCTTTCATATCAATGACAATAACAGACAGTTGGATACCCAGAATCAATGAATAGTTAGTATTTTTTTTATAAAACTTTGAATTGACATAATTGATAAAGTGATATGAGTGCAAACAAAAACGAATAACATGTTCATAACAAATCATGAATAGCTGATGGCACTTTTCCTCTCAGGAAATTTCAAAATTCACATCTGGCTTCTAATATTTTTTCAGACAGCCTATTAAAGTTATCAGACTGGGAACGACTAACTGGACAGTTCCTAAAGGTCAACACCCTGCACAAGGTATTACAGTGAAGAAACTACACATTCACCCACAATTCGATCAGTGGAATGACTACAATGACTTAGCCTTGGTAGAATTAGAAACAAACGTAAATTTCTCATCATCTGTATTCCCTGCTTGCCTACAAACATTCTCGATCGATTGATGTTCCAGTAAATGCCATCGGCTGGGGAAAGACAGAACATTCAGGTAACTCATTCCATACAGTTTGTTTACTTTCGTTTGTAACTAATACGTAGTTATCTCAGAGTTTATATCCGTCGGTATTATCAGTAGTAATACCACAATGGATTGAATTTTCGCAATAAGTCTTTCGATTTATTTCATAACGAAATTGTGTTGCTAGGAAACTATTTCACGAAGTGAAAGGTAAAAAATCTTTAATTCGGAAAAATTAGAGGAAATTAGTATAAAATAACTTCAGATTCTCTTAATAGTTAATATATTAATTCAAAGCACAAAATAACCCCTGATCACAATAATTATTTATCACGTAATAATACTATTCAATTTCAACAACCTCTCTCTTCCACTACCTATCACAATAATAATACCTGTTTCTTATTTGCGTGCCGGATTACTAATGTTTATCCCGTCAATCCAGTCATAACAATGTGCTTCATAACATTCAGCCATCCTCCTTGAATCTGCCCTCAGATTCCTCTTCAAGTTCATCTGAAATTATAAATAACGTATATAAATAATAAGTATCGGAGAAGTTTTGTGTGGAATCCTCTCTTTGTTTTACTCCTCAATAGACTCTACCCTTTAACCTGTTATTCATTTTATACGGTATTGACCTTCATATACTCATTTTATATGGTATTGACCTTCATATACTCATTTAACTACTGTATATTATTAACACCATTATCAATGGACGTAGTACCTCACCATGCACTTCTGAGTACGTACTCATCTCATATGATCCACCATTAGCCCTTTGGCGACCTTAGTGCTTATCATGTAAGTCTAGAATGATCCACGGTTTCATCTTGTCGGCAGCAACAACTGTTTTCGTCCTGCTAGTACCTTCTGTCGTTCAACAGGACTTTTGTCACCTTAAACGGTCCTTTGAACTTGGGTAGTAACTTTTTACTTGTTTATGTACAAGGTGAATCCGTTTTCATGACCATGGCTACGTCCCCTTCACTATATACCTTAGCTGGTTTTCTGATTTTATCAAACCTTTCCTTTTGTTTCCTTTGATCTTTTGTCAGTTTATTTGAAATAATGGTCAGTAGTACATCAAGATCAGCACGATTCAGCTCACCTTGAACTGCACTTAATATGCGACTTTCGGAAATATTCTTACCACTATACCCCATCTGCGCCTTTAACGGACTTGTACCAATTGCTTTATTGAAGGTCATATTCATAGAACTTTGGATTCCCTTAGTAAAAGTGTCCCAATGATCTTCATCAGCACGAGCAGCCGTACATGAACGTGCATTCAATATGTTTCGGTTATACCGTTCACACTGTCCATTGGCCCTCGGAGTAGCTACAGCATTCAGTATATGCTTTACCCCAAGTGATTCGCAAAATTTATTGAAAGTCGTAGAGGTGAACGCAGCTCCTTTATCCGATATTATTCTAGTGGGGGCGCCGAAAATGTACATAATATTACGTAACGCATTGATCACGGGGCTAGTGGAAACGTCCTTCACGGCTTCAATGAAACAGAATTTTCTGAATCCGTCAACGATGACTAAAAGATACTTGTTGTTCTGTTTACTCTTTACAAATGGTCCCAAATGATCAATATGGATAGTGTGTTCATGACAAATCATCTTGCTTGCGGAAACCAATAATTCTCGGCTATTTTTCGCAAGGTTTTCTCATCGCCAAAGTAACCGCCTTCATCGTGCCAAAGCCTGCAATCTGCCATCTACATAATTTAGGTACAACCCACAACAGCTTTCCATCTTCCATTTTTCTATAGAGCTTTTCATTCCGCAGTTCATAATTCTCAAAGTATTGCTTGATAGTCTTGTTATTGACACCTTCTTTCAATATATTACGGATTATGTCTAGTTGATCGTCTTGAATTTGAGTTGTTAATACCCAATCTGCTTCTGGATGTCAATCGTTGATACTTCTAAGTATTCGACAATACAGATTCACTTAATAGTTAATATATTAATTCAAAGCACAAAATAACCCCTGATCACAATAAGTATTTATCTCGCAATCAGGGCCCCTGCTACCATATGTGCAAAGTGTGCAATGCACACGGGCGCTATCTTTTAGGGGCGCCAAAACCCAGGGTCAAAAATTGCAAAAAAATTTGCAAAAAAAACAAAAAACAAAACAATTTTAAAATAAAAGTTGAGAAATTAAATAGGATTAGGTATAAATACACACGATTCCTATGTTGCGAGAACATGTCAGACGGTAGTTTCTTGATTTTTCCTGTTCAGACATGAATAATGCCTGGAGCGCTATAAAAGCGATGCATCGCCAAAGGCGTTTTTAATCTGGTTAGTTCACTGGAGCATGCAACAAGTTAACAAACAAGTTAAAAACAAGTAATCCTATTAATTTTTACATTTAAAATACAAATAAATATGACTTTTAAAGTTCAGTTTTTTTCTTTTTTCAATCACCTACCTACCAACCAACCTACCTACCAACCTACCTACCTTCAAAAAAATAAATGAAAAAACATTATCCAAAATGCCTTAAGGGACGGCAAAATCCTTTTTTGCACACAGGTGCCAGTAGTCTTTACGGGGCCCTGCTCGTAATAATACTATTCAATTTCAACAACCGCTCTACTATTTCACGAAGTGAAAGGTAAAAAATCTTGAATTCGGCAAAATTAGAGGAAATTAGTATAAAAAACCTTCAGATTCACTTAATAGTTAATATATAAATTCAAAGCACGAAATAACCCCTGATCACAATAATTATTTATCTCGTAATAATACTATTCAATTTCCACAACCGCTCTCTTCCACTATCACAATCATAATGCCTGTTCCTTATTTGTGTGCCGGAGGACTAACTTTATCCCGTCAATCCAGTCATAACAATGTGCTTCGTAACATCAGCAAAAAAGTTAAGAAGTTGACCAGAGAAATTAATAAATTTTAATAAATAGGAAACACTGTCATCCAACGAAATACATATTAAATTAAACCAGTATTAACATAACATACTTAACACATTGCGTGCCACCGTTGTATTCGAGAAAACAGTCCCAGAGGCCAAACCACATTTTAGTAATATTTTATTTTCTCATATATGAGCGACGTGGCCCTGTAGAAAAAAATGCGCGATGCTTAAGCTACTGGCCATATCTCCCAAATATGATTGACGCATGTTTTTCAGTGTTTTCTCTTTTCTTGCAGGTTTGACGATTGAAAACTGAACGGTTTATGTTGCGTCGCAATAGGGATCGAATTTATCTGCTATATTTTTATGTTTGTGTATTTTCTATTATCCTATCATAAAATGTTTTTCGGAGTAGGTATCAGACGCTACAGACAATTTCGTTCTCTTGTATATTTTATAGTTTTATGTTTATCTATAGTATATTCCATTGTATCTACATATTCATTACGTATTATTAGAACCTACAGTCTAATACCTCTGTCACAAGAAAAAATTCGTCGCAGGTGTTCCTTGTGCTATGCGAAAATTGAGAAGGAATCAGACGTACACTTGCAAAATCGAAAGCGAAATTGACTCACAATTATTGTGACAAGTGCTC
The DNA here is from genome assembly GCA_030704885.1 of Cynegetis impunctata. Taxonomy (NCBI): domain Eukaryota; kingdom Metazoa; phylum Arthropoda; class Insecta; order Coleoptera; family Coccinellidae; genus Cynegetis; species Cynegetis impunctata. The sequence continues at coordinate 1,314,341 of JARQZK010001448.1, read as the reverse complement.
TGGACAGCCGCAAATGTGTGCGTTATGTTTCAACGAAAACCATCATGAAGTTTCCCGGTATTTAATTTTCGTAGTTGAAAAAAAAATTTTTCTTCATTTTGTTAAGTTCTGAACATATGAGTTTTCGAAATGAGTTTTGTGTTGATATTTTATGTTAAGTTCTAAAAATAATCTTTTTCATAATGAATTTTGTGTTGATATTTCGTAAAATAAATATTTTTTCAAGTTTGTGTTAAATATATCTTTCCGATTTTGCTCAAACCAAGGCGCATATTACTTTGCCTAGAGGCCACGCTCATGATTTCCCATAAGAAATACATAGTTGCGGGTGTTATATTTGATATACATGACCTAACAGTGAGAGATGTTGAGAGATGCGTGTCTCTCAAAATTGGAGCGACGTGGCAATATTTGGGTGTCTCTCATATGAGAGACGTGGCACGCAATGTGTTAAGTATTTCTCAGTTATAATTATAAATGGTGGGTATTATATACAATGCTTTGAGCTTGATTGTTTCAACGCATTCCTTGTAATCAGAACCTCGTGTTGAAGCACCAGACTTTTTTTAATATAACCAGTCTCCCAGCAGGCGTTGCTTCATCTAATAGGTATTTTCGTTTATCCCAAAATCTAGTGAATTGCTTCCAAGCATACTTCTTCGACTTCTTCGTATTTTTCGTTTAATTTTCATCAATTTTTCGTTGATTGATTCGATATAAAATATCCCTAATCTGCTCATTCTTATAATCGTGCTTATTGAAAAAACCTGAAAACACCAAACTTGACAAGGCAATCAGAGTCGAGAGTCAAGTTTATTGTTATCGATGATCCGAACTTGACTAGAGCTCCTGATTTGTTAATTTCACAAGTGCGGGAAAGTGAGTCTTGGGTAGTCCATAGTTCAACACAAAAGAATAGCAGTTTTCATCCCATAAATTGTTTCGATATTAGCCATTTAGTTGAATACGAATGACCAAGTGAACTACTCATTCCAGATTGGAATATATTGAGCGTGCCATTTACCTAAGTAAATGAATAAATTTAGTGTGAAACGCTTTGCGCTATTCAAGTTATTGCGTGAACTCATCATTAGACAGTAGCATGCCTTCAGCCCTATCACTAATGAAATTGCTTTTACTCTTTCTAACAATCAGGTTGAAGATATTAGTTGCCTTATTTAATTTTTTTGTGATATGGACAATCACCACATTTTATTTCAGTAGGTGACTATATATCTAATGTTCCAGGTGGATTAAGCCTTGATCTGATGAAAGTTGAACTTAGAATCACTTCTCCCGAAGAGTGTAGAGAAGCATACCCAGCGAATATTCCTACTAGGTGGGAGAAGGGAATTGAGAGTGATACCCAAATATGCGCTGAAAGTGCAGACAGAGATACACCAAGAGATACTTGCAATGTAAGTACATCAAATCTATCATAATGTCACTGGTTAAAAAAGATGTTGTATATTATATAAGTAACATGAAAATTCTGACACACTATATTCTACCTTAGACAATTATATTTCCTCTGCATCTTCTGTACAACCAGAATCTTCTCAAGTGACTTGATATTAGTTATATTTTTCACAAATATGATAAATACCTACACTATTAACCAGTAAATGATAACACTCACTGAAATGAACATTTCTATTAAAAATAATTAGAAACGATACCAACACACTTATTTTTCACGAGTATTACACATAATAACAAATCTAAATATTCGGAAATCTTGTTATTTCGTTACTAATTGAAATCTATTTAAATTAGTTAATGGCCTTCATTATTCAATTATTGAAAACAATTAATCTTGCATGTCTCTTACATAGTATATTTCTGTTCATAGCTCATTATATTATATAACCTACTCAAGTCAAATTATGTTTCTGCTGAGAGCAATGCTCTGATATCGTTATAGAAGGTTGTGATGAAAGAATTACACTCGTGCAATTGTATATACCCCTAAAACAACTTCTATATGAACAACAAAGAGGGAGGGAATATCATACAAATACAGGCAAATCATAGAAAAAAAAAATACAAATATACATATTTAAATAATTAATTCGAACACAGGTTTTTGAATGTGAAAAATAAACTTTCTCTTTCTGTGTTAGATGGTATTCATTGTTTTCAACTGAACCTCCTCATCGATTGTTTCTTCTAAAGTGATAATATGTTTAAATTATCATATATTACAATTCCCCGTAGTTTTCAATGAAAGCTGACTGGATACTAGCCATATAAATATTCGATTTCTACGAAATTATTCAGCATTTCTGGACAATTTTTAAATAGTAATGTATACTTATTTATCTTTTATTAGCAATAATTTGCCATTTAAGTATAATCGTATATATGTATATATATATATATATATATATATATATATATATATATATATATATATACATATATATATATTTCTTTATTCTCAAAACGCCAATACGAAAAATGCTGAATAACTAATTAGTACTTATTATTTCAAGGGCGATACTGGAGGGCCCCTTCACATTCAAAATGGAAACAAACATATTGTTGTAGGTGTAGCTTCTTTTGGAAAAGCATGCGGAATAGCAAGAAGTATAGGAGTCTACACCAACGTTTCTGCATTTGTTCTATGGTTGGAATCGATTGTTTGGAAGTGATGTTAACCTTCTGACATAAATTGTTGTAATAAACTGATATAAAAATTGATTCAATTAAAAGTATCATTCAGATATAAGTAAAATTCCTCAGTCGGTCGATTATATACTCAAGTAACTATTTCTCATTAATTCTCATAAATTGAAAGTATTATAATAATATGAATGTCAATTTATTTATTTTTTAACATTGCCAATAAAAAAAATTTATATTAATGTTTTTTCTTTCGTTTTGAACTTGATAATAAGTCCATTTTGCACACATCAACTGATACTGGAAGGAAAAATACAAAGGAGAAGAGACATAGGCAGAAAACAGATGTCTTCGACAACAGACAGTGAACAGAACTGAGGACAATCGAAGAACTTGGTAACACCGCAAGCAACAAGGAGATTTGAAAATGTAATCGCCATCATCCTGCAAAAAGGATAGGCACTTGAAAAAGAAGAACATTGTTTCTAAATTATGAAGCTGAAGTTATAGAAACTTTTTCTAGCAGGTTCAGGGATCTATCCAATATCACATTTAAGGCGGAAACACATTATTGAAAGGCGATGCAACACGACAAAATCGTCGCGTATTGAATAGAATCAAATCCTAGTATTTTCTATGACCTGAATCACACTATGAACTCCCGACGCCATGCGATACAGGCACACGCTTCCTGATCCAGTCGGTCCAGATCGACGACATGTTGGTGTCACTGTTGACTGACAGCATTGTGATCAGAAATTGCTTTTGTGTTGTGTGTCATCGCCTGTTGGCCGTGTTGATGTGTGCACACTTCGAATCGGGCGTATTAGTAATGTGTTTCCGCCTTTATAGAATATATAATAAACGTTTTTTTTTTGTTACAGAACAAATGAACATTTATACTCGGAACTTATATTTACAACTAAAATTACTAAGTATCCTCAGTATTTCAACTCCACACTTAAAGTATAAAAATAACTGAAACTATACAAAGAATAAATAATACATAAGATAAAATTTCTGATTAACATAATTATCAACACAAAATGAAGCAAGTTCTCTCATATATATATATATATATATATATATATATATATATATATATATATTATATATATATATATAATATATAATATAATATATATATATATATTTATATATATATATAAATATATATATATATATACACGTTACAGAGGGTCTTGATAAAGATAAAAGATGTATAGCGGTTTTTCTGGATTTAGCTGAAGCATTTGACACTGTCAACCATGAGAAGCTGCTGCACATTCTGGAATGTTGTGGTGTGCGAGGGATAGTTTTGGATGTTTCTAAGAATTACCTCTCAAATCGTGAACAGTGTGTAAAGGTTAATGACACAATAAGTCATCCTGGGATTGTAAAGGTGGGCGTGCCTCAAGGTACTGTTCTTGGTCCTGTGTTGTTTCTCGTATATATAAATTCTCTTTTGTCGTTGGTGACGGGTGCAATGATTGTGTCTTACGCAGATGATACTGTCGTCATATTTCGTGAAGACTCCTGGGTGGAAGCCAAAATAGATGTTCAGCGCGATCTTCACAAAATTACAAAATGGTTAAGCGTGTACCAACTTTCATTAAATGTTGAGAAGCCGAATTATATAGCCTTCAGTATAACTGGAGCAAATAGACCAGATTTTTCTGGTATGAAAGTCCCTGATATACAAGATGAAATTAAGGAGGCTAATGAAGTCAAGTACTTGGGTATAATTATTGATAAGCATTTAAAGTGGGGTGATCATGTAGATTATTTGTCGAAGAAGGTGAGGAAGCTCATCTACAAATTCTACCAGCTAAGAGAATTTCTGTCACGAAAGTTACTTATCCTGATTTACAAGTCTTTAGCCGAATCACTTCTTCGATATGGCATCTTTGTATGGGGAGGTATGTACAGGAACTCATTAAAGAAACTAATTATTACTCAAAACTTTATACTGAAAATTATATTTAAGAAACAAAGGAGATATCACACCAGTCTACTTTATACTGAAGATGTGTGCAATATCCGGATACTATACTTTCATAGTTTATGTGTACATGCCTTCAAAAACAAACTTTTCCGGAATTGTAGTCATTTGATATATCAAACCCGTGGATGTGCTGGTGGGTTTCTGTCGACCCAAAGATTCAAGACGGAAATTTGTCCTCGATTTTTCTTTCACACCTTGCCCAAAGCATGCAATCTCTTACCAATAGAGATTTAGGCTTATGACTGCGACTAAAAAGTTTTTTCAGTTGAATCAAAAAAATTTATTTTTCGAAATTACATAGATTTTATAAAAATTTTAGAATAAGTATGATAAGTATTAGATGATAAATTGCTGAGATGTTTTGCTCAAACATGTCTGAAAAGTGTCCACATCACTGTAATGTGTTTTTGGAATTGCACAACACAAGTGTTCAGTCACTTAGGTGCATGAACTTAAACGTTTTCAATACTTTATTGTTCCTGACCTTAAAGTTTAGTATTATATAGTTCTTTCATGGATTGTTTCTTGTGTTTACTTATAATTAATTGCCTGAATTTGTGTTGGTAATGATAATAATTGTATAAGTTGTGTAAGAATAAATAAAATAAAAAAAAAAATATATATATATATATATATGTATATATATATATATATATATATATATATAATATATATTCGTATATATATATATATATATATATATATATATATATAATATAATATATATATTATATATATATATATATATATATATAAAAAACTCATTCACATTTCAAAAGCAGAATACATAAATACATTTTTGTTTTGTGTCCAAACAACAGATTAACAGAAATCAATAAAGTTAAGACCGATAGGAAGTGGATATTTTATTCTATAATATCCACCTAATAATTGATTTTAATAATTATTTTTTTCAGTCTAAAAAGCCGCCTTTGCGTCAGATGGCGACATCCATTCCGTTCGTGGTTTTTGATTGTGTTCCAGTTAGAAATTTGTGGGGTCTCTATACGTTGTTAACAGTTGTTCCTTAAATTATGTCCGAAGTGCTCAAATTCAAATTGAAAAGTGTTGGTTTTCTAGCGTGCTGTCCAAGTTGCTAGGATGGTGGTTTGGAAGGTACCGCCGATTTTCTACTCAAAATGAGAGATAGTACCGAAAAGTTGTCGTCAGAAAATTGTCTGTAATTTGTAAGTAAAAATTCTATCTTAAATATATATATATATATATATATATATATATATATATATAATATATATATATATATATATATATATATATATATATATTAATATATATTATATATACGATTTATCGATTTGATGTTATTGATTTTCCTTATTTATATTGCTTGACTAGTGCGGTGTTTATATTTTTGCATTTTTGTGTGTTTTCAATCTTTGCCTGTAATAATACACAATAAATCCATAGAGGTAATAATCTAAAATCGTCCACATATACAGAATATCTAACCAAACATCAATTACATTCGCAATAATCGTTTTTTCTGGAATGGATATAATATTAATTGAAGCCGTAATTATCATTCATTTCTTCCTGAAGACAAATCCATAAATCAAATAATTAAGAAGATATTATGTACTTCATTTGGGTAAGGGTGTGGTTTTCCTTAAAATCTAATATTAACAGACCTAAATACTGTTATTAGACTGAATAGCACGTAATTAGTAAATGATGGCGGCCATAGAAACGAAAAGTTGAATGGAACATAGTTTTTTGACTTCATTTTTTGTGAAGTTCATAATAGTTATTTTCGTAATCCCATACTGTTATTTTGATTTTTCGTAATCCCGTTGAAAGATTATATTTTAATTCCGAAGAAAGAAAAAACCCCGTACCTCGCAATTCTAAAGAAAAATCCCAACGTCGTGCACTCTGTTGTCATGGAACAGTTTGACAGTTTTATAAACAATGTCAGTTTTTTGTGTTCTCAAGTTCGATTTAACGACGGCCATGGATGAAATTGAGGAACAAAATCAAATTCCTTTAGAAATATTGGGAGAATCATGTGCAGTGCAGCGAGTGTTGATTAACTGCCGAAAATAACTCAAGAGCGATATCAAAAAGAATATGAAAATTCTGAAATGTGGCATAAAAGCAAGAATGAAGATGTATTTATTAGCCTATGCGAAATGAAAATCAGAGGTTTATTCTCCCAACTCGATGTGGACCAAGATTTCAATGTCTTTATTGTAAGCAGAATGATGTTTTGAAATAAATATTTGAACAAGTGATTTCTTAACGGCCGCCGGCCGTTATAAAATTATAACGGCCGGCGGCCGTTAACACTGACTTTTCAGTTGTCATCTGAATACCGTTAAATCAAAATAACAGTATGGGATTACGAAAATAACTATTACGCTACAAGTGAGTTAACAGCATCATTAAGATACGCGTGTGAAAGTTCCACAACGAGTGCGTAGCACGAGTTGTGTAACCACAGAAGTGTCTTAATGGGGTTAACTCGAGTGTATTGTACAATATTTTATCTACTCCTAACCGAGATACTTATTTTTATACGATTCATTTTTATTATAATTAATTTTACCTTAATACCTTTGTTCAAATAAGTACCTACCTGAAACACCATGCATGGCAATGTCAATTTGATATTAAATAATATCGATTGTCACTTTAAAGTCAAGTTTCAAAAATTGTAATCTAAAATGGGCCATTCGGAAAGTATTTCTTCTGATATTGAAGAAGAGGCATCGAGAGCCATTTCTGGATTGCTACCAGAAAAATCCAGGCAGAATGAGTCTGTATACCATAAGTATGGTAGTCATCTAAAGAAAGAGTGCGGTAATGAAAATGCGTGAGTTAAGAAGCTCTTAACTCACTCAAAATGCGTGCGGTAAGAGCTTCTTAACTCACTGGAGTAGATAATAGCTATATACCTAACAAGTGCGGAAAATGAAATTTTCCGCACGAGTCTGCCGTTCACCGAACGATGCGTAGCGGAGTTCGGTGAAGCAGACGAGTGCGGAAAAACATTTTCCGCAAGTGTTAGGTAGAATAGTTTTTCTACGAGCGTGAGGAAAGTCAACAGAACTAATCAAAATATTTTAGAAATGCACTGACAGTTTTCTGACAATAAGCATTTCGTGGGGCGTTCGGTGCATAGAGACATATCATTATTCAGTTTATTCTCTAATAAAAGCATGCGGGAAAAATCCCCGCTATTCCATTTCTACACGGTGCGGAAAATTAATTTTCCACACTAAAATCTGTGTGGAAAATTCAATTTTCCACCCGCTCGTAGAAAAATATATATTTCATACATAAAATGTCATCGTTAAATAGTAGTAGCACATTTCATATAGGAGTTAATTTATCAAATTAGATACTTGACAAATTTTCAAGATATTATAAAGAATTGACTTTACAGTTGCTTCGGGTTCCTTTAACTTGACTTTTGAAAATGGTCTAGCAATCCTAAGAATTTGTGAGTAAACTTGTTAGTATATCGTGGACGTGTCAAGTGTTCAATTTGAAAATAAGTTTTCTTATGAATAAATATTAGTACATTGATTTCAGTAAGAGTTCACCGAAAGATCACTTAAGAATGAATATATATATATATATACTATATATATACTATAATATATATATAATATATATATATATAATATATATAACTTTTTGATAATTATTAGCAATAACAGGCTTGGTGAGTCTCAAAAAAAGTTTTTAATAAAATCGAGTTTTTTTGAGATTATCAAAAAGTTAAAAATAGTTCACAGGCAACAACAATTCGAATAAATAATTATATTACTTATATATATATATATATATATATATAATATATATAATGGATATATATATAATATATATATTATATATATATATATATTTATATAATATATATATATATTTTGTACATTTTGACATTTATTCTCATACTTGTAAAAGTCCATGGAAATAAATGATTTGTATTGTTATTGTATTGTATTGTATGTATTTAATATATATATATATATATATATATATATATATATATATATATATATATATATATATATATATATATATATATATATATATATATATATATATATTATATATATATAATATATATATATATATGTATATTTATATATATATATATATATATATATATAATATATATATATATATATATATATATATTTATATATATATATATATAATATATATATATATATATATATAATTATTTATTTGAATTGTTTGTTGCCTGTGACTATTTTAACTTTTTGATAATCTCAAAAAAAACTCGATTTTATTAAAACTTTTTTTGAGGACTCACCAAGCCTGTTATTGCCTAATAATTATCAAAAAGTTATATATATATATATATATATATATATATATATATATATATATATATATATATATATATATTCATTCTTAAGTGATCTTTCGGTGAACTCTTACTGAAACATGTACTAATATTTATTCATAGAAAACTTATTTTCAAATTGAACACTTGACACGTCCACGATATACTAACAAGTTTACTCACAAATTCTTAGGATTGCTAGACCATTTTCAAAAGTCAAGTTAAAGGAACCCGAAGCAACTGTAAAGTCAATTCTTTATAATATCTTGAAAATTTGTCAAGTATCTAATTTGATAAATTAACTCCTATATGAAATGTGCTACTACTATTTAACGATGACATTTTATGTATGAAATATATATTTTTCTACGAGCGGGTGGAAAATTGAATTTTCCACACAGATTTTAGTGTGGAAAATTAATTTTCCGCACCGTGTAGAAATGGAATAGCGGGGATTTTTCCCGCATGCTTTTATTAGAGAATAAACTGAATAATGATATGTCTCTATGCACCGAACGCCCCACGAAATGCTTATTGTCAGAAAACTGTCAGTGCATTTCTAAAATATTTTGATTAGTTCTGTTGACTTTCCTCACGCTCGTAGAAAAACTATTCTACCTAACACTTGCGGAAAATGTTTTTCCGCACTCGTCTGCTTCAACCGAACTCCGCTACGCATCGTTCGGTGAACGGCAGGACTCGTGGCGAAAATTTCATTTTCCGCACTTGTTAGGTATATAGCTATTATCTACTCCAGTGAGTTAAGAAGCTCTTACCGCACGCATTTTGAGTGAGTTAAGAGCTTCTTAACTCACGCATTTCATTACCGCACTCTTCTTTAGATGACTACCATACTTATGGTATACAGACTCATTCTGCCTGGATTTTTCTGGAGCAATCCAGAAATGGCTCTCGATGCCTCATTCTTCAATATCAGAAGAAATACTTTTCCGAATGGCCATTTTAATTACAATTTTTGAAACTTGACTTTAAAGTGACAATCGATATTATTTAATATCAAATTGACATTGCCATGCATGGTGTTTCAGGTAGGTACTTATTTGAACAAAGGTATTAAGGCTAAAATTATTTAATAAAAAATGAATCGTATAAAAATAAGTATCTCGGTTAGGAGTAGATTAAAAATATTGTACAATACACTCGAGTTAACCCCATTAAGACACTTCTGTGGTTACACAACTCGTGCTACGCACTCGTTGTGGAACTTTCACACGCGTTATCTTTAATGATGCTGTTAACTCACTTGTAGCTAATAGTTATTTTCGTTAATTCCCATACTGTTATTTTTTGATTAACGGTATTCAGATGACAACTGAAAAGTCAGTTGTTAAACGGCCGCCGGCCGTTTATAATTTTATAACGGCCGGCGCCGTTAAGAAATCACTTGTTCAAATATTTTATTTCAAAACATCATTTCTGCTTACAATAAAGACATTGAAATCTTGGTCCCACATCGAGTTGGGAGAATAAACCTCTGATTTTCATTTCGCATAGGCTAATAAATACATCTTCATTCTTGCTTTTATGCCACATTTCAGAATTTTCATATTCTTTTTGATATCGCTCTTGAGTTATTTTCGGCAGTTAATCAACACTCGCTGCACTGCACATGATTCTCCCAATATTTCTCTAAAGGAATTTGATTTTGTTCCTCAATTTTCATCCATGGCCGTCGTTAAATCGAACTGTTAGAACACAAAAACTGACATTGTTTATAAAACTGTCAAAACTGTTCCATGACAACAGAGTGCACGACGTTGGGATTTTTTCTTTAGAATGCGAGGCTACGGGGTTTTTTCTTTCTTCGGAATTTAAAATATAATCTTTCAACGGGATTACGAAAAATCAAAATAACAGTATGGGATTACGAAAATAACTATTATGAACTTCACAAAAAATGAAGTCAAAAAACTATGTTCCATTCAACTTTTCGTTTCTATGGCCGCCATCATTTACTAATTACGTGCTATTCAGTCTAATAACAGTATTTAGGTCTGTTAATATTAGATTTTAAGGAAAACCACACCCTTACCCAAATGAAGTACATAATATCTTCTTAATTATTTGATTTATGGATTTGTCTTCAGGAAGAAATGAATGATAATTACGGCTTCAATTAATATTATATCCATTCCAGAAAAAACGATTATTGCGAATGTAATTGATGTTTGGTTAGATATTCTGTATATGTGGACGATTTTAGATTATTACCTCTATGGATTTATTGTGTATTATTACAGCAAAGATTGAAAACACACAAAAATGCAAAAATATAAACCACCGCACTAGTCAAGCATATAAATAAGGAAAATCAATAACATCAAATCGATAAATCGTATATATAATATATATATATATATATATATATATATATATATATATATATATATATATATATATATATATATTTAAGATAGAATTTTACTTACAAATTACAGACAATTTTCTGACGACAACTTTCGGTACTATCTCTCATTTGAGTAGAAAATCGGCGGTACCTCCAAACACCATCCTAGCCAAACTTGGACAGCACGCTAGAAAACCAACACTTTTCAATTTGAATTTGAGCACTTCGGACATAAATTTAGGAACAACTGTTAACAACGTATAGAGACCCCACAAATTTCTAAACTGGAACACAATCAAAACCACGAACGGAATGGATGTCGCCATCTGACGCAAAGGCGGCTTTTTAGACTGAAAAAAATAATTATTAAATCAATTATTAGGTGGATATTATAGAATAAAAATATCCACTTCCTATCGGTCTTAACTTTATTGATTTCTGTTAATCTGTTTTTGGACACAAACAAAAATGTATTTATGTATTCTGCTTTTGAAATGTGAATGAGTTTTTTATATATATATATATATATATATATATATATATATATATATATATATATATATATATATATATATATTTATATATATATATATATACAAATATACATATATATAATATATATAATATATATATATATATATATATACATATATATATATATATATATTTTTTTTTTTTTATTTTATTTATCTTACACAACTTATACAATTATTATCATTACCAACACAAAATTCAGCAATTAATTATAAGTAAACTCCAGAAACAATCAATGAAAGAACTATATAATATACTAAACTTTAAGTCAGGAAACAATAAAGTATTGAAAACGTTTAAGTTTCATGCACCTAAGTGACTGAACACTTGTGTTGTGCAATTCCAAAAACACATTACCAGTGATGTGGACACTTTTCAGACATGTTTGAGCAAAACATCTCAAGCAATTTATCATCTAATACTTATCATACTTATTCTAAAATTTTTATAAAATCTATGCAATTTCGAAAAAATTAAATTTTTTAGATTCAACTGAAAAACTTTTTAGTCCATCATAAGCCTAATCTCTATTGGTAAGAGATTGCATGCTTTGGGCAAGGTGTGAATGAAAAATCGATGACAAATTCCTTCTTGAATCTTTGGGTCGACAGAAACCCACCAGCACATCCACGGGTTTGATATATCAAATGACTACAATTCCGGAAAAGTTTGTTTTTGAAGGCATGTACACATAAACTATGAAAGTATAGTGTATCCGGATATTGCAACACATCTTCAGTATAAAGTAGACTTGGTGTGATATCTCCTTTGTTTCTTAAATATAATTTTTAGTATAAAGTTTGAGTAATAATTAGTTTCTTTAATGAGTTCCTGTACATACCTCCCCATACAAGATGCCATATCGAAAGAAGTGATTCGGCTAAAGACTTGTAAATCAGGATAAGTAACTTTCGTGACAGAAATTCTCTTAGCTGGTAGAATTGTAGATGAGCTTCCTCACCTTCTTCGACAAATAATCTACATGATCACCCCACTTTAAATGCTTATCAATAATTATACCCAAGTACTTGACTTCATTAGCCTCCTTAATTTCATCTTGTATATCAGGGACTTTTATACCAGAAAAATCTGGTCTATTTGCTCCAGTTATACTGAAGGCTATATAATTCGGCTTCTCAACATTTAATGAAAGTTGGTACACGCTTAACCATTTTGTAATTTTGTGAAATCGCGCTGAACATCTATTTTGGCTTCACCCAGGAGTCTCACGAAATATGACGACAGTATCATCTGCGTAAGACACAATCATTGCACCCGTCACCAACGACAAAAGAGAATTTATATATACGAGAAACAACACAGGACCAAGAACAGTACCTTAAGGCACGCCCACCTTTACAATCCCAGGATGACTTATTGTGTCATTAACCTTTACACACTGTTCACGATTTGGGAGGTAATTCTTAGAAACATCCAAAACTATCCCTCGCACACCACAACATTCCAGAATGTGCAGCAGCTTCTCATGGTTGACAGTGTCAAATGCTTCAGCTAAATCCAGAAAAACCGCTATACATCTTTTATCTTTATCAAGACCCTCTGTAACGTCCGCAATAACCGAGCACATAGCATCAGCCGCTGATTTGCAAGCACGAAAACCAAACTGTTGCTCACTTAAAATATTATTCTGATCAAAAAATTTAACCACTCGACTTTTCAGACATTTTTCAAAAACCTTTCCAAAATTATTGATCACACTAATTGGTCTGTAGTTTGAAATTTTTGATCTTTCTCCCCCTTTATGAATCGGAGTAATCATTGATGTTTTAAACTGACTGGGGACAACCCCTTTCAAGAAAATTGAATTTATGATATGTTTAAGGGGTTCTAATATATATTGATGATTATTTTTTATAATATCTGCTGTTATTCCGTCCATTCCTGGGGAACTAGTACTTTTTAATGTGGATATATGCTTTATAAGTTCTGCATTTGTAACATACTTTTAGAATTTATCAATAATTTTTCTGAACAATTTGATTTATTTATATTTTTTACCATATTTAAGCCGATGTTGATGAAGAATTGATTACAGTAATTTGCCATTTGATGGTTGTTCTCAAAGGCAACATTTTCGTCGTTAACAAGTTGTAATGTAGATTTTTTATTCGATCTTTCGTTAGTAGCATCGGATATAAGTTTATAAACTTTTTTTATATTACCCTTGTTTTCTTCAATAATGTAATAATAATCATTTTTGGACTTTTTCAGTAATACATTTAGTTTGTTTCTGTATGTTTTGTATTCACGTTCAAGTTCTGGCGAGAAGCGTAATTTCCATTTATTTTTTAATTTATCTCTATGTTTCATTGAAACAATTAAACCTTCTGTTATCCAAGGTTTGATCTTGAAATATTTTTTCTTATCCTTTATATGGGTTTTAGAATCCTCAATGTGTTTATTAAACTTGCTTAAAAAGCGATTCAGCAGCAATTTGTGGGTCATGAAAATTTAAGACATCACTCCAGTTTGTATTCCTGATTAAGGTCTCTAATTTATGTTTGTTAATTTTAGTAATAATTTTTCCATTACAAATAGAGTTATTTTCTGTCTTTACTTGGGGATTTACTTGTAGTAAAACCGGATAGTGGTCTGTGATGTGACATTTGAGGATAAATGATTCAAACCTTAAGCTTGATCTGCTATTAGATGAACTCTTAAGGAAAATGTGTTCCAAGCATGATTCAGAATCGCGTGCAACACGGGTAGGATTCAAAATATAGGGATATATATATATATATATATATATATATATATATATATATATATATATATTTATTTATAGTTATATATATATATATATATCAGGCGCGGATCCAGGCCCAACTTTTGGGGGGGAACTTTTATATATTCAAAAGCCAAAAGGTACTGGTATTTTGGGTAATGGTAAATCGAGTAGCTCCTAATCAAACCAATTATGTGGGATCGGGCCATTTGGGGGGGGGGACGTTCCCCCAGTTCCCCCCTCTGGATCCGTGCCTGATGTATATATATATATACAGGCCGTTTCTTTTATCATGTGGTAACATTGCTATATTCTAAACCGTAACAGATATGAGGACGATTAAATGAAAAAAAGGTAACTATAATGGTGAGCTGTAAATATACGGGGACTTTCGCCGTTCCCGAGTTATACAGGGGAAACTGAAATTGGCGTTTTTGGTTTTTCACGAATAAAATTGTTATTTCAGAAAATATGAAAAAATGGAAGAGAAAATTTTTATTGTATTCAAAATGTACTATAACCATGTAAGAATAAACTTTTTTTTTCGAATACGGACCTGTCTTTATTATTGCAAATATTTATAAAGCGATAAAATCACAATTCAGTGGTTTATCACACTTGAAATTTTTACAGCGTTTCATTAAAAATAACTAGCATCATCAGACATAACAATTTTTAATTATGGTCCTGTACTTAGTTCTTTTGTAAATTGTTTTGATTTCTACAAAACTTATTCAACTGTTGGCATACTTTAGACATTAGCCAATAATTTCGACGAGAAGATACCCCAACATAACGAACATTCGTATTTTTCATTTCTGGAAATTTTTTTATTATACAGTAATCCTTGTTTCGAAACTGATTTCTCCTGAATCAATTTTTATAAGGAATATTTTTATAACTCTCAATCCTGGAAATAGGTAACGAAAATATTTGTTTTTGGTAAAAATACGATTGTTGTGTAATTTAGTACAATTAATCTATCTTCATTCGCCCTTTTAAACAGGTAGGCTTTGTTTGTTTTCTATTGCAGTAAAAATAAATGAGTTGTTGATATCTGTTAAGAACTATCAGATGTTTATGCACTGGGTTACATAATATTAAAGATGTATTCAAATGATGAAAGGACTGATATGCTATTTACTTATGCAAAATCAAATAGAAATCCTCTTTTGGCAAGAAATATGTATGGTGAGCTATACCCGAATCGTCGTATTCCAAACATTCAAATGTTTAGACCAGAGGTTCTTAAGCGGTGGTCCGCGGACTACTGGTGGTCCCTGGACGCACCCGAGGTGGTCCGCGAAGCTATCCTAAAAATATTCAATAACTCATATATTTGAATAAGTCGCGTTCGGTCATTTTAGACCCCTTCACTCTACTTATCTTTTCAATATAATATCCAGTCGTTGTTTTGCCATGCAATGTGATGAATCTGACGACGTTTCACAATGCTGTCAATTACTTGTATTTGCTCTGCATGACAATAAAGCATTAAAGGAAGACTGTTTTCCAAATGACTGGAAACGACGCAAGGTATTGATGTTATGGATGAAAGTCTATATTTTGAGGAATATCTTCTTCAGTGGCGAAAACTTGCGGATATTTGAACGGATGGTGCTCCAGTTATGCTTGGTTCCCGCTCTGGTCTTGCTGTATTGATAAAAATGAAAAATCAAAAATCTGCAAGATCGACACATTGCGTTATTCGTCGCCAAGCATTGGCTGCCAAAACCCTACCAGAATGATTGACTATTGTGTTGAAAACAGCTATAAAAGTTGTTAACTTCATCAAAAGCACTGCTCTGAATACCCATCTTTTCAAACAATTATGCTCTGATATGAACTCTGAAGACTAAAGTGAAGTGAAAATTTTTTTTTGACTGAAACAGTTCTGTTAGTCCAAATATCAAATAAGCTTTCTCAAGCTTATTTATTTATTCATTTTTTATTTGGTTTAGTGATTCGATCGCGTGGAGTCATTAGCGGACTATAGATATCTTACACTTTCAAGTACATTTGTATGATTTTCATAAATACGAGTATTTTCATAATTTCTATTCAATATGTCTGCCAAGTAGGCAGTCTTGTGCGTGATGCTTGTATGACTAGTATTATTTAGTTGATTTTTTGCTCAAATAAGTGAATTGAACAAATAAATAAATTCAACTCCAAAAGTCAGAAAATTCAAAGTTTCACGACATTGGCAATATATTTGAATATGAAAATAAAATCAATGCGTTTATCGCTAAAATCGACTTATGGATCAACAAGATCAAAAGTGACAATTTTCCTGCGTTTCATGATAAGTATCAAATCATTGGGAACACAATGCCAAAGAAAAAGAAGAATTACAAAACAAACATGATACTCCAACAAATTTGTAGAGTGAATTCAGTCGTTATTTTCTGGACTGCGAGGACAACAAGTATTCAGAAACTGGTTCGCAATCCTTTCATTCTCAGAGTTTTTGAGGTTTTTGATGAAATTGAAGAAAAATTAATGATAATGCAACACGACAAACATATATTCGAAGCAAAAAAAAATCTTGAAGCTCTCCCAAAGATTCAAGATATACGTTATTTGACTTTACTTTCATCAACATATTTATGTGAGCAGGGGTTCTCGACACTTTGATAATGAAAAACAACCACCGAAATCTTGCCGACATGTGTTTGGCTTTCAGAAGCACTGGACCAAGGATTCAAAAGTTAGTTAAGACTATCCAGTCATAAAAATCTCATTGAAATAAAACATTATCAGTGTTTCATTTATTAATTGAAAGAACAACCGTTAATTTTTTTCAACTTCTTGAAGATAATATTTCTTTCAAAAAGGTGGTGGTCCGTGACAAAGGCAAATTTTGTTGAATGGTCCCTCATTATGAAAAGGTTAAGAATCACTGGTTTAGACAATCAGAAAGAAATTGGAGAGAATATGGTGAATTCGACAGAAATAAAACTAGAAAATGTGTTGTTACTGGAAGTATGACGAACCGAATAAATGTTTTAGGTAAGCAAATATTACCTCATAAACAATAACAAAGTGAAAAACAATTTTTTTTCTATTTAGGATTGGTCAGTTATAAAAATATTTCTACTCAAGATTGTTCTTTACGAGAAATTTCCCACCAACTAGGGATTTCTGTGAAATCTACCAGAAATATTTCAGAAATGCTACAGGATACGCAAAGTTCATCACCTCAATGAAAGGGATTACGGGAGGAGAGTACGATTTGCGAAGTGATTAAGACGTAGAAATAGGGAAGTAGGAAATATTTGTAAAAAAATAATATGGACGGACGAATCAAAATTTACCAATAATGGCTGGTTTAACAGAAACATCCATTATAAGTGGAATAATACAAATTTTGGGAACAAAGGTACTAGGTCCATTCTTTTACAATGAGAATTTGAATAGTGGAATATATTAAAATTTTTTATCTAATGAGTTTGATGAATACTTAGATGAATTGCCACTGAATATTCGTCGTGAAATACAACATTTTCAACAAGACCCTTAATGCAGCAATAGTAAGGGAACATATAGATGCAATATTCCCAACAAAATGGATTGGAAACAATGGACCAATTGCCTAGCCAGCTCGATCTCCAGACCTTAATCCATTAGATTTTTTGTCTGGGGATACATAAAGGATAAAGATTTTCGACACATAGTACAGATATCGACCATCTCAAACAAAAAATAAGAGATGCATGTAATAGCATTACACCCAACATGCTAGAAAATTCCCACAAAAATTGTATGGACAGACACCGTATGTGCATTCAACAAAGAGGTCGTCAATTCGAGCATTTAATGTAGTTTCTCACGTGGAATTCATTTTGTGTATTGGTTTTACTTTCCCCCAAAAATTATGTTTGATTGTTGTCACTGATGATGCTACTAACTTCAAATGAAACGCTATAACAATATTAACTGTGATATACTACTGAATTGTGAGGATTGAAACGTATGAAAATTAATTCAAGAGAAATCAGTCTCGAAACAAGGATTACTATAATACAAAAATTAAAATGTTCATTGTGATGGGGTATCTTCTTATCGAAATTATTGGCTAATGTCTGAAATATGCCAATAGTTGAACAAGTTTTGAAGAAATCAAAACTATTTTTACAGAGGAACTAACAACAGGACCGTAATTAAAAATTGTTTTCACTGATGATGCTTATTTTGAATGAAACGCTATAAAAATATCGATTGTGATATACCACTGAATTGTGATTTTATCGCTTTATGAATATTTGCAATAAAAAAGACAGGTCCGTATTCGAAAAAAAAAGTTGATGGTGGCCGTGTTGAGACGAAACGTTCAATCTAAGATTTATTCTTACATGGTTATAGTACATTTTGAATACAATAAAAATTGTTTCTTCCATTTTTTCATATTTTCTGAAATAACAATTTTATTCGTAAAAAACCAAAAACGCAATTTTCAGTTTCCCCTGTATAACTCGGGAACGGCGAAAGTCTCAGTAGATTTTTTCTGACCAATTTACTGTTCACCATAATAGTTACCTTTTTTCCCATTTAATCGTCCCCATATCCTTTACGGTTTAGAATATAGCAATGTTACCATATAATACATACAATAATCCAAAAATATTATAACTATATAGTTTCAATTTACATTTATCTTATACACATTAACAACATAATATTTATACAGTATATATTTTATCTCATCTATTACAATTTATGAAACTAAACCAACATATTCATAACCAACAGTTTTTGTTTCCTCTCATCGCCGTTAATTCATGGAAAATGGCATCGATGTCTGTATAATTCTCAATAACATTTTCGATACTTATTGGAGCTGAATCATTGAGTCTGTCTTTTACTATTTTTTGCCCTTAAATAATGTTTGATTAATTTTAATATCAAAATTTATCTCTCTCGTCTACAATACTGACTGGCAAAGTTAAATATATCCTTAGCTAAGATGTACGTGTAGGTATATGATAAAGAATTGAGGAGAGCTCTTAATAAAATATTGATAACTAGTTATGGTCAATTTGATATATATTTATACAGGTGAGATAAACTACAGCAACAAATGCTGTAGAAAAGAATCCCCAATACCATCCAAAAGTCGCGTAATCGTTTGCGTTAGGACGGTTCCAAGAACATTCCCCATGAAGCACGCCACAAACTTTCCCTTTTTGTTCGGCTGCGCCCATCTGCCGATGAGACATTGAACTGCACTCCCTAAGAACAAAAGTCGTTGTTAATGTACTGATCCTTCGAAAATCGCCAATTTCGATATGCAACACTGTCATAATGTCGCAATTTGTTTACAAATGCATTATCAAATCACGAAAAATATTCAAGTTGACCATGGTCAATTTGATATATTACATAAAGTGAACAAGGGAAATTCTTCAATCGTTAAAAAAATTATCAAACAAATTTCCAAGGGAGCTGGTTATTTGTATTCCACGATGAGAAATCTGCATTCACAATCCAACGGTGAATTATAGAAAACGTCAAAACCTGCATACATCTTTTTTGATCTTATTAGATCTCTTTATTTGACTCGGAGTGAATTACCGTAATGGAGAATATAATTATTCATATAACTATTTCTTCGAGTCTTTATCAATATATATTTATTAGAATTAAAATTAAACATACTTATACATCTATATATATATATATATATATATATATATATATATATATATATATATATATATATATATATATATATATATATATATATGTATATATATATATATATATGTATATATATATATATATATATAGATATATATATATATATATATATATATATATATATATATATATATATATATATATATATATATATATATAGGAAGAATAAAAGTTTAGCTCTGACAGGTTAAATTTTATTAATTATTATAAAAGAATCACTGTATAAAATTGTACGTTTCGGTGATACATCCACCTTCTTCAGCACTCGATATAAAAATCACAAACAACCTGCAAACGAATTATCATAAGTAATGCTGGACATTGTAACCAACCTCCCTTTTGAAAGAGTATTTATGCCCGAGCTAGCAGGGAGATTGGTTAAACATATAAGGGTTCTGATTTGTTCTCAGTAATAAAAACAAGAATAAAATGTAGGTATTTACTATCTTCTTTTTCTTAGTACATATTGTGAGACTTATCTGTGTCTATTTATTTGATTTTCTAACGACGTTCTACTTTCTATGTGGATTCCTAGATTCTTGGTGGTCCTAGTAGATTGTATCGTAGCTTCAGTAGAATATGGTTCGTCAAGGTGGTTTTGAGTTACAATTGAAAAGCTTTCTAGCTCCAACCAAGTTTATCTTTTGAACTCCAACTGGCTTTTAGCTCTAACCAAGGTGGCGTCTATCAGACGCCACAGATACTTAATAAATTTTAATAAACTTTAACAAACTATTCGTCTAATAGATATTGACTATAATTTAAATATCTAACGGTGTTATACGGTGGACAATTTGTTTATATATGTTATGGTGGCCGGTATTCTAGATTCATTTGTTTTTTGTTTTGTCGTTGTGTTGTAAAGTCTGTCCACTCTTTGTTTTATTATGCCTTTTATAATCGCCATGGGGTAGTTGTTTTGTCTTAATTGGTCAGTCAAGTCTATTAGTATTTGTGGTAATCGATGATTGTACTCCTTTTTTGTGTGATATGATGGTTAGAGTGGATGTCCAATATGCGGTCCGTGTTTTGTTTTCTTTTATACCGATTGTGTTAGTATTTTGTTCTGTTGTTTTAGTAATGTCATATCTAAAAAGTCTCGTGTATTATTTCTTTGTTCTTCTATTGTAAATGTAAGTAGTGTGTGAGTGTTATTGAAGTCATAAAGGATATCTTGAATTATGTCAGGTGTCGTGATTACTAGGCAGTCATCCACATATCGCCAAAAAAATACTGTTTCGTCGTATTTATTTATTATTTTCCCTTCTATATGTTTCATCACCATTTTGTAGGTAACTGGCTGGAATTTTTATTATAGTTTGGAACAGGCCTATCCAGGATTGGTTGATTTTTCAAATGGTCTCCTTGACTAAGTCTGAAGTGAACTAAGAAGTTCATCAATTAATTACATTGTTTTACGTGAAATATATTGATATATATATATATATATATATATATATATATATATATATATATATATATATATATATATATATATTTGTTCGACCGCACATACAGACCCAAATCGGTATACTCGACCGACTTTTCAGTCCAAAAGTGACTTTGTCAGACCCGGCTTCGGGACTGGTAACGTTGGACTATAGAATCGTTATGAGGGGGCTGAGGGTATGCTAGGGGTGCATTTTCAGCCGGGTCTGAAAAGTCGGTTAAACATGTGATTATATACAGAAAGTTTCAGTGTTTGACCAGTGCGAGGGCGCTTCAGTCGACATTAACTTGCTGTATATAAGTCGTATAGTTAACCAACGCATTGGGTGCCTAAATATGGCAACGCTGTTTCCCATTCATACACCTCAAATACACTATTCGAGGTTTATACGATCCCGGTATGGACAAACGTCGTCATGGGTCTTAGTGAATATTTCGAATAGACTCGTAGATTTGTTATTGGATTCTTTTGATATCAATATGAACTGCAGATTCTCCGGTATGGAAGCTTATACAAACATAATGAAGACGATAAAGTGTGTCGACTATATGAAAAATGGTTCATTTCGAAACTTATTCAAGACAAAATTTTTTTTTACAAATCCTAAACCGTCTATCGTTTTTACTTGTGCAATTATCGGAATATCACCATATTGATAGACAACCGAAAAATAACAAAAATATTTATATCTTGAATAATTTAAAACTTTTTCATTTCAATATTCAGTAGTCAACAAAAGAAGACAATAGAAAAATAACAGAAATATTCATTCAAGAATAATATGAAACTTTCTGACTTCAATATTAAGTTCAAGCTAGCAATAAAATAATAAGAAATAAAAAACAAACAACAGAGAAATAACGAAAATATTTAATTCAAAAATAATTAAAAACTATTGAACTTTCTAATTCAGTTTCAGTCGGCAATAAAAAACAAACAACACAATAATAACAGAAATAGTCATTCAAAAATAATATAAATCTGACTTCAATATTCAATTTGAGTCAGCAATTGAAAACAAACAGAAAAAAAAAATAATAATAATTCAAAAATATTTCAAATTTATACAACTTCAAAATTGAGTTCAGCTATAACAAAATCATAGTTCCATTCAATTAGGTTTTATTGTTGTCTATGGGTATTGTACACCAGGGTTTTTATTCTTACCCAATCCGTATCTACAAAAAAGGACGAGTTCCTCACTATAAAGTCCTGGCATTCATTTTTTCGTCGCGCCTTTTTGGACCTAATTTGGTTTCTGAAATAGGTCAAAACCAATCGTTTTTCCTCTTCAGACCATATGTGGCGTTGTTGTTTTCTCTTTCCTTTTTCCATTTATCCTTTTTTGGGTTTGGTATACGTAGAGCTACTATCAGACCCAGACTCTACATCATTCATCGGCTGTTCCTGTACTGTGGCATTTTCATCTATATTAGCTCTTTCAGACATGGTGCTGCTTTTCATGACTTTCTGTAATCCCTGGTATTTTTCTCCTATTTCATTATTTTGATCTACAGTTGCAGTATATATGGGATTGGAAAGTTCATTTGGTATTTCGGGTTCGAAAAGAGCTATTCAGATATTGTCCATATATGTATGTGGTGAAAAATGGTCAGGGTATATAGTTTGATGCCCTGATGCAATGCCGAAATTTCTAATTTTTTTCGATTAGTGATCTGTGATAAACAGTATTTCCCCATTTCTCGTATGATATTACGTCCATAAATTACGTGAGACATTTTTCAGTAGGCAACAAATTTCATAGAGTTTAGTGGGTACGAGATAAGTGAAAATAAAAAATTGATTCAAAGAATGAGAATGAGGAATTTCATCTTCACAGATAAGAAAATTGTTCACTTCATGAGGATATTTAGTATTCCCGTCGACTCATTAATACATATACACATTCTTGCCATAACACCTACTCTTTCAATCCCTTTTATACATTGAAATCGTAGCGACTGATCCCGACAATCTGGCAACAGTGCTGGGATCGAAAACGTTGGTCATATTGACCGGTGCAGTATATGTGGGATTGAAAAGTTGGCGCAATGTATTGGGTCTGAAGAGTACTATCAGATATACAACTTTTTTTGATGAAAAAAAATTTTTCCCCTCTCAATGTGCCTAGAGAGTTATATTTTAAAAGAGCCCATTTTTTGCATATATACTCGTAAAAAACATACAGATCATGTGGGTCTTAGGTCGCCTTAAGAACGTACTGGGACTGGATACGTCTATCAGACCAATATATATATATATATATATATATATATATATATATATATATATATATATATATATATATATATATATATATATATATATATATATCAATATATATATATATATATATATATATATATATATATTTATATATATATATATTTATATATATTTATTAATATATATATATATATATATTATATAAAATATATATATAATATATTATATATATATATATATATATCTATATATATATATATATATATATATATAATATATATATATATGAAAAAACTTGGTTCACGGAATGAACCGCGTAAAAGATTTGAAAAATCTCGACGTTTCGGCTCCTTTTGCGAAGCCATCTTCAGGAGAATTAGAAGGTAAATAATTCAGACGCGTGGCCTCAATCTGCCTACTCCACGAATCGAATTAGGAAGAATCGGAAACAATACGATTGCGTGGTCTCAACCTGCCTACTCCTCTATCCGTACTGCTTTCTGTCTACTCTTACGTCTCTGCCTCCTCTTCAGAGTCAACTTCAGTTGACTCTGAAGAGTAGGCAGATTGAGACTTCAGTTGACTCTGAAGAGTAGGCAGATTGAGACTTCAGAGTTGACAGTAAGCAGTACGGTTAGTGGAGTAGGCAGGTTGAGACCACGCCATCGTATTGTTTACGATTCTTCCTAATTAGATTCGTGGAGTAGGCAGATTGAGGCAACTCGTCTGAATTATTTACCATCTAATTCCCTGGAAGTTGGATTCGCAAAAGGAGTCGTAATGTAGAGATGTTTCAATCTCTTACGCGCTTCATTCTGTGAACAAAATTTTTCAAATACATCCGACCGCGGAAAAATCTCTGAACATATATATATATATATATATATATATATATATATATATATATATATATATATATATATATATATATATATATATATATATAAATATATATATATATATATATATATATATATATATATATATATATATGTAAATATATATATATATATATATATATATACAGAGTGTATTTTAAGTATGGACCCCCTCAATTATTATAAAAACGACTAGCACGATTCTTATGCATTTTGGATTTTGAGGGTTCTGTGATATGGCCGATCCTACAGTAGTATTTACATTGTTGTCAGATTTTTCGTTTTTCTGTAAAAGAAATGCAATCTGTAATTCCGAATTCCTTGAAAAATACTGAATATCTTTCATGTAATATTTCCTATATCTAAATGCTACAATTTCGGAGTTGTAGGTGAAAATTCGTTATTGCCTCGGTTATTGCCGAATTTGAATTAATAAATCAAGTTTACTAGGATTAGACAAACTGGTTTAATTCGCATAATCCTTAATATTTTACAACCTCGCATAAAACCTAAATCAGGATGAACAAATATTGCCATAACTGAAAACAAATCTTTAGATGTTTGCGTTATGTGAGAAGAAGATCCAAACTTGGGTAGTAGCCAGTGTCTAGAAAATTTTAGAAAACAAGGTAAAAGTGGGTACAGTAGATTCTCAAAATGCCCGTTTACTTCAATGCAACAAGTCATGCGATCTTTAAAACTCGGCAATATATTCTGCAATATGTCTCACTGCTCAACTCTTCTTATCTCTGCATTAATCCTTTCTTTCAATTCCAGACTATTGGAAGGTTTTGTGTCTTCAGTTGTTGCAGTTGTTGTATGCCCTGATCAGGGTAAATCGTTTACTACTCCAGATTCGTTAAACTTTTTCACCAATTTACTCACAGTAGACCTTCTAATGGGATATCGGTTAGGATATAAATTATTGAAGATATTACAAGTTTCCTCTTTACTCCTTCGTCTATAGTCATATCCTGATATCCTTGAAATCTCAATTCGTTCTGTCCACTGTCGCTTCTGATAAATACTAACGATAATAAATAATTGAAATATCAAAGTTGACATTGATGCAATCTTAGTCACCTTTATGTAGCTTTATCAAAAAGTTTTGATAAAGCTACGAATGTCGTGGCGAAACGTCAACTTTTTAATAAAATCGAGTTTTTTAAGATTCAACAAGCCTGTGATTGCTAATAATTATCAAGAGATTAGAAATAGTTCACAGGCAAGAACAATTCGAATAAATAATTATATATATATATATATATATATATATATATATATATATATATATATATATATATATATATATATATATATATAGGTATATATATATATATATGCATATATATATATATATATATATATATATATATATATATATATGCATGGGCGGAAATTTTTCTAACTGTTGACACATAATGTAAAGAGTAACATATCCCAAAGATAGCTTTCTCGATTTTTGAAGATTTTGTTTCACCCCTCCAATTTGAGTAGGAATGGTGTTGAAAGCTTGTACGTGAATTGAGCACATGTTAGGAAAGTGCCCGTTCGAGCCACAGCTTCTACAAATTGAGTTAGAGGGTTGAAGTTTGATACGTAGATTGAGTTGATATTGAGGTACGATTCTTCATAGGTTACAACTCTATTCCGGTGAACTTCGCAGAGAATTTTTTTCGTTATATACGCGATTTATTTCAAATCAAATGAAATATTTTCTTCTTTTTGGTTCATTTTTTCATCAAAGCGATGCACTTCGCGTGAAATACGACCTTAGTGACAGGGCTCTATTGCCCACGTGTTTTTTCTCATTATACATAAATATTTATCACATAGTGACTTGAAAATTTCAATACCAATTTGTATGATAAACTGTCGAAAAGTTATGAAAAATAGTATCACAAAGTTATGCATATAATAATCAAAAGTATGAAATAGAAGAATTCCTTAGTGCGGTCCTGACAATATTACTATTCACGTCCATGTCTCCTGTTTTTCGTTTGGTGACTTGGATTTGAATATACTTTATATATATATATATATATATATATATATATATATATATATATATATATATATATATATATATATATATATATATATATATATATATATATATTAAATAATAGTATATATATTATATATATATATATTATATATATATATATTGTTGTATGCCTCTGGGACACTGCTCAGAGTACAACATACAGGGTGGAACCTTCAAATTAGGGACACTGCTTAATTACTCCAGTTCTATCCTATCACTCCAATTATATCCTATCAGGACTTCTGACACCAGGGTAGCTTTTATTGAGATAGCTCCATAAACTTCTTACACGTAGACTTGGTAAACCTTACTTGAGGCACTTTAGCACTTATGGCTTTATTCACTTTATAGCACTTTGGGCTTTATTCACTTTATAGCACTTATGGCTTTGGCACTTTTATTATTTATTTGTGTAATAATAATCGTAGAGATATATTGAATAACTTTATTAATGATTATACTTCCAATACACTTATTCGCAATATACGTAGATATACAATGATTAACGTAGACTTATAATATTATGGTAAACAAAGATGAACCATGCGTTCGTTTTGGAAATAGAGAATGAACTGTGCTTTTGCTTGAGAACATGAGAAGAACTGAACTTGCGGGGGAGATGCCGCTGTTTATATAATATTTTGTGATGCTGACCTAAGCATTCTTATATTTAAACAAAGGGTCCATTGTTCTAAAGTGTTACAACATCTCGGGGGTTATATAAAATTTTTGTCATTTCTTAATTAAACAAAAATTGAACAATGTTCATAATACATCAATATTCCTTATAATTAATATTAAAGTTATATAATGCAATTTTTTATTTTTAGGCACTTTGTATTTTAGCTTTACTTAGTTTTTTATTCTTCCTTATTGAAAGGGTTGAGGATTCATCATCTGAATGTACAATTGTTTCCTCATTTTGAATTGGTAAATTACTTGTATAAGTTACACGAAATGGTTCTACTTTATGTGTTGATTTTGTATTACATTGATTATAAATATTAAAACAAGGTAAACATTTCATTTTTTCTGATTCTCTTGAGAAACAACATATTTTTCTCAATAAATTAATAATTCCAATCCATTTCAAGAAGTTATAAATAAGTACAATTATTACAATTCCAGTTATTATTGATAAAATAGTTGTAAACCAATATGACTTTTTTATAATAAATGGTTTATTCAATTGTGCTTTTAATTGTTCATCAAATTGAGTCAATTTACTCTGTGCATATTTTAATTCATTTAAATCTAAATTAGATAGTTTCAATGGTTCTAATTCAATTCCATCAAGTGTAATATTCTTTTTCAATTTTTTACAACAATCATCCTCATTAATATCAGTTAATGGAATTTTGATAATATATCTTTTTTGACGAATCATTTGTTTCAACTTCTAAAGCAAACATTTAAAGTAAATGCTTTACATTTCTTGGGGGGGGTGGGGGGGGGGGGGGGTGGGGGGGGGGGGGGGTGGGGGGGGGGGGGGGTGGGGGGGGGGGGGGGTGGGGGGGGGGGGGGGTGGGGGGGGGGAGAGTTGAGTATTTTTTTATTAGAGTCCAACTCAAAAAATTCTATGAAACTGATCAATGTTCACTTGGTGGAATATTATTAACGAACTTAATTTATTAAAATGAAACACACTTGTTTTGTTTCCCAGAAACTATGATAAAAACGAACTAGACAGATATGTTTCGGGATTACTTCTGAAAGTGGGATAGTATCCCGAATCATATAAAGACGATTTTCGTATTATTGTTATATGTTAGAATAAATCTAGGTATTTCAATTTAACATATAAATTTTGGAATTGACTAGGTTATGCTTAAAAT
The DNA here is from genome assembly GCA_030704885.1 of Cynegetis impunctata. Taxonomy (NCBI): domain Eukaryota; kingdom Metazoa; phylum Arthropoda; class Insecta; order Coleoptera; family Coccinellidae; genus Cynegetis; species Cynegetis impunctata. The sequence continues at coordinate 1,285,588 of JARQZK010001448.1, read as the reverse complement.
ATTGTTATATTCTATGCTGTTTTTCTTAAGAGTATTAGAAGAAGTTAATACTTTTATATCACTTAAGTTAAGAGGTATTATAGATTCTCAATTATGAGATTTCGCAACAGAAAATTGTTCGCAATTCCAAAAGCTTGTGTCAATGGTGAAAAGTTACAGCGAATTTCATTTATTTTATACATTTATATCATCTAGAACCTAAGGGCTGTTTTCAAGAAGCATATGATCCAATCAAAAAATAGTAATCGTCAATGAAAACAGCACTTTCATAAATTTCAAATTCTGCCAAGAGAAATTAGATAAGAGTCTTTAGATTTCTTCGTCTTTTATGATTTAAATTCATCATTGAAAATCTACTATTTCTATATCTTTCATATCAAAGACAATAACAGACAGTTGTATACCCAGAATCAATGAATAGTTAGTATTTTTTTTATAAAACTTTAAATTGTCATAATTGATAAAGTGATATGAGTGCAAACAAAAACGAACAACATGTTCATAACAAATCAAGAAAAGCTGATGGCACTTTTCCTCTCAGGAAGTTTCAAAATTCACATCTGGCTTATAAAAATTTTTCAGAAGACCTATTAAATTTATGAGACTGGGAACGACTAACTTAACAGTTCCAATAGGTCAACACCCTGCACAAGATATTACAGTGAAGAAACTACACATTCACCCACAATTCAATCCTAAACAAAGTCTGTACAATGACATAGCCTTGGTGGAATTAGAAAGAAACGTAAATTTCTCATCATCTGTATTCCCTGCTTGCCTGCAAACAGATTCTCGATCGATTAATGTTCTAGTAAATGTCATCGGCTGGGGAAAGACAGAACATTCAGGTAACTCATTCCATACAGTTTGTTTACTTTCGTTTGTAACTAATACGTAGTTATCTCAGAGTTTCTATCCGTCGGTATTATCAGTAGTAATACCACAATGGATTGAATTTTCGCAATAAGTCTTTCGATTTATTTCATAACGAAATTGTGTTGCTAGGAAACTATTAATTCGGAAAAATTAGAGGAAATTAGTATGAAATAACTTCAGATTCTCTTAATAGTTAATATATTAATTCAAAGAACAAAATAACCCCTGATCACAATAATTATTTATCACGTAATAATACTATTCAATTTCAACAACCTCTCTCTTCCACTACCTATCACAATCATAATACCTGTTCCTTATTTGCGTGCCGGATTACTAATCTTTATCCCGTCAATCCAGTCATAACGATGTGCTTCATAACATTCGGTCATCCTCCTTGTATCTGCCCTCAGATTCCTCTTCAAGTTCATCTGAAATTATAAATAACGTATATAAATAATAAGTATCGGAGAAGATAGCTTTTTGTTTTGTGTGGAATCGTGTCTTTGTTTTACTCCTCAATAGACTCTACCCTTTAACCTGTTATTCATTTTATACGGTATTGACCTTCATATACTCATTTTATATGGTATTGACCTTCATATACTCATTTAAATACTGTATATTATTAACACCATTATCAATGGACGTAGTACCTCACCATGCACTTCTGAGTACGTACTCATCTCATATGATCCACCATTAGCCCTTTGGCGACCTTAGTGCTTATCATGTGAGTCTAGTACCTCATAGTACGTACTTATCATATCATGATTCTCCATTAGCCCTTTGGCGACCTTAGTGCTTATCATGTAAGTCTAGAATGATCCACGGTTTCATCTTGTCGGCAGCAACAACTGTTTTCGTCCTGCTAGTACCTTCTGTCGTTCAACAGGACGTTTGTCACCTTAAACGGTCCTTTGAACTTGGGTAGTAACTTTTTACTTGTTTCTGTACAAGGTGAATCCGTTTTCATGGCCATGGCTATACGTCCCCTTCACTATATACCTTAGCTGGTTTTCTGATTTTATAAAACCTTTCCCTTTGTTTCCTTTGATCTTTTGTCAGTTTATTTGAAATAATGGTCAGTAGTCCATCAAGATCAGCACGATTCAGCTCACCTTGTACTGCACTTAATATGCGACTTTCGGAAATATTCTTACCACTATACCCCATCAGCGCTTTTAACGGACTTGTACCAATTGCTGTATTGAAGGTCATATTCATAGAACTTTGGATTCCCTTAGTAAAAGTGTCCCAATGATCTTCATCAGCACGAGGAGCTACAGCATTCAGTATATGCTTTGCCCCAAGTGCTTTGCAAAATTTATTGAAAGTCGTAAAGGTGAACGCAGCTCCTTTATCCGATATGATTCTAGTGGGGGCGCCGAAAATGTACATAATATTACGTAACGCATTGTTGATCACGGCTTCGATGAAACAGAATTTTCTGAATCCGTCAACGATGACTGAAAGATACTTGTTGTTCTGTTTACTGGTCCCAAATGATCAATATGAATAGTGTGGAAAGGAACGGATACCTTCCCTATATCGCTTATAGTAGAGGCAGGAAAGACAAGATTGTATATATTTCGTGACAAATCATCTTGCTTGCGGAAACCAATAATTCTCGGCTATTTTTCGCAAGGTTTTCTCATCGCCAAAGTGACCGCCTTCAAGCCCTAATTAGCAGTTTTCATCCCATAAATTGTTCCGATATTAGCCAATTATTTGAATACGAATGACCAAGTGAATTACTCATTCGAGTTCGGGGTATATTGGGCGTGCCTTTTACCTAAGTAGATAAATGGATAAATTTAGTGTAAAACGCTTTGTAGAGCTATTGAAGTTATTGCATGAACTCATCTCTAGACAGTAGCATGCCTTCAGCCCTATCACTTATGAAATTACTTTTACTCTTTCTAAAAATCAGGTTGAAGATATAAGTTGCCTTATTCAATTTTTTTGTGATATGGGCAATCACCACATTTTATTTCAGTAGGTGACTATATATCTAATGTTCCAGGTGAAAGAAGCAGTGATCTGCTGAAAGTTAAACTTAGCATCACTTCTCCCGAAGAGTGTAGAAAAGCATACCCAGCGCATCCTCTTAGTTTGGAGAAGGGAATTGACAGTGATACCCAAATATGCGCTGAAAGTCCAGACAGAGATACACCAAGAGATACTTGCGTAGTAAGTACATCAAATCTATCATAATGATACTGGTTACAAAAATATCTTGTATATTATATAATAAGCAACATGAAAATTCTGACACACTATAGAAGAAAATCAAATATTCCGAAAACCTTTTCAGATTCTACCTTAGACAATTATATTTCCTCTGCATCTTCTGTACAACCAGAATCTTCTCAAGTGACTTGATATTAGTTATATTTTTCACAAATATGATAAATACCTACACTATTAACCAGTAAATGATAACACTCACTGAAATGAACATTTCTATTAAAAATAATTAAAACGATACCAACACACTTATTTTTCACGAGTATTACACTAAATACATGCTGACGTACATTTCAACCGATAATAACAAATCTAAATATTCGAAAATCTTCCCGAATATGTTGTTATTTCGTTACTAATTGAAATCTATTTATATTAATTAATGGCCTTCATTATTCAATTATTAAAAACAATTAATCTTGCATGTCTCTTACATAGTTATATCTCTGTTTATAGTTCATTATATTTAGAACCTACTCAAGTCAAATTATGTTTCTGCTGAGAGCAATGCTCTGATATCGTTATAGAAGATCCTGACGAAAAAATTACATTCGTGCAATTGTATATACACCTCAAACAACTTCTATATGAACAACAAAGATGGAGGGAAAATTATTCTAGTATGAGCAAATACTTTATCATATAAAAAACATTTCTATATACAACTCACATATTTAAAAAATTAATTCGAACACAGGTTTTTAAATGTGAATGCGGGAAAAATAAACTTTCTCTTTCTGTGTTAGATGGTATTCATAATTTTCAACTCAACTTCTTCATCGATTGTTTCTTCTAAAGTACCCGAAAGAATATCTGTAATATCATGGTATGTTTAATTTATCTACATTTTCAAATATATTACAATTCTCCGTAGTTTTCAATGAACCCTGACTGGATACTAGCCATATAAATATTCGGTTTCTACGAAATTATTCAGCATTTCTGGACACATTTTAAATAGTATAATCGTATACATATATATATATATATATATATATATATATATATATATATATATATTATATATATATATATATATATATATATATATATATATATATATATATATATATATATATATATATATATATATATATATATATATATATTATATATATATATATATATACCTATATATATATATATATATATAGGTATATATATATATATATATATATATATATATATATATATACAGGGTGTCCTAATTGCCATGGGCCACTATTACTATCTCGGTAATTATAAGAACTACAAGGTTGGTCAAATAAGACAAAATGTGCAGTTTTTGGAGGACACTGAAAATCTAGTTTCATATTTGAAAAATGAAAATTCTATCTCGAGCTACGGGGGTTTTTCGAAAAATTGCTCAAAATTATTTGATCGAATATCTCAAAAAGTATAATTTTTACAAAAAATTAGGGAAAAGAAAAATTTATTCATTTTAGACGTTCTTCAATTTGGTATTTTTTAAAGAAATTAGGTTCGTCTAGTTTTCGAGATATTACCATCAAGTTACTTTTTTTAAATACGGGCCTGTTTTTTTTATTCCGTTTCTCGAAAAACCTTTTTTTCTGATTTTGACGATGTATCACATGTTCATATTTGTTTGCGTTTTAATGATAAAAAGACAAAATTCAAGTTTTATTGAGTTTTAAAAAAAAATGAGATCAAAGGTGGCTTAGACTACCAATAAAGTAATTGCCTATTTTAATAACATAAACAGACTGTTGCAGCGTGTAATGAAAGAAACTGTTTATTAAGTTTCTAAACATTCAAACTTTTTACCATTTAATTAAATTCAAGTTATGTAATAAACCTTAAAACTTCCTTATTTTTTAAAATTACTTTTGCCAAAATTCAAAGTGAATGATACATACCTAATGCATTTGCTTCATCTTTGCCATTCTCTGCCGTTACAGTTGTTCCCCATTCTGAAGGATCATTAGATGATCCGTATAGTAGCAAATTTCGCTCTAGCCTTTCGGGGTATGTATTTTGATACATTTGAAGGTCTCTTTCAGCACTTCGAAATGCTGTTGCATAACAAAAAAATTAATCCAATTTTTCACAATTAGAAAACGCTGCCATGTTGGTTTAAACTTACTTTGACACGACACATGTATTACAGACGGATCATAAGCTTTTATAAGCAATTGTTTCTCTTTTCTCTATGATTAAATATATGATAAAATGAAAAAATGCCAAAAATTTAAATACTAGTTTTTACTATTCAAATACGAACGAATATGGACATGTGATACATCGTTGAAATCAGAAAAAATATATTTTTTTAATTTGGGATGAAAAATGCAGTTCCGTATTTTAAAAAAATGTTGAATGTGAAATCTCGAAAACTAGACGAACCAAATTTCTTTAAAGAATACCAGCTTGAATAACGTTTAAAATGCAAAAAAAAATTTTCCTTGTCAATTTTATGTAAAAATTATTCGATCACATAGTTTTGAGCAATTTTTCGAAAAACCCCCGTAGCTTGAGATAGAAATTTTTTTTTATCTGAAATCGGATTGTCAATTTCCTCCAAAAACTGCACATTTTATCTAATTTTACCAACCTCGTAGTTACTATAGTTACCGAGATATCAATAGTGGCCCATGGCAATTAGGACAACCTGTATGTATATATATATAGATATATATATATATATATATATATATATATATATATATATATATATATATACATATACATATATATATATATATATATATATATATATATATATATATATATATATAAGATTGTGTACGTGACATTAATGGATAGTCATGAGAAAGAATTTGATTTTGACATAAACTTTCAATTAGCTTGGTTGGTTCCTTTAAAAAGGAAAAAGGAAACACACGTGTTTCATTCCTCCCTGAAGTATGTGTCAGGGAGGCGGGCAGCTTGCGTTTGGGATTAACTCCTTCAGCCAGATCAGAGGATACACTTGTATGTACATTAAGTATAGGTGAGACGGGATATTTATGGAACATAGTAAGTGTGGGTAGGGTTCAGAGGATTAGTACTGGCCCAGCATTTGCCTTATAAGTTTGCATGCAGTGACTTACATTACCATGAGGAAACCTCTGAAAAAAACTCCCAGTCGGCCCCGGGGTTTGAACCCGAGACCTCCCAAATACTAGCCAGCGTACCTAACGTACTCAACTAACTAGCTTGGTGTTGGTTCCTTTCTGTTGCTGTGGTTTATATACTTTTCTCTCTGGTGGGAGGGAGTTGCGCATTGTCGGTGTTCCCCACCTCTCTTGTAGTGGACACGAGTAGGGTGATTAATATTGTGGATATTCCCACAACATTACACAAGGTGGATCGAAAAAATGCCTCCATTGTGTAATGTGTACAAAACGAAATTATTTTGGAGTCTACAGGACGGCTCAAAAAAGTGTGACATATGAAAGTTGTGTTTTTCTAAATGGAACACCCTGTATTTCGTTACACTTTTGAATAGATCAGGAGAAAATAATATGATTTCATTTAAGGTCCAGATCAGAGGATACACTTGTATGTACATTAAGTATAGGTGAGACGGGATATTTATGGAACATAGTAAGTGTGGGTAGGGTTCAGAGGATTAGTACTGGCCCAGCATTTGCCTTATAAGTTTGCATGCAGTGACTTACATTACCATGAGGAAACCTCTGAAAAAAACTCCCAGTCGGCCCCGGGGTTTGAACCCGAGACCTCCCAAATACTAGCCAGCGTACCTAACGTACTCAACTAACTAGCTTGGTGTTGGTTCCTTTCTGTTGCTGTGGTTTATATACTTTTCTCTCTGGTGGGAGGGAGTTGCGCATTGTCGGTGTTCCCCACCTCTCTTGTAGTGGACACGAGTAGGGTGATTAATATTGTGGATATTCCCACAACATTACACAAGGTGGATCGAAAAAATGCCTCCATTGTGTAATGTGTACAAAACGAAATTATTTTGGAGTCTACAGGACGGCTCAAAAAAGTGTGACATATGAAAGTTGTGTTTTTCTAAATGGAACACCCTGTATTTCGTTACACTTTTGAATAGATCAGGAGAAAATAATATGATTTCATTTAAGGTACTATAAGTACCTAACTATAACCGTTCTCGAGTTAATGATTTTTTTATGAAAATGCTAGGTACAATATTGGAAACTAAATAACATCGAAATGTATAAAAATCATTCCTTCGAATTGTGACCAAGCAAGCATGAAAGAGATTTTGGGCTATTGATTTCGATAAAACCCGTTCATCAATATTATACAGAATGTTCAAAAATAATTGTCACTTTTTCATCATTTCGGATAAAGATAACTTTGTTATTTCAAATAGAATACCCTGTATTTTTTTCATCTGAACAACTTCAAATTCAATTATCTTCCATTTCATATTGGTGTTCCCTATACCTAACCTTAATAGTTTTGCAGATATTGGCTTTTTCAAATAGTAGTTCTTATTTCAATGCATTTTTTGAATCTAGATAGCTTTGAAACGATATTTATTTGATTTGCTCACAGAATTCTCATTGACAGTTATTGTGTTTTACGTTATTCACTGCATTACTACCGTCGAAAATGAAAATTTATCCCATTCAAGAGCGGATAGATATGATTTTAGCGATTGGTTAGTGCGAAGAGAATTGCCTTTTGGCGTCGAGGGTGTATGCTCAAAAATCTCCGGACCGGAATCATCCAAACAAGTTGGTTTTCAAACGATTGCTACATGATCACGCTATTGCAATATGCAATAGTTTACTTTGTTGGTCTCTGCAATTTGACTAGATGTTAAATATTTCCAAACTATATTCTGTAGAGGGAGATCTCTACTATTATTCATTCATTTTACATAAAATGCATTCTTTCTCACAGCACATATGTTAAAAATATCGTTAACAAGTACACAGACAAAAATTAATACACTAAACAAAATGACCGATAAAAGTAGAGAATATGGAGAATATTTGAATATTCTAATTTTGGTGGGGTAATGTTGAATGGACTATGAACCAAAGTGGAATTTAATATTCATGAAATAACTACAGATTATCATTTCGCTCAAATTCAAATCATAAATAAACATATTCTGGACCTATTAATTAGGTTTTTGAAAAAAAATTATCCATTTTTCAATGTGTTTTGTATCTTTATCATAAATGTCTGTCCAGCAAGAATTGGCGTTCGCGTCATCAATTATATATGACGTCCATCGGGAACAGTGTTGCAAGATGTAATAAATAATCTTAAATCGATTTAGCTGACCCAATTTTTGACGAAAATGAGAGATATTTCGGCGACTGTCAAACGTGAAAGTGGGTCCCTACAACATTGCAAATTTTGAAATAGAATGACAACTTTGTTGAAGTCTGAAGACGAAACATTAAATATGTTTTGGTAAACACTGTACCGACATATTCTGTACTTATTTATTTGTAGTTGGCTTGTTGGCAAAAAGTCAGTTGTTTGAATAAATTTTTCAATAAAAGTGTCATTCTAATTTCTTACAAGAAATGAGTAAAGATCTGTTTTTAATACTTCAACAAACTTAACATTCAATTCAAGTTATTTTCATTACTCGTGATGTTAATTTTTCTTAAGGGATACATACGATTTGATATGTTACGGACAGAATATTTGTCGAAATGGATGATCGTGTCACTATCACCATATAACTACTCTTTCAGAAAATTACTTACGTTATTTGTGTGACGTGCACGCCAATTCTCGCACAGACAAACTCTTTAAAAAATTTATCCGAAATTTATAGCAAAAAATTATTTATAGCAGCTACTATTATTTAGTCATTTGAATAAAGGATTCATAAATGCTAATTCCGATAATAGGTAACTATACCTTATGTATAACATCTCTTGAAATATTTAAAAACATTTTTTGGGTAGTTGCTTTTGCAGTATTCGTAGGTACATAATGGTACGAAGCAAGCACAGCACCAACGCCCTTTCCCAACATCACACCCAAACAGGCCACATTATCGATTTCCCCAATACAAGAACTATTGCTCCCGTCCGATCTTTCAAATCCCGAACTGATGAGCGTGAGTACGCGCCCCCCTCCCCTATAAATACGGCCACGCGACGTTCGGCCCGTCAGTTGTCTCTGAAGAGGATGTAGGTTGAGACTTCAGAGTTGACAGGAAACAGTACGGGTAGTGGGGTAGGCAGGTTGAGACCACGCAATCGTATTGTTTCCGATTCCTCCTAATTCGAATCGTGGAGTAGGCAGATTGAGGCCACGATTCTGAATTATTCCCTTCTAATACTCCTGAAGATGACTTCGCAAATGGAGCCAAAACTTCGAGATTTTTCGAATCTTTTACGCGGTTCATTCCGTGAACCAAGTTTTTCAAATACTTCCGACCGCGGAAATCTTTCTGAATATATATATATATATATATATATATATATATATATATATATATATATATATATATATGTATATATACCTATATTTATATGTATATACATATATATATATATATATATAATATATATATATATATATATATATATATATATATATATATATATATATATATATATATAATATATATATATATATATATATATATATATATATATATATATATATATATATATATATATATCTATATATATACATACATATCGTCGCTCAGATGTCAAAACCTGGTATCTCAATTTTCGGAGGTTTTGTGTTTTTTGGGTTGCCTGAATAAGGAATTCGAGCCGCATCGAATGCAAAACCTCTTATTTGAGAGCGTCTGAAATTACACCTACGACACTCAAATTCAGAAACCTCGTATCTCACATGATGTAAACAAACCTCGTAAGTCAACACGTGTTTGCAAAATTTATAAATATTGAACTTTTTTATGCAAGTTGTGGGTTATAAGTGTTTATTAGAAGCTATGGTAAGTAAAATATTCATTAATACTTTGTTTCAATAATACGTATTTATTTTATTTTACGTTGAACAGAAGCATTTTAACTAATCTAACTAATATTCTGAAAAATTTGAGGTTATGATGATCCAATCAATCCATTTCAGTTGATCAACTAAAACAAATTATACAAATTGTTTAAGGAACTTGTCAGTTAGTACAATAGTTTTCAAAATAATGGTTTTCAGTTAATTTCTTAGCAAAAAAAATTGTGATACGAGGTTTTGTTATCTACCTGAATTTGATCAACTACTCACAATAGAGTGAGTAACGAGGTTTCTTTGAAAAATTATAGTGTTATTTTTTTTAATTCTCAGGCAAGCCGGTCTGCAAGAATTGTCAAAGCAGTACTAGAAAGTCTTAAATCAAATCAGGTTATTAACAATCCCAAAACTAATGCCAAAGTTTTACCAAATGTTCAGCTACTTTCATGTGATATTGCTAATAAGCGGAATGATAGTATCGCCTATCCAGATTCACATTCTGAAGAGGTAGTCGGAGAGTTCGAGAGCCATGATAGTGGAGAAGATTGGAAAAATGCCTGTGCGCCTGATGTAGAGGTAATTGAAATGCAGGAACATACCATCTCCAATGAAGAGAGCTTCAAAGATTTCAATCAGGAAATAAAATCAGATAATACAAGCTTCGAACAAGTTCATGTGACTTCTCAAGAAGAAAACTCCATTTACCAGCAAATTGAAGCTTCATCAGGCTATTCAGGAAATATTCAAGTACATTCCAGTATTATTTTGAACCCAAAAACCACTACTATTCAAACAGGGTCTCATTTGAAAAATGACTTTCAAAATAGATGCCTGGCTGGTATGAATGCAAAAGATAATGGAAAGAATGTCGATGTGAAAACAAGTACTCAGGTGGATAACGTCAGAAAGGATCTAAATTTGAAAACCGAAGGTGTCAGTGACACTAACAGCGACATTGAATTTGAAGAACCTTTTGAAGTATCAGAGTCAAGTTATCATCCAAATACTTCGTCGGATTCGGAAGATGAATCTGACAATGTCACTAGAAGCAAAAAATTCAAAGCTACGCCTGAAGAACTGAACGCTATTCGAGAAGAAAAAAATGATAAAAAAGGGCGTCGCAAAAAAGGTAAAGCAGATCCTACCACTTGGGAAAGAAATGAACAAAAATATTTAAGAATGCGCGGTAAAGAATACAGAGCAAAAAAGAAGGAGAAAGATGGATTTTCTATAGTTACTATAAAGAGAAAATCCCGGGAAATGAAAGCAAGATGTACTTCAGCAAAGTGTCAATCAGCATAAGAAAAAAGGAAGTGTTCAATGATAACCGATGAGCAACGAAGGAAGATTTTTGATGGGTTTTGGTCTGAGATGGATTGGCATCAACGAAAGTTATTTGTGTGTACGCTAGTTAATAAACAACCAACAATGCAAAGAAGAACACAAGGAAAATCACGGCGTAATTTAAGTTTATTTTATCATTTGAAAATAGATAATACCGTAATTCCAGTATGCAAGAAAATGTTTCTCTCCACATTAGGATTGGGTGAATGGAGTGTTCAAAACTGGGTGAAAAAGTGTTGTGACTCTGGTATCCCAAAAGTAACTACTACTACTTTTCCTACCAAGATTAAACCTGTCAATGTTGAACGCAGAAATAAAGTTAATGCGTTCCTTAAAAAATTGCCAAAGTTGCCCTCCCATTATTGCCGTTCAACAACGAGTAAACTTTATTTGGAAACTATTTTCCAATCATACAAGGAAGTGTATGACGTATACAAACAAGATGAACCAGAATCTGCTGTCGGATATGACGTTTTCTTGAAGGAAATGAAAAATACAAACATTGATGTGTATCATCCAAGGAAGGACCAGTGTGATTTATGTTTTTCGCATAAACTGGGCAATGTAGAGCAAGGGGAATATGAATTACACATCAGTCAAAAAGATCGCGCTAGAAAGGAAAAAATCAAAGATAAAGAAGATGCGTCGGAAGGAAAAGTGTGCGTATTTACAATGGATGTACAAGCGGTCCAACTTGTCCCTGTCGTCCCAGCAGGCATGGTATATTTCAAACAAAAACTAGCATGCCATAACTTCACTATCTATAATTTAGCAAATGATAAAGTAGTTTGTTATGAATGGCATGAGGGAGAGGGCAAAATGGATGCCAACTCCTTTGCATCTTGTATAATCGATTTTTTGAATGAAGAATTAGATGTCAAAGAAAAAGACAAACCAAAAATTTTTTATAGCGATGGATGCTCTGCGCAAAATCGCAACGTGACATTATCTAATGCACTTCAACATTTCTGCATCGAAAATGATGCAGTAATTATACAGAAATATTTAGTTAAGGGTCACTCACAAATGGAGTGCGATAGTGTGCACTCCACCATTGAAAGAAAGAAAAAAAATAAATGCATTTACTCCATCCAATTATGTGGAAATAATTACAGAGGCGCGTAAAAATTCCAAAAATCCATACAAAGTAAAATACATTGATCAACGATTTTTTGGGGACTATTCCGAAATTAAGTATTATTCATCCATTCGTCCAGGAAAAAAAGTGGGAGATGCATGCGTGAATAATCTAAGGGCTCTGAGGTATTCTAAAGATTTGTCTATCCAATACAAAATTAACTTTGATGAGGAGTGGCAGTATTTACCAGTTCGCAAGAATACTAACAATGTAGGACACTCAAAAAAAATGTATAATGACCATTTGTCCATTACAGAAGACAAATTTAATCACCTGCAGTCCCTTAAGACCGTTATTCACCCAGAATATCATGGGTTTTATGACTCGTTGAAGCACTAATTTTTTGTTTGTTTCCAAAATATGAAAAATACTTATGTTACTTTATTTTATATAAGAATATTTATGTTTGTTTCATTTGTTATAAGAATAAACGCTTTATTTTTCTTCTGTCATGCTGTTTCTTGTGTGTAAAAAAACGAAAAAAAAGCATGAGAGACATCATAATATGCTGCCAAAACCTGTCCTGAAATAAAATACGAACAAAATTCAAAAGCTCGTATCTCGAGTTTTTTTTTTTAAAAAATCCAACCTTATTTTCTTTGAATTCAATCATTGTGACAAATAATTCAAGTCGTGAAAATAGCCACATTTCAGTAAAATAACTAACTTCGAAAGTTGTATTTTTTGTTATAAAAAAGTTTTAAGTGATTTCCCAAAACATGCTCATTTTGAGATACAAGGTTTTGTTCATCTGACGACGATATATATATATATATATATATATATATATAATATATATATATATATATATATATATATATATATATATATATATATATATAAATATGTATATATATATATATATATATATATATATATATATATAATACATATTTATATATATATATATATATATATATATATATATATATATATATATATAATCTCTTGATAATTATTAGCAATAACAGGCTTGTTGAATCTCAAAAAACTCGATTTTATTAAAAAGTTGACGTTTCGCCACGACATTCGTGGCTCTATCAAAACTTTTGAAAAAATTTAAAATGTCTTTGACATTTATTGATTTGAAAAAATTTGAATAGATAAAGACTACTATGTCTCTCTAAAAATTTTTTCGGCTGTAGCCGTTCTTTGTGATTTATTACGTGCTATTCAGTCCAATATTAACTTTCAAATCTGTTATTATTAGATGGTAAGGGAAACCACAGAAACCCTTACCCACGTAATGTTCGAAATAGGTTCAAATTATTTTGATTTTGAAAAGTCAAAGAATAGGGTACTATTTATCTTGTTTTCAAAAATTTCAAAAATTCGAATAAATAATATATATATATATATATATATATATATATATATATATATATATATATATATATATATATATATATATATATATATATATATATATATATATATATATATATATATATATATATATATATATATATATATATATATATATATATATATATAAATATATATATATATATATATATATATATATGTATATATATATATATATATATATATATATATATATATATATATATATATATATATATATATATATATATATGCGATATTTGTAACAAATAGATCTGTATTCTATTCTAATCCATTCTACACATTTTTTTTTCTGGATTTATTTCAATGAACTTTTTGATTGACCGTTATCGACGTATTTGAATATTTGATTTTTTGCTACCAAATAATTTTCATCATATCAATCCATTGAAAGGTATTAAACTTCGGTGAATACTAAAAAGCAAAATAATTCAGCAACCTGACCAAATAAGATATTCCATATTTCATCTCATCGAGTAAGAATAGCGACTCAAATAATAAGTATGGTTTAAAATTAATTATTTATTCATATTCATAATACAACGCAGTCTATAATAAACCTGTTTGTTTTGTTGTTTGGAGTATTTGATAGAATTCCTGTTGTTTCAAAACTTGTTTTTGCATCCTTCATCTAATAAAAGTCCGCAAGCAGCAGAGATTTTACTTAATCGTCTCATACCTAGAGCTCATTTATTGAAACAATCTAATCGCTATGTATACTCATCTAAAATTCATCATTTTTAGTGTTTGCATGTTATATGTATGTCAAAGTTATGGACAAGAAATCGCTAATAAACGTGAGTTACTTAATAATATTACTGAAATAATTGGAGAAATTCGATAACCGATGAGAAAAAATGATAATATTACCATTTATTTAGATCACATGGCTATTGGGGATATAAGTAATTTAACATGTTTGAGAAATGAAACTCTGAGTTTAACGATTTTCACATATAATAAAACAACAACAGTTGCACAATGCGTTTCGCTGGCATTACAGCTTCTCCAGTTGCCAATTTAAAACTAAAACGAAAATATCTAATGCAAGGTTTGCAAAGTATAATTATAAATTTGGGAAATCCATTCTGGGATTCTAAGAAAAAACTACCTTCATTCGTTGAAAAGGTTGACAAGGGGGGCTGTTCACATCCACAAGTAACTTCTGGGAATTTTTATACCAATTAGTTTCTAAAGATTCCATAGGATTTAATTTTGAACCTTTTGTTCCGAGATGTAGAATTTCGAAATCCGAATTGAAGTCATGTTTCTCTTGTATTAAATGTCTAGCATATATTGAATCTTCGTTATGATTTATGTAACATCGCCTGTGTTTAGTAATCCTTTTTTTTGAAATTTCTATGTGATTACTGAACACAGGCGAAGTTACCTACATGAATTATAACGAAGACTCAATATATGCTAGACATTTAATAAATGAGAAACATGACTCCAATTCGGATTTCGAAATTCTACATCTCGGAACAAAAGGTTCAAAATTAAATCTCATGGAAACTTTAGAAATTAATAGGCATAAAAATTCCCAGAAGATACTTAACAACCAATTGGATGTGAACAGCTCCCCCCTTCTTAACCTATTCAATGAATGAAGGTAGTTTGTTCTTAGAATCTCAGAATGGATTTCCCAAATTTGTAATTGTACTTTGCAAACCTTGCATTAGATATTTTAGTTTTAGTTTGAAATTCGCACCTGAAGAAGCTGTAGTCTCAGCGAAACGCGTTATGCAACTGTTGTTGTTTTATTATATGTGAAAACCTCGTTAAACTCAGAGTGTCATTTCTCAAACATGTTAAAAATTTCATGTTAAAAATTAAGTATTTTAGTATGTATGTAGTATGTATGTTTTGATTCAAACATGTTCGTGAACGTATTTTATCAACAATTTTTCAAAGCACGTATACCATTGGAGCTCTTTATATTGAATAGTAAATCGTCATACAATCTGATACCCTTACTAAATATGGAATTAGTTATTAGAGTCGTATTGTGAATCATCTTCACGTAAAAATCATTTCGATGCTCTACTTCATATACATGTATATCACCAACCATCTACATATTATTCTTCAAGTAACGAGATGTCATATTATCATGTTTGATTTCATAAATATAGTCTATTGTTTTAAAAACAATTCTTTGGTTAATACTCAACATGTTCAGTATATCTTACATCATTCCAATAGGTTTCCTCTTATTAATCCACAATACTATTCGCACACCCCTATTTTTGACCTTTTGGATGCTGTCTTTGCAATTTTTTTTTGTAGTAATATAAGTAGTGCTGATGCACAATATGATTGCTTTCAACAATAACAGCCTTGTATTTGAATAAATTTTACTGCTGAGTCAATCAAGAAAGTTTTCTTTCCTTGACAATTTGCTTGATATATATTCAGTGTGTAATTTAAATTTTCATCCAAAATGATACCGAAGTAATTAATCTTATTTACACTCATCATGATAGTATTGTTTATTTCCAATTTCAGGTTGCACGTATTATTTTCTCTCAATCTATATTTACTCCCTATCACTATATATTTAGATTTGCCGATATTTATCTTAAGGTCGTTGTAACACAGATGAACAAAATAATCCATCAAAATCCCCACTAACCTGGGTTCATGCAGCCTCTTCCACTTTGAGTCTGTTTTCAGATTGCAAAAAAGAGCAGTTCGTTATATGTTTGATCGAAGCAGAAGGACACATTGCGAATTCTACTTTAAAAAATTCAAAATTCTGACTCTTCCTGCACTATTCATTTTCGAATCCGTCTGTTTGGTTCGCAAACACATTCATAACTTTTCAGAAAGACCACATCATAGGTATCCCACAAGAAATTCAGATGCCGATATTTATTTAATAACGCCCACCTCCGTCTTAACAAAAAACTCCTTTGCCTACAATGCCGGAAAGTTATAAAATCATCTACCGTTGGAGCTAAAATCTTTGAGTACGTACAAAAAGTTCGACTGAGGCTTTTTTTTGGAGAGACCATTTTACTCAGTAGCAGAATTTTATTCTGTAACTGAATATCACAATGTACCATAGACCCTGGAGATCCACATTTAGTAGCAACATATATTAATGTTTTTTTTTCTTTTTGTAATATACAAAATTTTATATCTGTATAATAAGTTTAATTGACAAATACGTTGATTCTTAACATATGTTTATACATAAATGTTTTTCTATTTTGTTCCTCTATTTTAATGGATTCTTGTTTTGTTCAACTATTGAAAGTGTGTTTTGTTTGATTAGTCATCATTGTTAAATTTTATTTTTAATTTTCTATATGTGCTTTGTCGACAAAATTTTGTAATTTTATAGGACAATAAAGCTATTTCTCTCTCTCTCTAATCATCTCGAACATAAGATCCATACTACCTATATCCAGAAACATGCAACTTAAACAGGATAATTTCACAATTTTTTGCAAATTGAATAATAATGATCCAAGAACCGTTCCTTGCGGAATTCCATGTGAATAATTCTTCGGGGACGAAACACTACTTCCATAATTTCCCCCCTGGGATGTATTATGCAAATAGTAGCAGAACCATTGATGGAAACTATCATTTTAGCCGATTTTCAACCTGAGCTTTAGCAACAATCTATATCCATAGTTTCAAAGGCTGTATGAATGTCAGGAAACACCACCAGAAACATTTTTCTTTCAACTATTTCAGAAAGGCATTTATAAAAAATAATTGTGTGCATCAAAATTACCGATAATTTTGCATGACAGGATGTTGCCTTAAAACTGCATGAGTTCATTTTCATATTTTGGAGAAAGAGCCCGACAACAAAAGAGGGGACCTTTTGGAAAAAATATGTAGTTTTTCTAAGACAACACGCTCGAATGCAAGATTATTTTGATGCACGAGTGTAATTCGGAGGAATATTTCCTCGTTTCTTTTATTCCTTTTTTTTAAACATGTAAATTTAAACAAAATATATTCATAAATTGTCGTTGTCATCAGAAATTTGCATTGGAATTACCATAGATACGTATGATGCAAGTATCGCATTGCTCTCTCGGTTTTTACAGTGCAATTACCGCTGTAATTGATTGATAATTGCACTCCTCTTATGGGATTTTTTATACATGAGGAGAATATATACACACACATATATATATATATATATATATATATATATATATATATATATATATATATATATATATATATATATATATATATATATATATATATACCTATATATATTGAGTAAGATACTTTCACATGAGTGCCCAAGACAAAATCCAGATTGTTTCTCTGTAAGCATGTTATTAGAAACACAAAATTTTATAACTGCATCACCACTTTTTACAAAACTTTTTCATAAATAGGATTGTACGAATTCCACGTTAGGTACTCTTCACGTAATATAGTTTGACTGTAGAGGTTTTCCGCTTTTCAGGAAATATACCATATGTGAGGGATGTGTTAATTACATTCAAAAGTCGATTCTTAATGGCTTCTTACACATCCCTAATGACTCTAGTTAAAGTTCCATCTTCCATACCGTTTGTGTTTTCGATTTAATGATATCTTTCAGTTCATTCAACGTTATTTTTTCAAATTTGCAAAATATGCCATTAGTGTTTATATTGCTTAAATAAAAGTCGTAATCATTAACCTTTGTAATCTGCGAAATCAATATTTAGATGCTATTCACAAAATCGAGATATTTCCAATTCAAAACGCTTAATTTTTTCAGAATGTGAAAAATATGTTAAGGAATTAGAGAATATAGAAAAAGAAATATTGAAAGTGCCCCGACGGCTTAAACGTATAGTTGGAGGTACAAAAGCTAAACCATCGGAATTTCCTTTTATGGTGAGTACAACAAATTCTTCTTGAGTGAAAGGGATTTTGTATGAAGCAGAGTTCCCTCACTAAGGTCGTATTTTGCCTTCATTCTTGTTCCATTTTAACATATAAATTCTTAGCCGTCTCAGTCAATTTGAGAAGCTGAAATAATACACAAAGCTTGAAATATGCAAAATCGCATTGAATTTCCGCATAAAAATTACAGCAGTGGAAAAAATATTTGAAATCCCCAATAGCACGCCCTAACTTCAACCAAATTCAAGTAAAAATTTTCAGCATTCCAACTGAAATTCGAATGGCTGTAGAGATGCGCAATGCCTAAAACCAACAACACCAAGAATAAATTTCGAGATAAAAATTGCAGAAGAAATCAATTAAAACTCAGTGTGCGTACTTCTTTAATATAAACTGAATATAAGTATCCAATTTCAACCCCTAACTCAATCAGAAGAAGGTGTAAATATGCGGAAAAACCTCAAAAAAACATAAAATGTCTATATTAAAATGGCGGCGGTGAAGAAAAATAGTTAAAACTACTACGGTGCACTGTCCATCCTTAATTCCTTCTACCTGAATCTGGATGAGCTCTGGACGTATGCAAATCCTCAAACACCACGAAAAAATAAGAAAAACTCATTTTGATTATAACTAAGAAAGAATAAAAAACATAGTGATGAAAAACAAAGTCGGTATAGGTATATTATCTAAATTATGTTACAGGTTGCATTAGGATATGGTGCTAATGACAATATTCGATGGTCATATGGCGGTACCCTCATAAGCGAAAAATTCGTTTTAACAGGCGCTAAATGTGCTTCTTCTTATTTCGAGTAAGTAGTAGCAATATTATCCTACCTACATCAAATGTACCTTATTATTTGTTATGTTTTGTAACCTCTTTATATAATCGTATCCTCTTCCTGTTCTTTCTTTTTCTTGTTAGCGTTTGGGGCCGTAGTAGTTCCTTTGTGTTCACTGAAGGCATAGTCTCATCGCAGGTTAGGACATCCTCTGTCTATTTCATTTCTGGAGATCCATCATTTATATATCCTTATTATTGAGTTTCCTAGCCATTGCCATTCAAGGCTCTCAAATTTGTGAATTACAGCTGTTATCTGGGTAGTATCCATCAATTTTTGATGTGATCTCCTTTCAAAGAACACCCGGAGACCTGAAAATTTTCTATGGTTTCTTGTATATCATAACTGGCAATATGGATCAAATAAACTTACTTCAGATATAGGAGTATTATGGATTTTTGAAACCTAAAACTAATTTATCAAAATGAAACACTTGTGTAGTTTGTACTAACCATTAAACACTTTAACTCGACAGATATGTTTCGGGATTTTCTTAAAAAAAGAAAAGTATCCCGAATCATATAGGACGAGGTCGTATTATTATTATATGTTTAGAATAAATCTAGGTGTTTCATTCTAACAAATAAATTTTAAAATTGACAAGGTTATGTTTGAAATATTGTCATATTCTACGCAGTTTTCTCCTAAGAGAATTAGAAAACACTAATACCTATATATATATATATATATATATATATATATATATATATATATATATATATATATATATATATATATATATATATATATATATATATATATATATATAATATATATATATATATATATATATATATATATATATATATATATATATATATATATATATATACTCATTGATAATATTTATGTACCATAAATTCCGAACACCCTGTGGGGTGAACTAAAGGATTCAATTTTTTTCTTTATGTATGAATAGCAAGACTATTTTTTTCTTTATATTTTGTTTTTTTATCCAGTTCAATATTTGTCTCTTCACAAATTTTCAAAGAAATCTCTACAATTTTTGCGACGTAAATCATTAAATCAAAATTCAACATAAACAAGTGACAAATTAATAACGCGTAAATGATTTATAATCTGCTGAGGAATGTTTTACCATTTTGCGAGAACTATACGTTCCAAATATTGAATGTTTATGGGAGCAGGTACATGACTTCGGACTGAATTTTTTAGAACATCCCAAAGATGCTGAATTGGGTTCAAGTCGGCACTTCATAGGGGAAAGTATAATTTTTGGCTGTGTATTTTGCCACCCACAATTTATATTGTGAAGAATTCACTGTAGGTTAAATTTGAAAATGTGTATCTTTTGTAGAGAGACAAATATTGGATTGAATTAAAAAACAAAATATCTAGAATTAATTAGTTTTTCTAATCATTTCGAAAGAAGATATTTGTAGCCTTTAGTTCGCCGCACAGGGTGTTTGGAATTTACAGTACATAAATATTGTTCCATTCCACCCGGTATAATAAATCGTCAAATTAATTTATACAAAAATTCAAAACGCACGTGACAGATTCAATGAATTTCCTACAATGTGCACAAAAAATCATTTCAATCGGTTGAAAATTGAAAGAGATATTTCGAATCAAAAATTAGCAAAATTTCAAGTGTTGCGTTAATTTTGTCCATGAGCTTATATATATATATATATATATATATATATATATATATATATATATATATATATATATATATATATATATATATATATATATATATCTTAAGTTGCGAGGTCTTATAGATTTTCAATTATAAATTGTCGCATTAGAAAATTGTTCGCAATACCAAACGCTTGTGTCAATGCTGAAAAGTTACATCGAATTTCTCATATAAAATTAAAGATTCTATTATTTCATAAATTTATGTCATCTAGAAACGAAGAGCTGTTTTCAATGCGCATATAAATCAAACAAACATTTTTTTCTCCGATCGTTAGAAAAGTGGCACTATTTTGACCTGTTTTCTATGCGCAAAGTTCAACATTCCAGAATAGTGGGCAGTTGCTAAGCAATTAGAAAATAACAGTGCGTGTTCGAAATACGTAAAACTGAACCTACCCGGTGGAGTTTACGTTTCTTAGAAGGATATATAATGGAAAGATACGTATAAATGGCTTGAAGAAAAAATGTAATTATGACAATACTTTTATTTCTTATGACAGTTTTTCTATTTCTAAAAAATGTCAACACTATCAATACATATGCGATCTAAATTTTCAATACACTCCCACCTTTTGAGTACAAAACATTGACTCAAAACCATTATTTGAAAAATCTAAAGATTCAATCTTTTAGGTATCTTAATGTTTCTTCCAGATCTTGTTGTTCTTTCAGGTTTTTCCAAAAGACTAGGCTCAGCATCTCTCTGAACTATTTTTTGCTCCTTAATATTTTCTTCTTTTTCTCTTACATGCTTTACGATGTTCATTTTCATCTCCTCGTCCTCTTGAATATTCAGTTCTAATGGGAACAATCGCTGAATTGGTCTCATAAGCTGTCCTTTTGAAGTTCGCAATCCAACCAATCGAACTCTTCCATCCTTTCCCGGAAACACCTTTTCGATGACACCCAAAGGCCATTCGAGTCTCTTGCATTTCTCATTTTCTACTAAAACCATATCTCCTACTTTCACGTCTGCTACTGAATTTTTATTATTGAACAGTACTAGTTGACTCAAATATTCATCTCTGAAACGTTTTCTCAATATTTCTCTTAAATTTTGAAAATACTTCAGATGACTTCTAACGGAATTGGCATCAATGTTGTCCAAATCGAGAGTTCCATTTTCCTTTATATCCTGCATAAATATCGATGGGGTCAAAGGTATCAAATCGTTGCTATCCGACAAATACGTCAAAGGTCTCGAATTCACCACAGCTTCACAATCGCATATTACTGAATTCAGTTCTTCATAGGTTAAGCTTGCTTTTCCCAATTGCTTTCTCAATGAATCCTTCACAATCCTTATCATACGTTCTCACCATCCGCCCCACCAAGCTGCTGCTGGTGGATTGAATTTCCATTCGATTCTTTGTATAGTACTGACTTCCTGAATTTTATCCCAATCTAAATTTTGGAAATAATTTTCAGTTCCAACAAAATTTTTACCATTATCGCTGTATATAGTTGATGGGCGTCCTCTGCGAGCAATAAATCGTCTTAAAGATAATATGAACGAATCAGTTGATATGGATGTTACAATTTCCAAATGAACTGCTCTATAAACAGCACAGGTGAAGAGACATATCCATACCTTTTCCTTAGTACGCAGGAAAAGTGGACCAGCAAAATCAACCCCTACAATTTCAAAAAGAGATGCATCTCTCACTCGATCATTTGGTAATGCTATGGTTACATTTCCCAATCTTTTAGCATTGAATCTTTTGCATTTCATGCATTTATTCAATACTCTTTTGACTGTTCTTCTTCCACTAGGAATCCAAAATTTTTCCCTGATTTTATTAAGTAAACTTTGCAAACCAACATGACAATTTTGCGTATGAAAATGATTTACAATTTTTATAGTAACAGGATGCTTCGAAGGTAACAGGACAGGATATAGAATTTTTGTTCTACTCCTGATAATTCCTCTGTTATCCATGATAGGGCATAAACTGAGGATCTTTCTATCTTCAGTACCATCGAATGATTCATTCTGTATCATTCTGAGCAGAACCGTTTCTGCTTTTTCAATTTCTTCAGAACTAAGACTTCCTTCCCTTCTAGAAGTGGTATTTCGACAATTGAATGTGAATCTAATTAACTAAGCAATCATATTCAAATTTTTCTGATATTTCGAGAAATATTGATAAAATGTGGAAAAATCATTCGAAATATTTATGGAAGATACAACATTCTTTCTCGTTTCCTCAACTATTTCAGTTTCATTCACTTCAAATTTCTGTTCTGGCCAGTCGTTTCTGTTATTCAACCAAACTGGTCCCTCCCTCCATCTTGATTTCAATAGCTGATTCGGTAAACATCCTCTAGATGTTGTATGGTCAGCTGGATTCAAATGACCAGGTACATGAAACCAGCAATCTTTTGAAGTGGAAAGTCGAATTTCCTGAATTCTGTTCCATACGAATGGTTTCCAAATATCATCTCGTCTAATCCAGGACAGAACAGTTGTTGAATCGGTCCAACAATATTCTTCCAAATCACAATTTTCCATACTTTCTAGAACAGAATTCAACAGTCTTACACCTATGGTGGCCCCCAACAGTTCAAGTTTAGGGATTGTCAACTTTTTCATTGGTGTTATTCTGTTTTTAGCTTGAACTAGTTGAATCCTGACACCATACAATGATTCAGTTCTTAGATAGATTACTGAAGCATATGCCCCATTACTTGCATCGCAAAACATGTGTAAACTGTAACTCTTACAATGTGACATTGATATCCAACGTGGAATCCGCAATTTTGCCAAAACATGAATACCATCCAGCCAATTCAAGAACTGATTCTTGATATCTTGTGGAATCTCCGCATCCCATCCAATCTTCAAAGACCATGTCCTTTGTAACAATATTCTAGGACAAATATGAACTGGACATGAAAAACCAATAGGATCAAAGATCTTATGAGCAATTGATAAAATAACTCTTTTAGTGATAACATCGACTTCGATATTTTTCAACCATTCAAAGTTGATTTGTAGCGTATCATTCACCCTATTCCAAGAAAGGCGTAATACTGGTGACAGTTTCTCCTGCAAGCTGTCATCTTTGGCACTTTGGCAAAGAATATTCCCAACCACGTAGATCACATTTTCCCAGTAACATCAACTCACTGGATTCTGAAATGAAGTGTCGAAGTTCTTCTTCGCCAGCAACACTTGTTACGCAATTATCGACATAAAAACTTTTCATCAGCTTCTGAATTGTCGATTTTCTGAATTTGTCCATGGGATTCTCAAGAAATTTATTCAAATGAAAATAAATAAGTGATGGTAACATGAAATGACTACATGTGACACCGAACACAACTCTTGCATGACGATAAACTTTGAGATTTCTATCATGATCATACCATAGAAACTTCAAGAAATTCCTATCTTCCTTTTTCAAACTAATCTGTAGGAAAGCCTTTTGAATATCAGATACAACCCCAATCTTCTCGAATAAGTATCGAAGATATAATTTCGATCATGTTCACGCCTTTTTCGAGACAATCATTTAATGAAGGGTGATTCTTTTCTTTTGCAGATGCATCGAATACTGGGCGTAACTTTGTTGTTGAAGTACTCAATTTGATAACATGGCGATGAGGTAAATAATAACCGTCAGCTTCATACTTTTCAATCAAAACCTCTTCTATGATTCCCTCATGGAGCCAATCATTGAAAACAGCATAATATTCACTCTAATATCCATCGGTATCTAACTTTTTCATGAGACCATCCAAACGTCTTCTAGCAGAAACAAAATTGTTCGGTAATGATGGATGACCATCTATCCATATCAGACCGACTTCATATCTATTTTCATCATTCGAAGTGATAGATTCTAAAAATGTTTCCATCAAAGCTGCTTCATGTTTCCTACTATTTTCCTTCTCATTAGGGTCAGAAATGCCTAAGACATCTAAATTCCAAAGACTTGTTATATCATTTTGACAAAATAATGAAGTAACTACCATGGATGAAGACCTGGAAATATCATGATTTCTACTAGATGTCCTGCCCATCAAAGTCCAACCTAATTTTGTCTCCATAGCAACCAGACCACATTTTAAAATATGCTTATTACCAGTAAATAACTTTCCAGCTATATCAGCCCCTAATAAAATTTCTATTGGACCATCTTCTGTATCGGTTATGAAAACGCCTAAATCTACAAGTTCTGACTTCCAAGGACCATCTCGAATTGAAATTATTTGACTACATATTACTGCTTGGCTGAGAGCATCGAAATTACATTTGTATTTTCCATCGACATTTGTCATGGAGACATTGTAGCAATGATGATCCACAACATCGGAATGACTACCACCAAAAAGAGCATGTATAATTTGCTCTTTTTTCCATGATACATAGCCCATTTCTGTTGCCAAATGATTAGAAATATAAGATCGCTGGGAACCTGTATCAATGATCACTCTGACGAAACGTGATCTACCAGAACCACAAACTTTGACGACTAGAGTTTGTAAAAAGGTTCCGTCAAACGAACAATTGGATAAACTTTCGACAATAACACCACATTCTGACTTCGCATTGGGATCGGCTCTTTCCACTATATGCTGCGATTTTTTTATTACACATCAAAGTGGCATGTCTATCTCCACATATAGAACATTTTATCCTAACAGTACACTTTCGAGAGATATGTCCAAATTTCATACATAAATAACATCTGCCATTACTTATCAAAATTTTTCTTTTATCGTCGAATGATAGTCTATTTGTGTTACTATCATCACAATCTATAGAAAAATTACCCGTTTTCTTGCAAAATACACATTTAGCTGGCTTATTAGTATTAGATAAAACAGACGCAGTAGGTACTGACGCACTAGATGTACTTGTTGAACCAAATTCAAATTTCTTTCGTTGAGGTACATCAAAACTAGTTTTAACAAGAGAAATTCTTTGTTCATTTTCCACTTCTCTGCTCATAAACTCCATCAATTTATCTAATTTAGATTTCAAAGGTGTTATCGAATCAAAATTGCAACTACGTCGCCAAACTCTTAAAATGTCCTCTGGTAAACATGACTCTACTAACGGATAAATCATGGCCGCACATTTATCAGATGTTACACCTAGAGTTTCCAAAGAACTCAGTTGAGATTCAATCTGATCATACAAGAAACTTAATTTTGTTTTGGAATTCAAATTTATCAAAATTAACTTCAGCAATTCTCTTACGTAGACTTCTACTAATAGTCACGTCCAAAACGAGACTTGAGACTTTCTATAACCTTTGGGTAATTCTCAGCAGAAGGTGGGTAACTTTCCACAAGTTGTCGGGCACGGGAGTTGATATTGGTTGCTTGAAGTAAATATTGGAATTTTTCTTCATTGGGAATAGAATAATCTGCATGAATTCTCTTAAACTGAGCCCAAAAAGATAACCAATTTTTTATTACTCCAGAAAATTTAATCAGTTCAATCTTGGGTAACTTTATATTCCGCCTAACTTGACTCGAGCTAACATCAGAGAGTTCAGAGTGAGAATTTTTATGGGAATATCTATCTATTTTCGTCTTAAGCCTATTATATTTACTCAACAACTCATCAGACCTTGCTACTTCAGCGTCCATATCTTCTCCTGGCGTATCACCGTCTAACATCTTGTCTAACAACTGCCTATCCAAATCTTGAATAACTCCAATCTTCTGATCCAATATCATCACGCTTCCCTGTACATCACCCATATCATAATCATCATTATTCATTAGTTCCACCGTTTCTTGATAAATTCGCATGAATGAAGTTCGGTGAACATCTAAAGCCTTCAATAATTTTTCCATCGTATGTCCTGTCACGGTCGCCAAATGTTCAAAATACGTAAAACTGAACCTACCAGGTGGAGTTTACGTCTCTTACAAGGATATATAATGGAAAGATACGTATAAATGGCTTAAAAAAAAATGTAATTATGACAATACTTTTATTTCTTATGACAGTTTTTCTATTTCTAAAAAATGTCAACACTATCAATACATATGCGATCTAAATTTTCAATAGTGCGGTAATATTCTTACCGCACTGCTGTAGCGTGCGGTAATGTAACAAATGGATTATTACAATAAATTGAAACAAAGTATGGTTTTGATTTTTATAATTGTTGTTAATATTTACATTTAAATTTGTATCCTGTAGCTTGACTTTTCAAAAATGCTCTGTTTTTGGTACTGGGCAATACTAATATTATTTTTAACAAAGTTTATCGAAGCATGGAATAATGTGCCCACAACGTCGAAGATTTCATTGTCTTAGCCAATTCAGCAACATACGCCATCAGTACAATCTCAGAAAAGGATACACTGTTGTTTTTCTGCAAAAATCCATGAAGCGTTGGTACGCAAGTTCATACTCCTTTCTGGATTTCGCCGGAAGTAAATTAAGTGAAGCCGCGTTCGCGGCTTCTACTAGTTCAGAAGGCGTGCAAGGTAACAAATAATCACTATCAGTGTTCATGTTTACAAATTCGAAATTACCTTTGCTCTTTCAAAAAATCTGGATGGAGATATTATTTGCCTTATTCAATTTTTTGTGACATGGAAAATCACCATATTTTATTTCAGCAGAACCTCGTGTTGAAGCACCAGACCTTTTTTAATATAACCAGTCTCCCAACAGGCGTTACTTCATCTAATAGGTATTTCCGTTTATCTCAAAATCTAGTGAATTGCTTCCAAGCAAGTGAAGCCGCGTTCGCGGCTTCTACTAGTTCAGAAGGCGTGCAAGGTAACAAATAATCACTATCAGTGTTCATGTTTACAAATTCTTTTTTAATTCCTTATAAAATACAACGAATCAAACAAACCGGCTTTAAAATTATTGTACTTTTGTCATAACGAAGTAATTTCCATGGTTACCACTTCTATATTTTAATGTGAACATAGAGAAACCTATTTAAACTTACTTGATTACATCTTGAATGAAATATTTTTTAATTAATTTTTTAAATGTAAATCAACGATCGGAGAAAAAATAGTATGTATAATTCGTGAGAAAAGCATATTCCCAAACTCCTGTGTTGCCAGACTCGTCG
Source organism: Cynegetis impunctata (assembly GCA_030704885.1). Lineage (NCBI taxonomy): Eukaryota > Metazoa > Arthropoda > Insecta > Coleoptera > Coccinellidae > Cynegetis > Cynegetis impunctata. Next base: position 1,257,257 of record JARQZK010001448.1, on the reverse strand, counting down.
CTACGCTCCTCATCTGGTAATTATCACAGTCGTTTGGGAATATTATGCTTTTCCCACTAATTATACAATATACTATTAAATGACAATGAAAACAGCACTTCAATATGTTTCAAATTCTGAATGGTAAAATTAAATTAGAAGTGTCTTCAGATTTTTTCGTCTCTTATTATCGTTAAAATTCATCATTGAAATTGCACGCAAACATAATTTTCTCTATATCTTTCATATTAATAACAATAACAGAAAGTTGGATAATCCTAGAATCAATGAATATAGTTAGTATTTTTTTTATAAAACTTTAAATTGTCATAAATGAAATGATATGAATGCGAACAAAAACGAATGACATGTTCATAATGAATCAGAAGGCTGATGGCTCTTCTCTCACTGGTATTGGTAGTTTTTGAAATTTACATGTGACTGTAATTTTTTAGAGGACCTGTCAATATTATCAGACTGGGAACGACTGACTTGGCAGTTCCTAAAGGTCAACACCCTGCACAAGATATTACAGTGAAGAAAATACATATTCACCCACAATTCGTTCGAAGGATGAAGTACAATGACATAGCCTTGGTGGAATTAGAAACAAACGTAAATTTCTCATCATCTGTATTTCCAGCTTGCCTACAAACAGATTCTCGATCGATTGATGTTCCAGTAAATGCCATCGGCTGGGGAATAACAGAATTTTCAGGTAGCCAACTCAATACATATTGTTAACTTTCGTGTGTAACTTATACGTATTTATCTCAGAGTTTACATCCGCCAGTATTATCAGCAGTAACGTCACAAAGGATTGAATTTTCGCGATAAGTCTTTCGATTTATTTCATAACGAAATTGTGTTGCATGGAAACAAGCAATTCAGTTGAGTTATGAAATAAATCGACAGGCGTATGAGATAAATTCAATCACGAGTAGAATTTTATTGGAACGAAGTTCCTTACGGTAGGTTTGGAGGCGATAGGGATTTTGCCGCGCGACCAAACTGAAAATAATGTGAGACTAATACCGTAACGATAAAACCGTAAGAATCTGACTCACACAAGGGACTAGCGTATAATACCTTTCTCTTTCTGCCTCTTTCTTTCCGTTCTCTCATCCCTTCTATCTCTGATTCCGTACTGGACGGCGTTCCCGTTGTTCGAGAGTTACTACGCAGGCGAATCACAATAAAGCCTGTTCTTTTATGCATATAACTTATACAAAATTATTTTGTATTAGTTATATGCATAAAAGAATAGATTACGACAGGAATCAGATATGGCAAAATGAAAAAATAAAAAATTACAAATTTGTTCAATAAAATAATGACTACGTATAGTAGGTTTATATTCCATTATTTAGCGTGGCGATACCTTAAACTCCCGTTATATACACTCTTTGTTCGACAATTTTTTCGTTGGTTAATTCGATGGAAAATATTCCAAATCTGCTCATTTTTAAATTCGTGCATAGCGTGATTATTTATATTTGGCGTTTGACTGCCACATACAAAAAACTGAAAATACCAAACTTGACAAGGCAATCAGAGTCAAGAGTCAAGTTTATTGTTATCGATAATCCGAACTCAACTAGGTCTCTTGATTGGTTAATTTCACAAGTACAAGTACTTGAAATAGTCTTGGGTAGTCCATAGTTCAATGCAAAATCCCTGAATAGCAGCTTTCATCCCATAAATTGTTTCGATATATTTTATTTGAATACGAATGACCAAGTGAACTACTCATTTCAGATTGGAATATATTGAGCGTGCCATTTACCTAAGTAAATAAATAAATTTAGTGTGAAACGCTTTGCGCTATCGAAGTTATTGCATATACTCATCTCTAGACAGTAGCATGCATTCAGCCCTGATAGGCAATTCGAAATTACCTTTGCTCTTTCAAAAAATCTGGATGGAGATATTATTTGCCTTATTCAATTTTTTGTGACATGGAAAATCACCATATTTTATTTCAGCAGAACCTCGTGTTGAAGCACCAGACTTTTTTTAATATAACCAGTCTCCCAACAGGCGTTGCTTCATCTAATAGGTATTTTCGTTTATCCTAAAATCTAGTGAATTGCTTCCAAGCATACTCCTTCGACTTCTTCGTATTTTTCGTTTCATTTTCATCAATTTTTCGTTGATTAATTCGATGGAAAATATCTCAAATCTGCTCATTTTTATATTCGTGTATATTTATATTCGGCAATTAACTGTAACATGAAAACATCTAAAAACATCAAACTTGACAAGGCAATCAGAATAAACAGTCAAGTTTATTGTTATCGATGATCCGAACTTGACTACAGCTCCTGATTTGTTAATTTCACAAGTGCGGGAAAGTGAGTCTTGGGTAGTCCATAGTTCAATGCAAAATCTCTGAATAGCAGTTTTCATCCAGTGCCGGATTAGCCACGTAGAAAAAGTAGCAAATGCTACGGGCCCCGCGAATTGAGGGGCCTCGCGCTCGATGGCCTGTCTGACAGTAAAAAAAAATTGGGTTTAGATAACAGTAAAATATCTTGCATGCCTTAAACGCAGAGCGCTTAGGCTATGCTTCACTTACACCTAAAAATCTAAAACTAGATTTTGTCACGTTGAATCTTAGGTATAGGTTGAATAATACCACGAGAAACGTTGGAGTCAAAATCTACAACAATAATTTTAAGTTGTACCACATTTCTGAAAATTTAGCGCTGGCCGCACAAGTTATATGTTTTTACTACTTGCACTGCACTACACGCAAGTTTGTAGCACTGCAAAACTAACAGGGGAATTCCCTGATATTGTCATTTATCGAGCTAATCGTAAAACCCGAACAAATAAAATAGGATTCTATTGACTATCGAACTATTAGAATTTGATGTACAATTATATTTTGCACAACGTAAAAAACTGTAAAAAGCTCTTTAGATGTTAGTCTAGCATTGTATTTTAGTTGCATCATTTTACACTCCACCATATTATTACACCAACACTTGTGACTCCCTGACGAATGAAAAAGAGTGGCCCAAGTTTCTTGTCAGTTCTCATGGCTCAACCCCAATCAGCTAACTGACCGTAGGCACATTGGCTCAAATAACTCTTTCACAAGTAACATGGATGTCATTTACTTATATGAATATAAATTTGAATTTTATTGTGCGTATGTAGCTTTGGTTATACCTGATGAATATTTAAAATAATATACGGACTATTTATTACCTAATTTAAAAAAATCCAACCAGTTTGATTTGTGAAAAAGTAATAAAAAAAATATGGGAATTTTATTTCAAAAACTGGTAGCATTACACGCCCACAGATAAACGTGTTCCTACATAGCCGCTCCGGGTTGTCACACACACACACACACACACACACACACACACACACACACTCACACACACACACACACACACACACTCGCACCACACACACACACACACACACACACACACACACACACACACACACACACACACACACACACACCACACACACACACACACACACACACACACACACACACACACACACACACACACACACACACACACACACACACACACACATTTCGGTTTCATTCTCTAATCTGAGTTCAATACCATAAACTTGAGAACCTAAAGCAAACCAAGGGCCTCTTGGCCGAATTTGCTACGGGCCCCGCGCTGGCTTAATCCGGCACTGTTTTCATCCCATAAATTGTTTCGATATTATCAATTTATTTGAATACTAATGAACAAGTGAATTACTCATTCAAGATTGGGGTATATTCAGCGTGCCTTTAACCTAAGTAAATGAATAAATTTAGTGTGAAACGCTTTGAGCTATTTAAGTTATTGCTTGAACTCATCTCTAGACAGTAGCATGCCTTCAGCCCTATCACTTATGAAATTACTTTTACTCCTTCTAATAATCATATTCGAGATATTAGTTGCCTTATTCAATTTTTTGTGATATGAAAAATCATCACATTTTATTTCAGTAGGTGACTATGTATCTAATGTTCCAGGTGAAAGAAGCAGTGATCTGATGAAAGTTGAACTCAGCATTTCTTCTCCCGAAGAATGTAGAAAGGCATACCCAGCGACCCTTACATTTAGGTTGAAGAAAGGAATCGACAGTGATACCCAAATATGCGCTGAAAGTCCAGACAGAGATACACCAAGAGATACTTGCCAAGTAAGTACATACATTAAATTCATCATAATGACACTGGTCACAAAAATATGTTTTATGTTATATATAAGCAACAAGATAATTCTGACCATCATAGGAAAAGATCAAATATTCCGAAAACCTTTCGAGATTCTACATTGAAGAATGATAATTATGTTTCCTCTGCATTTTCTGTACAACCAGAAACTTCTCAAATGACTTGATATGAGTTATATTTTTCTCAAATATGATAAATACCTACACGATTAATCAGTAAGTGATATCACTCACTGAAATGAACACTTCTATTTAAAATAATTAGAAGTTATACAATCATACTTGTTTTTCACTAAATACATGGTGACGTACATTTCTACCGATAATAACAAATCTAAATATTCGGAAATCTTCCCGAAAATATAAATGAATTAATGGCCTTCATTATTCAATTAATAAAAACAATAAATTTTGCTTGTCTCTTATATACTTATATTTCTGTCCATAGCTCATTATATTCCCTACTCAAGTCAAACTATATTTCTACTGAGAGCAATGCTCTGATAACGTTATAGAAGGCTGTGATGAAAGAATTACATTCGTGCAATTTTATATACCCCTCAAACAACTTC